>RDPX01000051.1:557136-694547 GCA_003991215.1 Morbakka virulenta
GCGAAATCTCATATATCATAAAGAAGATCATATGTGTGGTAATTCGAACCACATATTACATATTCTGTCAACGTAGTAAGACATGGGATCAGCCTCACCTCCTTTATTGGTGACTACGTTACTCTGTGCGTCCTTGACACCATGCCTTGATAGTGAGTGGTATATCTTAGGGTAATGATGTAATGTATACACGGCATACAATTTTATTAAGTGATAACATGGAAAAATATACGCTTGAAGTTTAAAAAAATTATTATTATTGTTATCACCATCATCATCACCATTCTTGTTATTCACATGTGGGAAGAAGTGAAGCCAAGAGAGGCAAGGCATGGGTAATACGGACCTATTGTGGTCAGAAGAGAACCGGGAGATGTTGAAGAAGGATGGTAGAGTTAACTGCGCCAGGTGCTCTTAGCTGGTACTGCTATATTAATTGGCGACTGTTTGTATTTCTGGTTGATGTTTCTTGCAAACGTGGAAGTTTTATGTAAAAGAAGGTTGCTAACTAGCATGCCGCGAGCCTTGTACACTGACACTGTATTTTTGTATTTGTTTCTCCCACAGCCTCTTATGCATTATCGGCACTTGGCAGAAGATGCTCGTTTGAAATTGGTAAGAACAAATTTTCTGCTAATTTGTTTAGTACTGGGTTATGCCCTATGGGTAGAGCACGGATACGTCTATGGTAGAAACTGTTTAAATATTACCTTACATTGCAAATAAGCGTAAAATGAAGAGAATGTTTTGCGTACCGTTCATAATTCCACTAAGTTATTAAACAGAAGCATTCTGCATTCCCAACAAATTTTCATATGATCTAAAGCGTTTATCTGTCAACAACGATTTTTATTAAGAAAAGCTTTTTTCCACATCAACAAAGTTTATTGGGGACTTCAATAACACTTCATTTGCTTGCAATGTATATTTTTTCGTATCCGGTTTAATAATAGATTGAAGTCGTTCAATTTTAAAAAAATATTAACATCATTTATTTTGACAATAACTGAGAGAAATTCTTCATGTAGATTTTCCATTTGCTCTAGTGAATCTGTAATTGTTCTCTTCTTTGATTCAAGAGATCTGATATGTCATCTAAAAGGAAGGTCCTTGGAATTAAAATTTCATCATTTTCCGTTTGTGTTTTTTGTTTTTAATGATTTTCTGTACCTTTTAAGGCTTAAACATCGATTTTTTTTCAGAAGATAATATGATTCAAACATTTGAAGGTTGCAAACCTGATTTGATAAGGCTACAAGCTATTATTTATTTTTACTTTGCCAAGTGATTAGAGAGACATATTTCCTTTAAACAAGTGTTTGTGAAGGGTTATTTGAAACAAGAGCTCAAGGACATCATCTCTACAAGGTAAATTAAACAGCAGTCATGAAAAACTCCGTTGAAAAATAGAACTGAAGAACATTACGAATTTGCAGGCGGAACTCAGTCAGTCCCCATTCACGAGACATTGTTGTTGATTGAACATAAGCGGACAGAAATCAATATTTCGCTGTTTTACTTTTACAAAAACGAGATAATGCCGAGAAGTCAAATTCACCTCACCTCACCTCACCTCACCTCACTGACTGACGGACTGAGAAAAGACTTGGGTAGATAGATAGGTAAACAGGAGACACAACGAAATGATTTATTGATTGATTTATTCATAGATCGACTGGTCTAGGTACATATATGAATACGTACACATATATACAGACAGACAACTCTAGAGACAAACAGGTAATACATTCTATTTTATTTGTCTGTTCTTTTAGTTTCTCTGTACGTTTATATTAACATGAGATATTAATTTCACAACATGATATTTTATAGACGTATGACGTAAAAGTGGATCCATGCAGAAGTAATCAGGTTGTTGCTTCAATCATTTTCAAGTAAGTTTACTATTTTCAGTTACTGTGTTTTGTGGCGATTAGGTTTTAATAACGGTCTAAATTACTCTTTTGATTATTTGTGGAGCCATAGATTTAATGATTATTAGTAAAATAATTTTGCTTTAGCTCTGAAGATGTCAGTAAGAACGAAAATATTAACCAAAAATTATGTTTCGTCATATTTTGTTGACCTTCCTTCATTCAGTACGCACTTTCCCTCCCTTCATTTTATTTTGTTGTTTTTTATCGGTAAGTACTAACAGAAGTAATATTAACATTTCAGATGTGATTCGATGGGCATCGACACCAGTTTTGAAAATTGTTACTGAACTTTTTGGACTCAGAGGAAGCCATAGGTGTAAGAAGTTTATCATGTCATGAGTCGTAAGTTTTTTCGAGGTACCTTTTGAGAGCTAGTTGTCCCATCATCAGGCTACTGAAATGACTAGGTACGGCTATTTTATACGCTGGCAGCGCGGAGCTATGTGTAGAGAGGGATCACATTGTTTCGAGGATTTGCGTCATACCTATGTTGTGTTTCTCTTGTTTCTTTCTTTATTGCTTGAAGCCATATTTCTCAGAGGGTGAAGGATATACTGTTGATTTGATTGCTGTGCTGCAGGGAATGGATCCTTTAGTTCATTTTTCCTTGTTGTGTTGATTTCCTTGTTAATAGTTCTTCTATTTTTCCAGTCAAAAGTGGGATCTTCTGTCCAGGCTATTTCGTAATTCTTGGTGTCACCATTTTGAACAGCTCTCTTGTGTTCTTTTCCCCTTTAACCCAAGGAACGCTTTAATTTGCCAATGTAGGAGGAAGGACATTTCTGACATTGTAGTCTGTAAACTAATTGTTCCTCTCTGGAAATGGAACTGGGTCCTTTGGTTTTGATAGAATCTTCCTAAAGGTAGATGTAGTGAAGAAGGAGCATTGAATGTTGTGTTGTCGGAGAGTTCACTTTTGGTACTCACTGGTGTTCTTCACGTAAGGCAGACTTATACGTTTCATAGGTCGTAGTAGATTCAGGATATCGGAAAATTTCAATGGGGTTCTTGATGGCAATAGATCATCATGTTTAAGAAGGTCCTGTAGAATTCGTAAGGTGTCATTAATGGGGATACTTGTACATAATGATGTGACATCAAAGGAGACCATGATTTCATCTGCATGAATTTCTTTGTTGTGTAATGAAGGCGGCAAAACCACTGCTGTTGTTGCAGTAGTATGGCCATGCCTGGTCACTTCAGTAGCCTGACGATGGGAGAATTATCTTTCGAAACGTAGCTCAGGAAATGCTTACGACACATGGCATGGCAAAGCTCATGCATCTACTTAAGTTTGTTTCAGGAATCATTTATTTTGATTTTTCCGCCACTGTTCAAAAATTACCATGGCGACGTTCCACAAGTTCTCAGTGCAGGTTCTGCAATTGTCAGTTACGTAGACGAACTGGCTTTTTGGAGTAGTTCCGACTTGATTTCTGTTTTTTGACCTTTGATGGTCTTGGGTGATTTTCATATACATGGGCCCCTATCATGATCTCACCAGAAAATATTGGGTTTCAGGTCGGTTTACTGGAGATGTGCAACTGCGCAATGGTACATCTCCACTGATAAGCCAACTTGCGAACCCCTACCTTACTTTCTTTACGGGAACATAATCCTTGCTTGCCGTGAGAGGTTCGGCTATGACTTCCCATTGTTATCAGTAACTTTCTGGTAACTTGAAGATAACTTCATCTGTTCAATGTAATATGCATCCTTTTTTTAGCCCTCTAACCAAAAAATTATGGTAATTTCATGGCATCCCGTTGAAATAGACATACTTGCTGGGGTTTTTGTGTTAAATTATTGTATGCCAAAAACTACCATTTGGTGTTAATGAGCGCCAGAGAGCATTCTTTTTGCTTTCGACGCGGTCTTAGAAAAGACTACGTACCCCATAATAGAATCGTGAATCGTCAAAAAAGCCATCCTCTACTTCAGTTAAAAGACATATGGTAGCTTGTTCTCCATATTCACCTGCGTCCGCTTCGGTGTAGTTAAAAAACGTTTTAACCGTTACCGGTAATCTGAGTTATAAACTTTCTTGCGTCTACAATGGTTTACATTGAAGCTGTATTTCGTTTTGATGCTGCCAGGGTAGCAGTCCACAGAAATCAATCAGATTTTCAGTCAGATCAGATTAAATAGATGAATAGGCAAATAGATGTACAGGCAGACATAGATAGATAGATAGATAGATAGATAGATAGATAGATAGATAGATAGATAGATAGATAGATAGATAGATAGATAGATAGACAGATAGATAGCTAGCTCAGAGTAGATTTGATCGATTGATTGATTGATAAATTTACTCTTTAAAATAAGGCAAAATCTTATTAAATATTCTAATTAGCAGTATCTTTTTAGGAATTGCAGTGACTTACAAGTGACGTCAATGGAGTTCAATGTTATCGACTCGTTGAATATGAAGTTGGTTAGAGCTGTGAGTATTTCCTTCCGTTCTACTAATTTTGAGCTGTCGGTTTGTTTGGTTTTGGTGTTTCTTGAGAGCGGGGTGTTCTCAGTTTATAATTTGACTTGTTAGGCACCAAAAAAATAATTTGTGTGTTAAAAGTTCTTAGTTGATGGAGTTGGGTTAAAGACGGTAAAACAAATAAGTGGAAAATGTTATGAACCACTAACTGGTCTCACATCAATGCCATTGGCTTCCATGGTTATATAAATGAAGCATCGGTGAAACCTTTTGGACCCAGATCGTTTTCTGCAATCTAACTTTTAACTATTTGGGGGTCGTTTTATTTTAGCGAATGCACTGAAAATGTCACGGACAAAAACACCATCATCCACCTCCACACAGAACGATACATTGAGTAAAAAATGAAACATATAACCAATATATCAATATTATCTTCATTATAAGGTGCCATTCCCTGACTTAGAGTTGGGAACCTTACCGGATTTATTGGCTTGGTAATTTTTTCTTGTCTAATACGTTAAGCTGGCTTCCCCCATATAGTTTGAACTTGTGCTGCAGATAAACCAGAAATAGTAATTTAAGAGAGATTCGACTGTCTCCGAATGGTACTTAAGGCTTGCATTATTAT
This sequence comes from Morbakka virulenta, assembly GCA_003991215.1. Lineage (NCBI taxonomy): Eukaryota > Metazoa > Cnidaria > Cubozoa > Carybdeida > Carukiidae > Morbakka > Morbakka virulenta. The sequence goes on from RDPX01000051.1 coordinate 562,142, forward strand.
TCCAGCACCAGTGAATCCATTTTGTTCACCAGTCTTAAATTTTTAAGACTGGTTTTTGATGGCTCCATTGCAATATTGTAACGGATTTTATGTATCTGTCACGGAAGCATATGTTGTATTAATCCAAACATGCCACCATTTCGACTTGGAATTTTCCTTTCTTAACCTACAATCTCAGCCTCTAAGGAAATGCCACATCCGAGCCGGGCGCTAATGATCACGTTTGGTCAAGATTGTTTTGTTTTTGTTTTCTTTTGTCGCACATTAAGGGATTTTAATTGTTTTGACGACAGAACCAGGTCAAGATGCAGAGATAAGTAATTATTTATTACATTTTGTCTATCTTCATCTCGATGATTGCTATTAAGGCAAAGTTTTTCATTTGCGTGGTAATGTTAATGACAATATTTTTTTTGTTTTGTTTTAACCTCGTTTTCCCCCAGTAATCGGAGCACAGACGGTACCTTTCAGGGGGCCTTGAATTTGGCTGTGAGGAATTTCTTGACCGGATCCCCTTCCTGACGCCAACCAATGGCTTTTCTTTTTTGTAAACGTCCAGAGTCTTTAAGCCTGCTGAGGGAATCGAACCCGGAAGCTCTCGATTACGGTGCAACTGCACTAACCATTAACCCATGGCCCTTCTTTGTTAATGCCAATATAAGAAAAATAAAAGTGCCGTTTTCGACGAACGTGTACAGTTGGTGTGTGTGTTATGGGTGGCGAGGTCTAATGCAACATAGTTATGAGTAGAATAGAATAAACTAGGCTTCTTGATGGGCCAACAGTGTGCCCTGGTATTCATTTTGTTATCTACTTCTTAAGTGATTTTGATTGACGTGAATTTTATTTGACAAATGGTAAGTTGTTTTATTACGTTTTACTCACTTTCAAGTAATTGTGACCTGTTCATTTGGCGTCTTTTACTTTTAGATCGGTGGATCTATGCATGATCCTGTTAAAGTTCCATTCCAGCTTCCTCCAGGTCCGTATATTCTCTGTATTGACTTATTTATTGTTTTTTATCCTTTTAATTGTTTTTTCGCATATTCATCAGGACTGAAAACTAATACAGAAAGTACTTTTCGCAGAATATAGGAATATTTTGTAATGGCTTCTTTTGGGATAGCCCCTTTATTTTTTATCAAAAGTAAATCAATTTGATCTAGGGACCAGTGCTCCTTTTACGACTGCTAAACTAATGCCTTCTCGTACCATATTCTTTAACGCCCCACTTAAAATGCCTTTGTCACTGTGAAAATCAAAACAAACTTTGGAGGACTGTCTTTTAAGTTAGACTGAATTGTTGGTGATTTTACTTACACTTTGAAGACAACATGGTTGCAAGAATTTGCTTGCTTGATTATGAAGGACTCGTTAATGATCTGTCAACAAGGATGATGTCAGGTTTGCTGTGGTCGATGCTTCTGTTACACTGAATATACCCTCAGTACTTTTTATGGCTATTTTGTTGCATATTTTAGCCACTTGGATATACTGTCTTTTACCAATCCCAAAGTCACAGGCGAATCACAGGCGGCAATATAGTTATAAATGCTTCGCATCGCATTATTCTCATCGGTCAACAAACTGACACACCCATGTCATTAGTCACCCTTTTCTTAACTCCTGGTATTTTCGTTACTCAAAGCTTAAAGTGTTTTTTTCTTATTTCTATGCGCTAGCTGCTGCATGGTATCTATAAACCTTCAAATGGTCCTGGCCACCTAAATTAAACCACCGTTTTGAATACGTCACAATAGATACTATAAGTCACGCAGTATTTTACAAGAGGAAAAGAAAATACAGATCGAAAACATTATCTGATTGGCTGAGTAAAACAGATGAAGACCATTTACGATTATATTTGTCCACAAAACGTAGAGCCTTGAAACTGGGCCTAATTGGAAGGCAGTGCTTTGCTTTTCAGTATGGACGTTGGGGACAACTTATATACGGTTTTGTTGGGACCTTTGTTGTACCTGAATGATTGTTGATTCTCGAAATAGCCAAAACCGGATGGGTTTGAGGAGGATGTGGCGTATTATTTCCAGATCTAAAATGCAACTTCGTACTAAGAGAGCAATTCAAATACCTTCATTAAGATTTGATTTGATTTGATTTTATTTGATTTGATTTGATTTGATTTGATTTGATTTGATTTGATTTGATTTGATTTGATTTGATTTGATTTAATTTGATTTAATTTGATTTGATTTGATTTTTGGTTTGGTTTGGTCTGGTTTAGTTTGTTTTATTTTGTTTCGTTTTGTTTGTTTTCTTTTGTTTTGTTTTGTTTTCTTTTCTTTTCTTGATTTTGGCGTGCTGCAAACGACACTGGCAATAAGGGTGGATATTTTTCTTTTTGTAGGAATGACAAATGAAGGTCAGTTCGCCTTTACAGTTGATAGTATAGTCATGGCACAATGGCTGCGAGGAACATTGACATACATTTTTAAAGTAAGTGAAATATAGTAAAAAATACCTGGTTTTGTCATTACCTCTTGAAGTCTTTTTTCCCCTCGCAATGAATTTAGTAATTTGATCAATATTGCCAGGCACTCGTTATCACAACTTATTCTCGCATACAACGCGCCAATTAGCAGGACGAATTTTTTTACCCGCTGGCACTTGCTAATCATTTGAACGTCATCAATTTACGTTAACCGTGTATAGTTTTTGTTGCTTTATTTGTTTTGGTTTTAATTATTTATTTACTCAAACAAATTACTTTTATATATTTTAGCGATTTTGTTTTCCCAATGTAGACCGCAGAAGGTTCAACAAGTGAAAAGATCGACTTTAAAATCAACTTTCCCGTCAACGCATACATTCTTCCGACTGCAATTAAAAGGTTCNATTTAATTTGATTTGATTTGATTTTTGGTTTGGTTTGGTCTGGTTTAGTTTGTTTTATTTTGTTTTGTTTTGTTTGTTTTCTTTTGTTTTGTTTTGTTTTCTTTTCTTTTCTTGATTTTGGCGTGCTGCAAACGACACTGGCAATAAGGGTGGATATTTTTCTTTTTGTAGGAATGACAAATGAAGGTCAGTTCGCCTTTACAGTTGATAGTATAGTCATGGCACAATGGCTGCGAGGAACATTGACATACATTTTTAAAGTAAGTGAAATATAGTAAAAAATACCTGGTTTTGTCATTACCTCTTGAAGTCTTTTTTTCCCTCGCAATGAATTTAGTAATTTGATCAATATTGCCAGGCACTCGTTATCACAACTTATTCTCGCATACAACGCGCCAATTAGCAGGACGAATTTTTTTACCCGCTGGCACTTGCTAATCATTTGAACGTCATCAATTTACGTTAACCGTGTATAGTTTTTGTTGCTTTATTTGTTTTGGTTTTAATTATTTATTTACTCAAACAAATTACTTTTATATATTTTAGCGATTTTGTTTTCCCAATGTAGACCGCAGAAGGTTCAACAAGTGAAAAGATCGACTTTAAAATCAACTTTCCCGTCAACGCATACATTCTTCCGACTGCAATTAAAAGGTTCGTAGTGTTTCGTGCAGACCATTTTGTAATAATATAGTTTTTTAAAAGGTTTTTTGCACTGACTTTGTAACGATTTTTCGATTCAAGGACGTAAGTAGATCAATTTTGACCTGTATATACATTATAATCCTTGCCGTTGTGGTACTTATGACTAATAAATGTACGGGTTTTGGGGTGGTTTTTTTTGTTTTTTGAAGTAATTATCACTTTAGGAAAAGTAACACTATTAATTACGTGGAAAATTACCCCATCCTTTTGTTATTTCTTAGTTATTATTTGCCGACTTTGATGGATGGCCATTAATTTCCGTTCGCAAGCCAAGTTTAGAATTTCCCAAACTGATCGCCTTCGACACAGTTTAGATTTTATATATGAATTTAATTATTTGTCTTCCTCTTGCACTTTTCCTGTCCATTCGCCTTTGTAATGCTAAGCATAATACATTTCCTGTTAAGATAACATGGCCTCTATATGGTTGCAAAGAGGAAAATAGTTAGAACATGGAGAACATAGTTGAACATTGTTGAACATAGAGAACATAGTTGAACATAGAGAACATAGTTGAACATTGTTGAACATAGAGAACATAGTTAAACATAGTTGAACATAGTTGCGTTGGGATGCAGAGGAAATATCGGATTGGGAGATTAGTACACTTGTTCCAATTTACAAGTACAAGGGTAGTGCAACGTAATGTGAGAATTAAAGAGAAGTAAAGTTGTTAGAACATGCTATGAAGATCTACGAAAGGATTATGGACCGGCGTTTAAGAAATTAAATTTCAGTTGATGCAACGTAGTTTGGTTTAATGCCAGGTAAAGGCACAACAGACCCTATTTTCACCATAAGGCAAATCCACGAGAAGATAATAGAGGGAAATGAGACCCATGGGCTTCGTTGACCTGGAGAAGGCCTATGACAGAGTGCCAAGAGACCAGGTGTTCTGCTGGGGCATAAGGGCGAAGCTGTGAAGGTCATAGCATGTCTCTACAAGAAATGCTACACCAAGATACAGTATGCAGATGATCTGGCCATCACGGCGAATACCAAGGATGAAGTGCAGGAACAACTTTTGATACGACAGAGGGCGTTGGAAGGGAAGGGTGGGTTAACTGCAAGAAAACGGAGGTAGTTGTATTAAGCAAAGGTGCCACAGAGCAAGTAGACGTAAGGGATACAAATGGGAAAGTATTAAAGAAAGTTAAGAAGTCATGTAACCTGGGGTCAACAGTCGAGCAAGGACGAGGTTGCCGCGAAGAAGTGAAAGTGAGGTTGACTCAGGAATGGTCAAAGTGGAAGGGATGAGCGGAATAATATGTGACAAAAGAATGACAATAAAGCTCAAGACCAAAGTATACAAAAGCTTAATCCAGCCACTGCTGGTGTATGGTCTAGAGGTTTTACCTAAGAAGATAGAAAGTGAAAGGGCATTAGAAAGTGTAGAGATAAAAGTGTTACGGTGGTTGGGTGGAATCTCCATGCACGAGCACAGAACAAATGACCATATAAGAAGAATCATGATGGTAACAAAGACAACTGACGGAGTAAGAGGAGCACGACTAAGATGGCACGGTCATGTGAGGAGAAGAGGCCCGGCGGAGGTACTGAATGCAGTATGCCACAAATGGGTAACGAGTAGGATACGAAGAGGAAGACAGCGGTTCAGAATGCGAGATGTGGTCAAGCGAGACATGCAGGAAGTAGGAGAGCGGCAAGGCGAGTGGGAGTATAGAGCAACCTGGAAGAGGCAATGTCTAGTGGCTGAGCTGGAAGAAGTTGGATGAAGGCTGACGACGAAGAAAATAAAGCATGTAGCCATAATATCGATAGACACTGGTTTTACTCCAGTTCGGTGCACACATTTTTACTTCTCGACAATTTCAAACCTCTTCATCAAAATTGTATTATTTTCACAACTTGCCCTTCCTGTATTTTGGAATCAGTTGATGTGATCTTGGAAAGAAAGTAGTGGTTCTGTGGGAGCCCTATGTGTGATTAGGATGTAATATCCGACGATAGAGACCTGGCGAAATAACGAGCACTGATTGTTCAGTTGATAGAGCGTGTGGCTATGATAGACATAGGCACTTGCTGGAGCCCAGTTCGATGTATACACATACTTTTTATTTTTCTATAATTTTAAGTTCTCTCCTTTTTTTTGTATTAATTTATTTACGTAAGTGGTCACGAAAATCATTCTTTTGCCATTGAATTTTTCACCATTATCTCAAGGATCACAATTGTAAAACGTAAAGGGGTTTATACCCAATATCTCCTGTATCACTGGTGTATCGTTGATTTAAATTATTTAATTGCGCTTGCTTGGTATGGTAGTCATTTGTTGGCTTACCCAGAGTTGATTTATAACGTAATTTTTAATAGCAAGTTGTTACGTACGTGTGTGAGTTGTCATCCAGCCATATGCTGTAAAACTGGAAATAGCGTTTCGCAACCTTTTGCGTAGTTGTCGCCAAAGGAATTATTCAGTGTTACTTTGACAACCCAATATTAGCTCCTGGTAACTCCTTATACTACAGCCACATATTAGCATGGGATTTTGAACTGTTTGAATAAGTTTGTATTTGTAAATTGTCCGAAGTATGACAAGGAAATAGGTTTGTGTAGTAAGCATAAGTTGGCCAATATAGTCGGAATGTAGAGACATGGGAACCGACCTTGACTTTTACCTGCGAATTTTGTATTTATATTTCCAGTGACGACTTTGCCAGCTTATTAGCAAGTGGAGATTTAACCGAGAAGCAATCGACGAAAGTAAGTTGATGGCTGTTAGTTTCTCTTTTAATGAAAATTAAGTGGTGAAAGATTACGTTACTTCATCTACATATTTATCTGTAATTTTTTGAAATCTATTATTTTAAGTTGAGATAAGTTTTGTGGTATAATTGCGTTGAGCTGCACCGGTAAACTAAGGAAACTATAGAGTATAAAAAAAGAATTGGGGAAATGATGAAGATGTGAGTGAATGGGAGAAATTAAAGTCATATGGAGATGTGATAAAAACTATTGAGGAAAAACCTTATATCCTATTCCCCCGCATATAAGCCCATGGGCTTATACCCGGGTATAGACCTATTGGGCTTATAAGCGAGAGACATTTTTCATTAAGAAGGATACTTTTCATTAGACGATCTTTTCTCTTCAAACAATATCTTTTATAATACACTCTGCTTTTCCTAGATATTTATCTGGTCCTTTCAGTAAGTAATTGCACGGGACCTCCAAACCATTCCCTCGCTTATTTTCTCTTCGACCACATACTGTAGCTTTCATTTTTACTCCTGAGTTTAATGCGTAACAGCAGTATCGCGAAATTTCCCTTGGAACATGACCAACAACAGTTTTGTTCTTTAAAACTTTGATAGCATATTTTCCATGAGTATTTTCTGGTTCAGGTAAACATGTCAAATCTTCACCTAAAACCGGCGACCAAACTTCTTTGTACACATGATGACCAGTAATAAAACTTTTAAAAGTAATACTGTAAGGTTTGTGCCCTGATGTTCTTGCCATGATATTAAAGTGTAACGCTTGCAACAGTGAGAACAGTTAGATTATTTGTTTGTAAACGTTTGAAATAACATTTGAACGTAGATAGGAGAAATAGCATTCGAACGCGGAAAGGAGAAATATCATTTGATCGCGCAGTGAAAATTCTTTTTAAAGATGGAAGCCAGGAAAAGCTACACGTTGAGCTTCAAGAAAACAGTATTGAAATCATTAGATGAAAACAATGGAAATATTTCAGCAACATCTAAAATTTGTTCTGTAGATAGAAAGAACATTCGTCGATGGAAAAACCAACGCGCAACAATAGAAAAAGTTTGCATAACCAGGGGTGTGAAGTCTCGATCTAAAAGACGAATAAGGCTGACGAAGGCAAAGTTTCCACTCCTTGAAGATGCTCTTGTGCAATATGTAAAAGAAGAAAGAGGAAAACGTCAAACCGTTACAGGAAGAATGATTAGAAGAAAAGCAACAACACTTTTTCCAAAAATTTATCCTAATCCAGCAGAAACGTTCAAGGCATGAAATGGTTGGCTCACTCGAATGCTGAACAGAAATAATCTAAGTTACCGCCGTGTTACAAGTGTAGGACAAAAAATATCTGTTGATGCACCAGAACGATGAGACCGTTTTCTTGCTGAGATGAAAGATTGCTCCAAAGATTACGAAATGATTTAAAACATGGATGGAACTCTATGTTATTTCGATGTGCCGATATCTACAATCTACGATTTCAGCGGCATTCAAACTGTAAAAGTTGCAGCAACAGGACATGAGAAATTAAGATTTACTGCTATGTTAACCGCAGGAGTTCAGAAGCAAGGTGATGAATATAAGGCTTTCAAACTTCCAGCAATGATTATTTTTAAGAATCTGAAGAAAGCTCCAAAAGGAACATATCCACCAGGAATGGTAATAGAGGGATCAAAGGGAGGAACAATGAAAAGGGACATGATGTTAGATAAATACAATGGTTTGTTCAAGAAAAGACCAGGATGTTTTTTTAAGCAAACGAAAAGCTTGTTAATCATGGACACTGCGAAATCACATATGGGTGATGAAGTTGGTTCAGCGTTTCAAAATCTTGAGACAGATGTGAAGTATATCGACGGTGGAATGACCCCACTGCTTCAATTCTTAGATACCCACGTTAACAAGTCTTTCAAAGACCGGTCAAAAGATACGTGGGCCGACTGGATGAATTGCGGTGAAGTGGAGTATACACGGACGGGAAAGAGGAGAAGTGTGTCTTATGAAATGGTGGCAAAGTGGGCTCAAGAAGCATGGAAGGAGGTTCCGAATGAAATGATCGTTAGTGGCTTAAAACAATGTGGTTATATTGAATGGAATGGTAATTTAGACGTTTTACACTCTCGTTTGAAAGAAACGATAACGAATTTAGCTGTTCCATTGAGCCTTGTTCTTGAAGTGGAAGAAATGATGCTGGCAAGAGAAGAGGAGTTACTAGAACAACAAACAATCGATGAAGAACAATCAAGCAACGAAGAGGATGAAGAACAACAAGATTACGAAAGTGAAGTCGATTCGGACGAATGTTCAGAAGACACAGACATTGAAATTGACTTAGTTTAGAGTGCTGTAAAAGCACCAGTAGTGCATCAGAATGATTAAAGAAAAAAAAATTATTGAAATATGCCATTTTTTTAATCCACTCTAGTTGATTTTGGGTCAAAAATTTATAAGCCCATAGGCTTATATACGAGAGCGTTTTTCAGGTAGCGAAATTCAAAATCTTAAAAAATTCGCTTATAAGCCCATGGGCTTACATGCGGGGGAATAGGGTAACAGTACTTTTAGGGCTGAAACTGATTAGCCAGTCGGGTGGTATTGCATTCGCTAAATCCTTGATGGGGGACATACAGGCCCCATAAATAAAGAAGTCCATTGTCCGCTGCGCATGGCTGAATGAAGGGGAAGGACAGGTTAAAAATGAGTATCGCATAAAAGAATGGGAAAAGATAAAGAGGAAAAAGAAGCATCCCAAACGTGTTGACATCAGGGTGAGTTAAAATCAGGGGAAAAAAAGAGTATACTTAAATTATATGTCATCAATCCAAAATCGTCTAGTTACAGACCAAACGTCATCATCGAAAACAGCTTTTTCAACCGTATGCAGTAACAGATAACCGTTTTAAAGCAAGACCTAGCTTTTTTAAGTAGTAAACTAGGAACAGGTAGCTGTAAATACTGCTGCTGTCGATCCACTGGGACTGTTACTTCCTGGTGTTGCCACTGCATCTTCCACTTCTGCTTGTTGGGACAGCCGCCACCATCACCATTATTACAACGACGTCTACTACTACTACTACTACTACTACTACTACTACTACTACTACTACTACTACTACTACTACTACTACTACTACTACTACTACTGCTACTACTACTACATATACTACTACTATTACATATACTACTACTAGTACTGCAGCTACTACTACTAGTAGTACTACTACTTATACTACTACTACTATTACTACTACAACTACTACTACATATACTACTATTAGTACTGCCACTACTACTGTTACTACTACTACTACTACTACTACTACTACTACTACTACTACTACTACTACTACTGCTACTACTACTACATATACTACTACTATTACATATACTACTACTAGTACTGCAGCTACTACTACTAGTAGTACTACTACTTATACTACTACTACTATTACTACTACAACTACTACTACATATACTACTATTAGTACTGCCACTACTACTGTTACTACTACTACTACTACTACTACTACTACTACTACTACTACTAGTACTACTACTAATTACTACTACTAGTTACTACTACTAACATTGATAATGCTGTTACTACTACTATTGCCACTACTACATTTATTGCTGCTCCAGTTACGTTTATCCCTAATTTTCTTTCCTGATTTCTTCTGCTGCTATTAAAATATGCCATCTTGAAATTTTTTCTGCCATTTTTAGATCCCAATAGAACAAGATATAACATTTGGGGCTTTGGTTACCCTAATATGTTCCAGTGGAAATTTAACAGGTAAATGCAATGTGTTAAAAAAATGCTTATGGCCTTTTTACATTATATTTATGTTATGTTATGTTATGTTATGTTATGTTATGTTATGTTATGTTATAAGTTATGTTATGTTATATGTTATGTTATATGTTATGTTATGTTATGTTATGGTATGTTATGGTATGTTATGTTATGAATGTAGTCTTTCAAACAATTTAACCAACAGTATTGTGAGCCGTCATTGAGTGGGTATCCATATTTTTTAATGTTTTATTTCAATTTCACAACCAGTGGTCGAAAAGTTTGATTCGAGTGCCTCCCTTTATGGATACACAATTCAGCATCACCCGATTTGCCTGCTGATTAAAAGCCAGGTATGCAAAAGTCAATTTATTACCAAGTAATATACCAGTTTTTTTGTTGATGCTTATTCCCTTTATAATAGTAAACAGCAAAGTTTTTTTAGCTCTTTAAAACTACATCGTTTTTCCCAGGCATTGATAGGATATAGCTGTAGTTTTGTATGAGAAGAGTTAAAAACATATCATTAACTGTGTTTCGTCACTTTTGTTTGTTAAAGACTGTTGATGCGCTCGTCACATATTCTAAATTTGTTTAAGTGCGGTTGGACAAAATATCATATATAGCAAATGTATTTGTGCCATAGAAACCTTTGGTCCAAAAATTTATGAATTATTCACTTTCCATTTGGTGATGAATGTATAAATTGATAAATCAAAAGGCCCTTGTAAACTGTACTCTTTTTTAGCCTTTAAAGAATGCAATTTTGTTATAGTGGTCGGACATCGTTTAGAATCGGCAAACCATAAGAACGTAACTAAGATAATTAAATGCGGCCTCCTTTCTCCCCAAAACAGAAAATTGAACCTTATTAATGTGCCTCAGATAAATACTCGTGGATGGTGACAAGAAATGCAACACGGACAAAGCATAAAAGATGCTTACTCAACTCTTTTGCTGTGTTAAAACCAGTGCTGTTTAGTTTAAACGTCAACATATGCTCAAGATTCTGGTTTCATGTTGCTTTATGCATGACACGTGAGATCTTTTGCTGTACACCAGAGACTGGATAATTATTACTGAAAAGCACTTTTTCATTGTCTAAAATGTAATTATTAAGACGTATTAAGAAAAGAATTATTTTTCTTGACTTTAAAAATGTATAACAGACTTAAATATAGAATGGCCTCAACGTGCAAGTAAACGCCACATCAACATTGGTCAAGTTCTTATATTAACCAAGGATTTTTTTCTTGTGTTTATTTTATTTCATATGGCCATTTTACCATACCAGTCTTCTTCTTAATTTGCTATTTATAAACAATACCAGTGCCTTCGTCAGTTTGTAACAAAAGCACTCTAGCAGAAAGTTGTCCATGATCTGTTGCTTTTGACAAGGATAAAGATACTTTTAGGAGATTCCAATTTCATTTTTCCAAAAAGGTGCTGTCAGCTTGTATACAGGCAATCTCGTTCATTCATATTTGATGAGAACGTAAGAGTGGCGAAGCTTACATTTCTGTTCTACCTTGAAAAGTAAAGCATTTCATAAATCCAATCGATGGACTTTAAGTAATAAAAACCTTTACTCTTCAATTTACATTATTTATTAAGGACCGGAGTAACTACTTGGTACTGGGATTCACTATTACAATTTTCGACTTTTCATTTTCATTTGGCTTTTGTTGCTTCTTTGACGTTTTTCTGAATCTGAAAGATAATATATTTAATAAATTACGGGGTATTTTTTATTGGTTCTTTTACGTTGGATTTCAAGCTTATGCAACATTTCATTATTGTATCAAATAATATTATAGTTTTCAAGTGTCTCTTTAACCTTCTGACGGACTTCTAAACCGAAACCTATTCTACCGTCTTTTACCGGAAGTAAAATTTCATTGGTCGATCTGTTCAAGCCACGTGACGCGGTTCTGTTCAAGCCACAACATTAAAGTTAGGGTTAGGAACAATATGAACAATAGGGTTTCCAGTATTCTGCTAGACAACATCCGGTACAAAATGGCCATCGTTCGTCAATAACGGAAGAATAGATTTCGAGATGTCCTGCCGTCTGACGGATAAATTGCAACTGCCTGTAGTTTTTCTAACACTCGTAACTTGAAAAACACTTTTGGAATGCTATGTAAAAGTTTGAATTCCATGTGTAATTTTTTCAACCATACGATGCTTTCTGTTATAGCAGGTTATCTCCCGTACCATAATATTTGCCGACATAATTTTACGAGTTTACCAAAAACGTTAATATTATTCACTTTACTTTTTAGGGTCCAGACATGATATCAATAGATGCCAAAAGCACAAATTATCAACTGTTGTCAACGCTGCTTAGTGAAATCAAGAATGGTTTAAAGCCTTAAGTCATTAAACTTAGAAAATAGCATCAATGATGTTTCTTTTTGCTAAGAATATTGGAATACTTTAAGAATTACTAAAATTTTGTTACTGTGTTGGATATTATTTACACATTATAAGTTTTGAAAGACCGTATCATTTTCTAGTGTTATTCTCGTTACATCTATTGCGAATTACAAATGTGAGCCAAGAGAAGGTAAGAGAACCAATAGCTTGGGACAGAAGACCATAAAAAAGCTTAACTGGCTGTTAATCGTTAAGCTTGTTGAAATATTTTTTACCCATATTTGACCGCCCTATATTTTTCGTGTTTCTTAGTTTACGCTACAGCTTTGCTCTTAAACTCCCTGTATCTTTGAATGTAGACAGATCGGTTTGAATTGTTCTTCCATAGTACTACGTCATAGAAAACACGATTTTTCCAACTGCAGCTTGCTAATATCTAGGGTAACCCGATCTGATTAGTCAAAGTGTTCCGTTCTCCAGTATCAAGAACTTTATACCCAACAGAATAAACCTTACTTTTAAACTTATGTTATGTGTCGTTAAACACCAAATTACCAAGCCTCTTAGCTTCCTCTACTTCAGGTATTGCTAAGGTTGATACGCTTATGTGCTTTCACTACAGTCATATTGTGTTTTTTCCTGAATTCTTAATTTACGTCGTACCATCTTGTGCATACAGGATTTTCCCTTCTTTTCGCACATGAACACAGAAATCGGAAAGGAGAATAGGCTTTTCAGCATTAGAAGTAAACGAAAAGTATGAAAATTGGCCGAAATAGTTTTTTCGCAAGTCTATAAAGTAAGAGCATGTATTGAAAGAACTGAGAAGTATAGTGCCTGGAAAGTGGAATGCGCGACTTAATTATGCAAGCATTAAGTTGTAGGACATTCCATATGGTCGGTCAAGAAGCATTTCGTTGTAAATTAAACACCACCTGATGTAGGTTCCAGTCTTCCTGAGGCCTACCTTTTTTGCTACTTCTGCCACAACCGGTATTTTTACCACTACTGGTAAATATTTGTAATTATTACAACAATAGGTACAGTTTCTAGAGAGAACTACCGCTAAACAATGCCCACTGTAGTATCTAGATGTGCAAAACCCAACACCAATGTACTGAAGGTACTGAAGCGGATATTAATATTAAAAATTAAATCTCCTCGACTTTCCATTGATTCTACCAGTTAAAAAAAAAACTTGATCCTCATACATTCTTGAGAACAATACCAAAAATTGCCTTGAAATTAAAGACAAAGAAGATAAATATGGTTTTGTTCAAGTTCGTCGTAATATTCTGGCTCAGGGTATGTTGACGACAACTAGTAAGCTCAGAAAATATTTATATTCTTTTAACAAAAATAAGAGATTTATCTTGATACAAAAGGAAAATATTAAAAATTTATTACATTGTAAGCTACTAGCTTAACTAGATGTAAAGAATGAGCGTATTGGAAAGGCCATAAACTGAAGAAGCAAAGTCATTTCTGACAACTTAAGGTGAAAAGTACGATATTGGATCTAGAGAACAGAAAGACCTTTCATAAATGTGTATCGAAGTGGACTAAAAGATAGTAATTTTTTCTGATTAGATTTGAGCATTGCAGGATTAACTGTTCTCCTGGATAACTGGCAAGATTAAAAGTTCTTTATGTTAAAAGTAGAAACAAATAAAAAACACTTCAGTTTTTTACATGCCCTGCACCACTTGTTACTGCATTACACCGACGAGATTCAATGTCTTCTGGGGTGTGTATATACAATATTTGTGTATATATACAATAGATTTATAAAATATACAATATATATAATATATATGTATATATTTGTGTAAATGTGTGTACTCGTATCAAAAAGTGCTCAATGCATGTAGCAGAGCAATATACACAAGGTAAAACACGAAAAACAAGAACTATGAGTGCAACTAATAGTTCTTATTTTTCGTTTTTTACAATATATTTATGTGTGTATATATATATATATATATATACGCACGCCATGCCCAATTCTTTTACGAAAAATATTAAAGCAAATATTAGAAACAATTTCCACTTTCCTGAAGCTTTTCGCAATGAAGCAATTAATGTTCATACCACACGCTAATTCTCTGAGCGAAATTGTAATGATGCGTGAAGTATAACATACAAGGAGAAATGTAAATCATACAAACCAGTCAAAATTAAAAAACAACGAATATATATGTTTTATGGTTAATGCGAATAAGGTGAATCATCATACAAGTCAATTGAAAAAAAACTACACAATATTTACTTTTTCAGTCTGCTGAAAATCAACTTCAACATACTGTATTCCTTCCTTTTGGCGCCAGTGTCAGTCAGGAGCTCAATTTGTGTGACGATAAAAGTTAAAATTTCTTCTTACTTCCAGTTATTGCTAACAATATAGTGTTCTTATTGGGCAGTGCTGCTGTAAAATACTACGGCACTGGCGAACTGCTAAGATTTTTATCAAAATGGAAAATGCCTTGTGACGCGCTTTCGCATACCTAATGAATCGTTAAACAGATGGACTGGTCAATAACGTCCCACGAACCGGAAAACCCTTATTATGGCTGCTCCAAGTGTTCCGATGACTCCTTTCTGTTAACCCTTCATTCTATTGTCTATACCTAAATCCTGTAAACTCTTGACAGTATACTACAAGGGGAAAAAATTTCCACTGCTGATGTAGAATTGTTCGACCAAATCTTAGTCATTCTGTTATTCTTAGCACCATCTTTAGTGATCAGATGACGATTTCCGGGCCGCCCTCATTTAAATTGCGATCTGACGCCATGATTCAATCTGTTGAATTATTTCTCTCTAGTAACACATGAGGCAACAATCAACCCATTCTGCTTATCCACCAGGACTGAGCACTCTTTGTAACTGAGCCTATGACCTGGTCTGAAAGACATTTGCCATTACAGTAAATGTGGAACACCTGTCGATTACAATAGCCTTGGCGTACTCTTTGCCAACAGGTGCAAATATCTTATATATAATATATTTTTACCTGTGTAAAAATTCAATGTGATTAAAACAATGAATAGATTACCGTATATTCTCTTCATACTAAGCAAAAGGTTCGAAGCAATAAAAAACCCGTTCAATTCTGAATTATTACGATTTCAGCAAAATCAACTGGAGTTGTTTTAATGCCTAGTGCGGGTTTACTTTCCTCTTATAAAACAAATTGATGATTGATAGATCTTTATAGTACTGTTGGGTTTTAGTGGGTGAACGCATACGCTATCAGAGAGGAAAACTTGTTTCTCGGGGGTAAGGGAAGGTGAGTATTGGACATGAACAGCACGCTCGATGCCTGCTAAAAAGGAACTGCCACTACCACATCACAACATTTTCAACATCAACTGGAAAAGCAGATATCCTAAATTCCTACTCCACGCAATCAGTAGTCTCTCTTTCAAAGGGGTTATAACAACGCCACTGAAAACTGAGAACTCGATTCTTTGGTAGTGTTGGTCTTCCATGTTAGTCGAGAACAATATCAACTACCTGACGTCATGTTATCACTCGTTCACACTCGGAAATAAGACGTCAGCTGATAGAAGGGAATAAAAGAACTATTCATTGACTGCGTTGGTAAAACGGGAAAGGTATGTTAAGTAACCCTGATACTCCATGTAAGAACATTACAGGCAACACGAATATAAACTTGCATGCTAATTCTGCTCTGTCTGTGCAGGTTTAAGTTAAGCAAAGTTAATTTTGATTTCTCTATTAAAATAGATTACAAAAATTTCAGCGTAGTCTGAAATATAGGTAAGTATACAGCTAAATTTGTTTAGCTCTGTATTCAAATTTCCTACTTAACGAGTAAACTTTTTCAGTAATTCTTTTCTTTTAAGTATTTCTTCTTCCAGATGCTTAATTTGAGAAATCAATTCTCTTTCGCTTCGCCCACTGCTATCATTGCAATCATCTTTGTCTGAAATTAGGCGGTCATGATTATCAACAACCGTCCCTTCTTCTTTTTTTGCTTCTTCTTCAGTATTCAAAATCGTTTTCTGTTTTCGCGAAAATGATCTTTTGTGGGATTTATGCTTGTGTTTTTTGTGTTTTGACTTTTTCTTTCTATGTTTACAACCATGAGTTGGGTGTTGATCAGTTTCCTTAGAGCAAGCTAAAGTTTGATTCAAATTATGATTTAAGTGGTTAATCTCAGCAGTTTTATCGGTCACATCAATGGACACAGAAGAATCCACATCATCCGAGCTATCATCAAAGTAATCACTTGTTTTTGAACTCCGAGAATGCTTCTTTTTTCTTGGGCTGTGTGATTTTGTTGACGACGAGCTGCATATCGAAATTACATATGGGGATCGACTTCCTCTCCGATCATCTGTTCCATCTTCCCGAGAAAAAGGTGACCATTGCATTGGTTTGTCTTTTGTTTTATCTCGAACAGTATCACAACATCGTAAGGGTGGTATTTCTACGTTGGGTGATTCTGAAATGGGATGAAGTGTGCATTCATCAATTTTGCTATACAAATCAGATGATTTTTTTCTTGACTTAGACGAAGCATATCTATGTATGCTTTTCTCGTGTCTTTTATTTCTAACTGTTCGCTTTTCACTTGGCAATAAGTCCACTGATGAATCAGACATAGAAAGCGACCTTGACCGAACTTTACCTTTGTGTTTATTTCTTGACCCGCTGTTCCAAGCTGGTTTCTCTTTTCCATATGAATTTAGCAGCGAATAATGAGGTGAACTTTCCTTTGTCGTCTGGTGTACGGGTGACCGTGATTGTAACCGTGGTCGTGATGGTGATCGTGACTTTGGCCTGGAATATTTATTTTTATCGCTACTTTCATACACATGTGTGTGACTCCTACCCTTGAAATTATGCCTTTCGTGCAAGTGTGACCGAGATGTTGTGGACGTCCTTTCACTACTTTGACTAAAAACATTGTTACCACTATTGGCTTCTGCATATTTTCGATATGTCGGATTTTTTCCCTCGATATCTTCTGATTTCTGCCTTCGTTCCCTCGAAGAGCCATCTTTGCGACTAGTTTTCCTCTTTGATTGAGAAGTTCCGACTTCATAAGACTCCAGTATAGGATTTCCTTGGCCTAACGTTCGTCTTCTAAATACGTGTGAATTCGACACGTCTGTTTCACCTTTCGATTCTGTGTTACTGTCACCTGAAATGACACAAACAACTGATACATCGTCGTCTCCCTCACCGCCGTCGCTATCAATACGCCTTGGGTTAATGTATGTTATCTGACTGTCGTGTTGTGGCATTCGGGGCATTTCATGTAATTGCTTTTCAAATGGAAAACGCATATCTTGCGGTACTCTCGAATAAATACCCGATCGAGCCGATACAGTATCACCCCATTCTTGGTGACCCTGAGTAAAAGACCACGGCGAAAGCGAATCTGCAGCAGCTTGTGCAGTATCTAAAGATGACAAAAGACAATACAATGTTACTATTATGAGGTTATATTGGGGAAAAAAACCTCCGATATTAACACCAAAAGAAAACATAAGTAGATTATAGTATCTGACTACAGTTTTCGCCGGCAGCCACAAATATTGGCAAAAATTGTATAAGTACCAGAATAAAAAAGTAAATTAACCAGTAGTAAAAACTATAACAGAATAAATTTGCATTATTCTGTACATTATCGTCTCTATTCCCGCGGGAAAAAATACAACTACAGGATCGATAGAAGGTCAAAACCCAATATCCATTTATGTCTTGCTGTTTGGTCGTCTGACTTCAAAAAGTCAATCTACAATCTATCGGGGGTAAAAACTTAATCACAAACACTTTCAATCTTAAAGTAGTCCGCTGGTGTAATAATTCAATCATTCAGTCATCAATCGATATGACTGTGTGTACCTACTGTACATGTCTCCATGTATCCCAATACCTTCCTTTTATTCTTTTCCTTTCTTTCTTTCTCTCATTCTTCTCTCTCTCTCTCTCTCTCTCTCTCTCTCTCTCCACCCCCCCTCCTCCCATCTCTGCGTTGAAGGGTCTTCCTTGCAGCAGTAAAGACCCCATACTGTACTCAAAAAATTTAGAATCTGTAATTCTTATATTGATCAATGTTTTGAATTTTACCAGAAGAAAAAAACACGCTACAGGTGAATATGAAAAAATTAATATTCATTAACGATCAAAAGCCAGTACATAGTTGTTCTGTAATCAAGGCTGCTCCATTCTAGTTTCTAATTCTGTGCTACCAGGAAAAATTATTGAAAACCATAGAAATTAATACTCGCTGTTCTCTAAAATTTTTTCTAATGACAAAAATGCAAAGTAACATGGGTTTTACTAAAAAGGTCAAAAAGTGAAGAGATAGCTCGTGTTGTTAGGTCCCTTAAAAATCCTAACAAAATTTGCAGCAACTAAAAAGGGCAGTTTTACTTCGAAACCTTCATTGTTAAAGTTTTAAAGTGAAACTTCCCTTTTTCAAAAAACCTCCCTTTGACGGGTTTTAGTGCAGACAGTTTCTCAAGTGGTTTCAGGAATTTAATCAGAAACAGACCAGGAAAGATAGCAAATTAATAATCTTTAAAAATAAACAATATAAGTAAGGTATGTGCCGTTGACCTGATAATAAACATGACGTATTCTAGATACAAAATTTTAGCTTATTGAATCAAATACTATTCAATGAACAGAAATATGATAGGTGAAATTTCCAATTAATTTTCTAAATCCTAGTTTCCTACTAAAATTTGCTATTTTGTAGAGCTCAATGCAAGCTCGATGCAAGCTCGTGTTACTGTTTCTTACAATCTAATATCAAATGACCAAAGTAAATATTGTTTGTTTTCTTCATTTTGAATTACTTTCAAAAAAAGTTAGTTTCTAACATCCAATTTCATAAAGAAATAAAATGATACTTGTAGACAATATGCAAAATAAGCTTCCACAGCAATTACTCTAGGTAAAAGGCAAGGCAGACTTTAATTGACGTGAAATTTAGTGGATTACTCAATGCTGAGGCGCTATTTTACAACGTTTTAAAAATTAGCGAATTCTCTCTAACCAAACTGCCGTGCGTCTAACATGGAAAAAGTTCGAGTTCTTGTTTGAAAAATTCCATATCCTTTACAGAGAAGAAACAAAGAACACAAAGAGCTAATCTACATAATGACTGGTCTTTGTCTTCACAGTCACTTTTTACTCGAAAGGTCGGTCATGACCTGACCCTCGTTTAGTCGGGTCACAATATAACTCCTCCAATCTCACTTCTTTTCAGTTACTCTTACTCCTTTTTTAAAGTGCAGCTTTCTCCACTTTTTGATGTAACTACACAAGGCATATCTCCATCTTCCCTGTGGTCTTTACTATTTAATGTAACAAACTATTGTTACTACTTTATCTCATCGGGTGTCTAAAAACAATAAGCATTTTCCCAGATATATTAGCTTGACCTTTCTTTTTTCGTCAGTTCCATGGAAAATGCCCTCGTTGGTTGTCAATGTCATAATTCTAACCAGATCATTCCTTGTAAAATCACAATTCTAAAACTTCCAGCCTTTTAGTAACTTTCCAAGTTCTTGCGCCAGTCAGAAGGGTGGACCAGATACCACCTGAATATCTATTTCTAAATCCATTTAGATGGGTGAGACTATGGCAATGTTGACACATCCAAGAACTTAATTCTTCTATCTCCTATCTCCAAAACATATCTACCAGCCATAAAAGAAGGTAAAGAGCTTCCTCTCTTTCAAATAAACTGCCAGTCAACCTTTTATATTTGGTAATGACTTGTTAAACATGATTCTCATTTTTCCTCAGTTGACTTTTAATTCTCGTTTATGTTCTCTATACTCTTTTATACAAGGTCACAGTTTTCCATGTGTTTCGGCTACTACTACTATCCCCTTGCGTTATTTATGTTTCTCCCACCTACCCAGAGACCAGTTACGTCTCCAGTTCAGTGGGGAAAAAACTCTGCGTACTGTTCATTGACTAATAGTGGCAGCACATATCTTTGGCTTATTTTCTTAATGTCCTTTGTCACACCATCTTGCAAAATAACGTCAGTAAGTTATCTTAAGGATAGATATTCAATCAGGTTTATGCCTCTTTCAACAAACCCTTTATCTTATCAGCGATTCTGTCATTGTTGCTGCCTTACCTTGTTATATGTATCTACATAGCAGACAAAAGTGTTCTTGTGTGTGCCAAAGTAACGTTCACAAAATGTACGCATACTACCCATCATCTCTTGGATTCTTTTTTATATTTCAAAAAACTTCTCTGTATCCACAAATTTCATCCTCTGTTTTGTGTTTTAATTCATTTTAGACGGGCATCGTTGCAAACGGCACCATCTTTTTAAAAAGAGACCTACTTAGCCCTTTTAAAGTTCCAATTTCTTACACACAATGAAAAAGGTTTGAAACAAAAATTTAGATCAATTGGACTAGGTTTAGTATCTCTGAGCTCAAAATTTGTCAATTGACACTATTGCGATAAATGCTCGACCATTCAAATTTTAGTGCTATTACAAATATAATGGTTCTTTGAATATTAAGACAAAGATAATAGTTTTTGGGTTCAATTATTCAAAACTTATTAATCAACTAGATAGGTAATAAAATTAGTTAATATTTATGCATGGAATACAATGAGTGTAAAAATTAGTATTTTTGTCAATTACTTAAATGTACATGTATACTGATAACTTTTTCAAAGCAGATCTATTTTATCCAACCATCTTCACGAAGATTCAGAAATTCAATTATTCAGTAGCCTAAATACCATTTGGTATGCAATAGTTTTGAAAGAGCAGGTATGTTATACATGTAAAGGGTAAGATAACGACTTCAGGATATATTACTGCAAATATACAAAATTATAATGGAGCAATCGTTACATTCATAAGTCACGATATTGGTTTAATTACATAGAAGTGGTGAAGTACCGCTCCGGAGAGCATCATGGAGAGACACAAGAAATCTATTGACCACGTGGTAACAATGCAGAACAATAGATGGGAAGACTACTGATGTGTGGGGTTTATAACTGATGCCAATATACGCTGTACTCAAGTAGATGCCGTGAGCATAAACGCCTCCAAAAATGCACTAATACCTGTCAGGTGAAAAAGCGTCATATGTTATATGCGCATTGTTCATACAATTTTACGAATCAACATGGATATCTGTCATTATCATAACAGATTGAAATAGGGCATCAGTATCTTTTGTGCGATGCTATTCAACATTGTACAACAGTTGCAAAACAAATCAATACCCCTAATATAATGAAAACAACAATTTTTCTTTCCATCTTTCTTTTCATCTGACCTCCAAATGGATGGTTATGCCATGTACTTGTTATCCATAGTGATTTCAGAAAACGTTCTTTATGAAATAGCATTATACCACGACTAAGAACGTCTTTGAATAATATAAAGTAGTGAAACATTGTAGAGTGTAGTACAGAAAATATGAGTGTAGAAAATATGGTATCCGCAGCCGCGAGCTGTTACAACGTGCAATACGTATTACATAATGACCTGTACATAAGAGCAGATTACAGCGAAGTATGGAACAGTACAGGAGGTAAAAAATCATAAATACCAATTTTCTTGCAAACAAAAAAACGAAGAAGATTTACCAGGAAGTAATAAAAGATATTACCTGTTGTCGGTACGTCATACACCACATTAGCATCATATCCGTCTATGTCATAAGGTGACTTGGCGTAGCTTACAAGTTCTCGGATGAAGTGTTTAGTTTTTGACAAGAAGAAAGGGTGCAGTTGTTGATAAAACTCTTCCGATTCCATATGAATTCTCGGGGGGAAAAAACCCAATAAATTAGATATGCAATAAATATAATAATATTTCTTGCGGTATTACATTCTTTGTATTAAGTGGTTGCTATCTAACATAAAGAATGGCTGCACCTGATTTTCAAGAAAATTATTGATTCTAAATATTCAAACAGTTCTGAACGTTTAAAACCTTTCATCTCAACTTTTACGTATTAAATTCATTTACAGATATTCCTGGCATTTGGCGAAATAATATGGCAAAAAATGACTTCAATGCTGTCCAATTTCAACAACCGGAGACTGTTTACTGAGAATGCTACTAGGATCAATTTATTGTACCAGCCAAAAAGACAAATAATTGTATAGCTACAAAAGAATTTTATGCTTTGAAAGAACTTCAAACATATTTCGAAAAAACGTTCACACAAAGACAAAAAAAATGCGCCGACAGAGGTAAACCTTAAAATGACCACAAAGAGGAAGAAAAGTCCAGAGATGGTACTTGAAAATCTTCAAGATGCGAAGTGTTATCCGGGAAGCTTTCCGAATCCATGCAGAAAGAATCAACAAAAAATAGAATTTAAGCTTGTAAAGTTAAAGCTGGACAGTGGACACGGTACATGAAACGGTATGACAATACTTTGGCAAAAAAAATTAAAATTACATAAAAGCTGCCTTGTGATCTAGAAAATTAGATAATAATCGAGTTTTTAGTTCGAATACCGCCTTAGTTTTCGCGCTATACGTCCTGTTTTTACTGCACCGCATACCCACAAACCCTTAAATTCGCACTTTATTGGGCAAAAGTCTAGGCCATGTTCTGCATATCTCATGCAACATTTATACGGTTAGCAGCAAAGATCCAGTGCAGATAAGGATTTAAATGTTTGTTGATTAGAAAATACTACATTGAAAACATGAAAGCACGCTGCTAAAGAAAGCACAACGATACGACAAACAAATATAGTACATATAGGTATGAATCTAGCAAACCATAACGTAACTAATGTAGATGTACACGGAGAATGGTGTTCTAACATTCTTTACCATCTTTGCTACGGTGTTGTTTATTCAGGCAGGAACCGTCACTTGTAACTCTTCCGCGAATACCTGCGCTGTGGACAGTCCCTCTTGATGGACCAGGAGTGGCCGGCCACCATGTGTGAGTTCTATATTTCTTGGTACGGACCCTCGATGTCCCTGAGATACTGGTGGAATCGCTCTCCCAGTTTGACGCTCACATCGCCCAAGTTTGCAGGAAACTGATCAAAGTGACTGAAAAGAAAACGAAGCTTAATGCCCATGTTGCATCCAAGCTTCTTGTGCTTTCAGCAGTCTCTGAACAATTTTCTTGTAGTTAATGGCTTCAGTTTTCCCAAGGAAGCCCTGAACTACATCCTTGAGTGAGTCCCAAGCTTTTCTCTTTTTAGCATTCATCGACTCCTGAAACTTGTCATCCCTCATTAGTTGTCGAATCTGTGCTCCTTTCGAAAACATCAGCCCTAACTTTCCCAAGCTCTTTCTCACAGGACAATTCTTCCTTAATCAGTGGTTTGCAAGGTCTCTGCTGCCTCAAGTACAAAAACACCAGGCGTATTTTGTATAACCTATTTGTTGGCCAAGAAGAAAAATTTACCATCTTACGATTGTTCCATTGATGGTCGTGATAGCTTGCGAGCTCTACACTTGATACTCTCACATATCTTTTTCAGTTCAACTAAATGTCCAAAATAAACAGCCCAGTATCGGTTTCCATTGTGAAGAAGCACACATTTTCAAGCTTTGCTTGGAGCCGTCAATGAATGGTCCACTTCAATCATATTCTTCAAGACCTAGGGATTCACGAAGACCCTGGACATAATTACAGAAAACAAATCCTCTCTCAGCGCTAAAAAACTGCAGGAGCTCTCCCTCTATTGAAAGGAAGTATAATATCCTAACATCATCCTGCAGCAAATCTTTTGTCTCCAAGTCCCACTGCTAACAACTCGGATGCTCTCTTGCAAAGATTTCTAGATCACTGACATCTTCGCTGAACCGCTCAAGATTACCACAGTGGAATTCAAGCCCTAATGCTTCAGACTCGCAGGTACTTGTCTAGGGTAGTTTCTTTGCTTCCTTAAGGTCCCTAAAGATCAGGAAAGCACCTAGTCCAAATGAGGCATTGAACGGATAGCAGATAAAAGTTGACTACGCAAAAGTATGAATGAGTCAGCGAATGGGGGCAGAACGACATGATCATACGATTTACCCAGAAACAAACACTTTGCTCACCTATGGTAAGATTCATTGCAAATAAAGTTTTTTTTTTGTCTTTCACACTACACAAGGCTTTGATGCCACTTTATGCCAGAGAGTTATGATTGACTCCAATTTAGCTGACCATGGACACTTTTTTCTGTGTGGCTACGTTTTTTGTTGTTCAAAAACATGTTTCTTTACACGTATATTGTCAACTCGGATTATACTAAAACTCTTAAATAAACCCACAAAAATTGGGGTTTTTTGGTTTAATGATCGATGCAATCTCATAGTTACCAAGAGATCCCAGACTCAATTCTCATAGCCAGGTGGTCAAACCAACCGCCACTGTTTAGAACATAGGAGGGAGAGCTTTTGATCAATAAGTCTCTACTTATTGATCAAAAGCTTATTGGTCGTCCAAGAATAAACACAAAGGAACTTGGGAAAAAAATCATGCAACACAGTAACAAAACGGTCCAGAGAGTATTTCGGATCAAATAATCGTCTCTTCGTCAGAGTTATGCCACAACTTTTCTATAATAAGAACACCAATAGCTCAAAGTCTAAACTATTATTTTCGTACTTGTGCTTACGTTTAATAAATATTTAGCAAGGCGAATGGGTATTTTTTTCTTTCTAGGCTTCAGTTTAAAAAGACCAGATGTTTCGTCCGGATGTTTATAAGTTGAAGTCAAGCGTGGATGGCTACGAACATCACCATCATTTTCCTGGTATGCAAATTTACTCCAGAAAAAAAAATCAGAAAACAGCAACGTTAAAGAATCTTTACGAGATTTGTTGAAAATGTATCTAATTTTAAAAAATCAGCTATTAGTAGCCTGTGTCTCCTGTTGAAAACGTTTTTCCTAACAAAGGTTTTATGTGGGGAAAAAATATTTTCATGATCGATTATAGCATGACTAAAGCGCCCCTCACCCACCCATGTGGCAAAAAAGTACCACTCCACCTGTCAACCTTGTATTTCAAAGTTACCCCCCCCCCCCCGCGCAAAAAAATCCTCTCATACAAATGTCTCTTCAGAGAAGACTTGCATTTAAACAGAACCACATCCGTCCTATTTAACTACGAAAAGTAAACAAAAATTGCAGCATGCAATACGTAAAAACATTCTTACTTAGTAATCAATGATAATATCAGGTGCATAATGAAATGAACATGCTCTGTGTTGTCACCAATCAAAATACGAATATCTCTCAGGAGCCATCCAACAAGACGATGGCTAGTAGCTGGGTTGTTCTTTATGAATTCAGTGGCTACGACAAGAAAAGAAGAAATGTACAAGGTACAGTCACAGCAGTAATAACCACCATCTATTAGTTACGTACCTTTTTAAATAAATACCGTATCTTGGCCCGCCAACAGAATATATACCTTAGCTATTCAAAACAGCCACCTGTTTTCAGCGACAAGCGACCATAAATTTTGTTTGCAAGAGCTGATCACCCTATTTCCTCAGCTGACTTGAACAAGTCAATCGGTGTCACTGTATTCAAACGTTACTGCAATCAACTTTACAGCAATAGTTAAAATTTTTCATTCCTATTTACGAAATAACTTCAGCCGAAAGCGCATTAAGCAGTGCTGCAAACCATATTTTCGTTCTTGTTATCAAATTGACTGTAATACAATTTCCAATTGCGTTCTGCCTCACGTCCCAACAGTGCTTCTCTTTGTTTAGGAGAATATATATATACATACATATACATATATATGACGGGAAATAATTGATAGGCAAAATACCAACAAGGCTGTGGAATGTGTACCTGGGAGGTATAATATTGTCAACAAAAAAGCAGTAGATGAATTAAAGATCCATGGAACTGATTGTCAAGGGTCAAAGATGTATTTAGAAAAGTGAACAAGATCTGGATATCAAGTGCCATTTTAAAGAAAGTCAAATGAAGTCGTACAAAACACTAGTGGTTCTGGTCCTATTATACAGTAGTGAAACATGGAAAATGAATGAAGAAGACATGAAGGCGATCACTGTTTGCGATCATAGTGTTTCAAAACAAAATGCCTATGTTGGTCTCCTAAAATTTATTGGCAGGGCCATGCAGTAACTTATGATCTTCATGACGAAGTCGAGATAGGACCCCTCCGAAAAAGGATAGAATGTAGGTGATAACAAATGAAGGTAAGACTTTTGAGCAGATTGCAACAAACCACTTGAATGTGGTGACGACGAGGCCAATGGACGGCAGAAGAAAGAAAATAAAACCAAACAACACCAGGGCAAGAAAATAATAAAAATGATGAATAGGTTAAGAAAAATATTAAAGGATGAAGTGTGTCTAAAACTACAGACAAAATAAGATAGAGAGAATAGAATGGTGTGGAGTAATCACGAATAAATGATACAACTAATCTTGCAGAAGTATTTTCCAATGTAGCAACAGCCCACCCTTGTATAAATTCTGTCTGCAAGGTATAATATAAAGCATGCATCCATCCAATTATATATATATATATATATACATTTCTATATATATATATATATATATATATATACATGCATCCATACATACATACAAACATGCATACATACACACACATGCATACATAAACGATTCAAAACGTGTCATACATTCAAGAATATACAAGGTATCATGTAAAGTATGACTTACAAATATCTCTTTCTCTAGGTGTACCATGAGTTTTTATTTCTTTAATTGTCATACCAAGCCTGTAAACCATTCTTAAAAAAAGAACAAATTTTATGATTATTGAAACCATAATTAGACAAATAAATACAAATATATTAAGATAAAATAAAAAAAATTTAAAAGCATCACGGTCAAATAAATTCAAATATGTTTGAATGTAAGTAGGTCAATAAAAGGTTTTAACACAAAATATAGTGTATACTCGTACAAATTTTTTTAAAAAGAAAATGTATGAATGAGTTCTAAAAACGTGAAAATTTACTTTAAAATTTCAATTTGAAGTCAATATTTAAGATAATGAAGGCAAAAAATGTCTTACTTTCTTCTTTCAATGGATCCTTTTTCTCGGTTACGTGCAGACATGTAACTTTTTGTCCTTTTCAGTAGCCTCTTTCTCTGTTCTTCTAGATTTTTCTCATTTTCCCTATCTAACTGACTTCTTCTTTCCGTTGTCATTGTGCTTCTGTATAAAAACCTGGGGGATATGCATAAACATACAAAAATGGGAAGTAGCAGCATGCTAAATCTTAGGAATCGCTCAATGTCTTACCACGATACACCCTCTACTACATTATAATAATAACTATAATAATTTTTTTTCCTGGTGCTGCATTTGTGACCAAGTTACTGTAATACAAAAAATCTCACCAACAACCACAAATTTATGAAGTCATAAGCAACAAAACTCCCAACCCCCAATCCTGAAATCAAGCATTATCGTTTTCTGTGCAATACATGGACTGGGCTTCCGTATATTTTTTTCAGAAGTTTCATTCTTGCCAAAGCCAGAAGGCACTTCTGTACAACCGGTGATTTACTGCTACATTGGTCTCCGTATTTTTATCATTTTTGTTCTGTTGGTGTTTCTACAAATTCAGCCTTCAACAACTTTTGTTTGGTTTTAATATCATTTTCGGCAGTAGCTTGGGCTCAGACGGTGCCCTTCATAGGAGCTTGGATTTGGCAGTCTTGAGCAACAAACACAAGCAAAACAGCGTACTACAGTTCCGAGATAAACACGGTGGATGAATCACATAAACAGTCTTTATTGAATATATTTCTAAAACCTTCTCTGTAAGGTGATGATCTACTGTTTAACTACTACTATTTTAACTGTTACATTAAATAAAATCACAAAATGTAATGTTGAGGGCAAACTTCTAACGTTGCTTTTGTTAAATCATATATCACATAACATGTGAGAAATTACATTGCCATCTTTGCACAACATCAATTGTGGAAAACTGCAATGTCAACCTTATATTCCTACAATACATCATACAAAAGGGGGCATAAACTCTTGATTACGTAAGACGGCTCTAAATTTTAGTTTAGTAAAAATCTAGCTAAGATTTGTGAAAAACTTAGGTTTTTTTACAGCTTTGCAAAAATGAAATGGCAAATTAACTTGAGAAATTTTTTTAAAATGTTTTATACTGTTATTATCTTCTTCATCAAGTGGTAAAGTTAGTTCACTCCATGTAGGATTAGACAGGAGTTTCTTTGTTGATTGAGCTGTGCTACATGTAACAATTAACAATGTTTTTCTTACTGTTTTCCTTTAGAAATTCGCAAAAATGAAAAGCCAGCTTAACTTAAGAAAATAAAAAAAAGGTTACAAACTCTTATTATCTTTTTCATTAAGTGGTAAAGTTAGATCAATCCATGTAGGATTAGACAACAGTTTCTTTGTTGATTGAGCTGTGTTATACGTATCAATTACCAATGTAGCATTGGCATTTGTGTCTCTGATTTTTACAAGAAATGGTAGATTGCAAAGCATATAATTATTGAGTTTCTGACTTTACTAGTTATCCCTTTATCTATCATCCATCACCACTATTTTGGGGCTGTTTAATGTTACATGGGCTTTCTTCATTCCATTTTTAGTTTAATAAAAATGCCTAAAAGTATTACCCCCTTAACACCCATATCCATCTCAGAATCGTTTCCAAAATTCAAAATTATTCTTATATGTATCCCCTCCCCCCCAAAAACAAAAAAACCACAACAACTATTGCATTCCGTTGCCCACATTAAACACTTCTGGTAGCCTCTCAGCTCACTTTAACAAGATCCCTTTTTATTAGTATACCCCCCCCTATTTTATCAGCTCACTTTATACAATAGTGTAGCAAAGACAAAGCTACATGTTACATGTTAATTATAGCTACATTTTAGTAAAAAACACTTGAGTGATTGTTAAAAAAACATTTGGAAATCAGAACACAGTTTTGTTTCAAAAAGGTTAGCTAGCTTTATTTTCAATTTGACAATTATTGACAGCAGCCATAAAAATGGATTCCAAAGTACACTTGAACTACATGCTATTTATTTCATCAAATGGTGGTGCATGCAGTTTTTCAGTCAGAATAAGCATAATATTTCTTGTCATCTCATTAGCAAATGCTCAAGCGATTCAAAAAATCTCTTTGCACCTCAGCATGTCCTACACATGAATAGGTTCAATTTTATTCTAAAATTTTCATTCTGTATTGTAACAAATTACATAAAATGTGCAAATGCATTATCTGGGTACCTGTTGTCTTTTAGCTTTCATTAATCATTGTAAAGTTGACAACCTTGGTAATAGAATGATTGACAACCTATTTCCTAAGATAACTTGAAATAGGTCATCAATTGTTCTATTACCAAGGTTGTTGACTTTACCATGATCTTCCATTAGAACTACGTAAAGCGGAAGATTATAAAAAATTTACTAAGAAATTAGGCATGAATTTAAAAAAAATGATTTCAAATAGCATCTTTGAATTTTAAGGTTTTCAGATTTTAGTGATTAGTTCCTCTAAATTTCCACTATTCAATTTAGGCTCATTTTCAGCATTTTCAGTGTCTTACTATGTGCTAATAGTCTTAGATCAGCCCTAAAGTAGTTTTTTAGCTTCCTATTCTCATTATGTTTTTCCTTTTTGTTTACTGTGTCAAAACAGGACCACATTGATAGCAGTTTTTACAGTATATGTAAAATACTGATGTGTTTATATGTATATTTTGCATATATGTATTGTATCCTGTATAAACATTAATTTAATAATAATAATAATCAATTCAAAATCATCAGCTTATTTTTAAAAACTTAAAGAAATCTGTCTGTTGTGCACATTTCAAATTTTTCTTCTTTTTTTGAGTAATCAATTAAGTCCATTAATTTCTCCATGTTGACAGTTCCTATTTCCAATGTCATTGTCATCTGAGAAACAGGCCAAATAATCTCCAGACATACCTGTCACATTACAATTTATTCTGACTAACCCTCTTTTCTGGCTGTCCATCAACTCCAAGAAGTTATGCAATCTTGATCCAAGGATAGCAAACGTAATCTTTAAAAGGTTTTGTAGGCATTTATTTCTTTATGATAGTAGCCTTAGGTGATCTATACACATAC
Organism: Morbakka virulenta; assembly: GCA_003991215.1. NCBI lineage: Eukaryota > Metazoa > Cnidaria > Cubozoa > Carybdeida > Carukiidae > Morbakka > Morbakka virulenta. The sequence continues at coordinate 592,728 of RDPX01000051.1, forward strand.
CACATAACAAGATATTGCACATTGTGGAAATTTGTTAAGCCTGATGTCTGAGTTACCTTATTGATTTTATTGTTAACCTTTCAAGCAGTATTGGAGGAAGATACTAAGTAACACTTATAGGAATTGTTGTAGAAATTTGTTGATAAAAGCAAAGTGCAAGGCTGGCTATTAACTGAAAAATGACAAGGTGTATGGTGGTCAGAAAAAGAGGTAGCTAAGATGCATAGAAATAACAAGAGTTTCATTCGAGAGATTGGTTAAACTTTTGAATGGCCAGAACCAGGAAATAGCAACCAAAAATGAGGATATTGGACTGCTACATAATGACTATTCTTTTGTGCACCAATGAAGTAGAGAAATGGTTTTATTAACAAATTATGAGAATATTGTAGGCAGATATATATGTCACAAACAAGTACATAATAAAGACAGCAGGAGCCATACATTGAGTGCTGCCAATTAAGACAGCTTCAGTTTTTGGGTCACAAAATAAGGAAGGAAGATCTCAAAACCTTAACTCTCATGGAATACATTAAGGTATAAGCAGAAGAAAGTCATGGTTAACTTATCTGAAAAGCAACAGAATGTTAAAAAATGGGAAAACAGAGTATTGTGGAAAAATCATGATCGCCAATGCCCTGCAGGGATATGGTACATAGAAAAAGAAGAATGAAACAATTGTGTCTTTCATCCCTGGTGTTCACTCTTATTTATATATATATATATATATAATATATATATATATATATACGGATATCCATATTATGAAACTAATGGTTCCAGCATATGTATTAAGGAGGTAAGGAGGTCAACAACATTCAGTGATAATGTAAAAATGAAGATATGGATGATACTGGTAATGATAATGGTACTGATAAAGGTTACAATAATGATTAACACTTGGCTTGTTTTAACTAACACCACAAAATTTAATTCTCACCTGTGCCTGTTACCTAGCATGTCACTATAAACTTGCTCAACAAAACTTCTTGGCAGGGAAGTTGCTGGAATTTCACCATTATCTTCCATGTNTATATATATATATATATATAATATATATATAATATATATATATATATATATATATATATATATACGGATATCCATATTATGAAACTAATGGTTCCAGCATATGTATTAAGGAGGTAAGGAGGTCAACAACATTCAGTGATAATGTAAAAATGAAGATATGGATGATACTGGTAATGATAATGGTACTGATAAAGGTTACAATAATGATTAACACTTGGCTTGTTTTAACTAACACCACAAAATTTAATTCTCACCTGTGCCTGTTACCTAGCATGTCACTATAAACTTGCTCAACAAAACTTCTTGGCAGGGAAGTTGCTGGAATTTCACCATTATCTTCCATGTAATGCTATAACACAGTAAATGCAATGAGATCATAAGAATGAGAGAATTAATTTATAAACATGAAATGTATAATACTTTTTATTAATAAATTTTAACAAATTTATAAACAAACAAAAAATTAACAAATACTGCCTTAGATATTAAAGTGAAAAACTTGGAACCTAAAATCATGAAAAAATTATCCTACAAAGTTTCACCATCAAACAGTGTAAACAGTGCTCTTTATGTCTGGGCTATTGTGAGCCATGACCACACAGCTATAACCAACCAACAAAGGTAATATTCACCAAGATGTTAACTTGGTACTTCATGGTTTAAAAGATTTAACACTCTCCAGTTATCATTTTCTTACTTATTTCTAAGAAATTAGTTATTTTCCAGTTCTATTGACAAGAAAATATTTTCATGGTAATGAAAACATTATACCTATTAATCCATATGTCTGAGGAGTGCTTTCTTATGTTTTTGTGGGGAAATAGGAAGATCAGAAATAAAATAAAATAGATTATGAAAATTGACATGATTTCAACAAATATATTATCCCACTATAAGAAAATAAAATCGAATATGATATAATATTTATAACTCATTCCAAATCAAATCACCTAAAGAAAATCTGTTTTGAGACCAACCATCTCAGGAATGCCCAGTTTTTCTACTGATTGTACCTATCAACAACACGAGTATATCTGCAAATTTTTTTCTCAGAAATTCCATACCATTCAGAACATGACTTCAAAATTCAAAATAATACACCCAAATTCTCCCATTGCCACTATTTAGATATGTAGCTAGACTGTCAACTAGGGGAAAATATCTCAATTATCCTCTGCTGATTTTGCTGGCATAAACCAAATCCTATTATACAATAACTTTTAAGTGTGCAGTATCTGAATATGTAGTCAATCCCAACATTGCTTACAATCATTCCCCCCTAAAGCAATGCTCCTGGAGAAAAACTTTGAAAACAGGCCATGCTTTTGCAGAGTTGCTAACATTGTCCTTCAACCAAAATGCTGAACTACTAGAGGTGGATCATAAATCCTGCAGTTATGAATTGGTATGAATCAAGTTTCACACGGTATTCCTACACCTATGAAAACAAGATGAAGAATGTTGCATGCTTTGCTAAATAACATTTTGTTGTTAAAATAGGTGCCTTTTCATTCAAGATCATAATATGCTTCCTGTAAAATTTGTAAGTGCTATGTTCTCTTTTAAGATGTGATAAAATGTTGCCTGAAAAAAGAAAAAAAGAATCATTGTCTGGTAAGAGAACCATTTGAATAAAAATTCTTATCCTTTATCTTGTGTTTAGTGTAGGTTAGGGTAAAGTTTAGATTTATAAGGAACATTGAGGTCACTATAAATAAGTGTCAAGCATTCAAAAATGTGCTAGTTGAGAAGCTATTTAAGCAGAAAAGGTTTTCTCATTCCTTTTCTAGCTCTTATTGAACTCCAGTATATCAAACACAACTGAAAACTTTAATTGTGCCTTTTTTTCTTCTGTTAAAGTAAAGTGGTACAAAACTTCTCAGAACTTCAGGTATTAAAATTCATTGAACTTTAAAGACCAATAAATCCAAATGAGAGAAAAAGGAATCTCTGTTCTATAGCAAAATAATCTTCTTGACAAGGAAGACACTTGGTTGAAAATTTAGTTCAATTTGCTTAAGCTGAAATGGAGATATAACTCAAAAGTATGTATCAAAGCAACCATCACAATTATAAAACTATTTATGAGGGGGGTGAAATGGTGCTTTATGGGGGAACGATTGCAAGCAATGTTGGAACTGACTACATTTTACATTCTGCACACAGAAAAGTTATCATATAATAGGATTTTGCTTATGCCAGCAAAATCACAGGAGGTCAATTAAAATATTTTTACTTTGTTGATATTCCAACTGCAGGCCTGACCATAAGAACTTGAACAGGTGGGCAGTAAATTGCCCTCCTCACTAGTGTGAGGTGGGCAATTTTTACAATACAGAAAACTGGTTTGCAAATGCTAGGAAGCATATGTAAAAAGAAATCACATACATTTTGACTAAAACAAGAGGTTTTCAAAACAGTGCAATACGATTTTTAACAACTAGTGGCATGTTATATTGTATCTACTGTTCTTCATCACAGGGAAGTTAATTTTCACTCTTTATATGATTCTGATTCACTTTCAGAAACAACTTCTTCCACACATCTTCTGTTGATTGGCCCCTGTCCTGCATCTACATTTTCCTCAGAACTTGCAAGCTGCTCTTTTCTTCTTTTCTCCAAATAAAGTTCCATGGCTTGGTTAAATATTCTCTTGCATTCTTATTCTGACCATGTGTTGTTATTTGCCTTTGTTATCAAAAGATATTCCATTGTGCTGTGGTGCATAGTCAATCAACAATCACTAAAAAGAAGTGTCAACAAACTGAATGCTCTATCAACTGTTGAATTTGAACCTGAAACATGTCAGCAACTCAATTATGAGGTACAGATTAGGAAATTCCATTCTTCGGAAATTCAAGACACAACATCACAATTTTTTAGGCTCTTTGAAAATATCATTGAAATGTAGGGTAGCAAAATGCCAAAATTATCTCCATTAGTGAAAAGATCCTTCTCACTGATACTTGCTGCTACTAAAGGGACTGAAAATCTTTCTAAGATCACACAAAGCTCTAGAATGCCATAACCATGCTCATCTCTCCAATACTATGGATCATATATTCTCACTGTGGTAAACAATTTATTGTTTCTTTCTGGGAATGGTTCTTGGAGAACAGATTTCAATTTTCAAACAGTTGGGTGTTCTCAAATGCCAAAATGTCACAAGGCCTGGCAAAGTATTAAATTGGCAGAGGTTTTAAGACTCACTAGGCAACTAATAAAAAGAAAACCAAAGCTTTGTTAGCAAATAATCAACAGGATGGGTGATACATTGCCCACCTTAGAGGATCAAAGTGGGTGTGGAGGTGGATGTGGGCAATTGCCTGCCACAAATGGCCAGGCCAGGCCTATAGCTACAATTCAAAATTTGGGTATTCTATGTCAATTTTCAAAGTCAAATAACTTACAAATGGTATGGAATTTCTGAGAAAAAAACAATTGCAGATGCACTTGTGCTGTTGATAGGTACAATCAATAGAAAAAATAAAGCATTTCTGAGATGGTTGGTCTCAAAACTTATTCTCACTTACTGATTTAACACGGAATGATCCTTTCAGCTTTCTCAGCTAGAGTAGTCACTCTGTTTTTGAATTAATGATGATGATGTAATAAACCAATATGTAAACATAAATAACTGATTGCCAAACAATATAACAGTAGTTTACATACCTGTTGATAATCAAGATCTTTTGTTACTGAGTGTATCAGAGACTTAAATGCTGTTTTGCATAATGGACACTGTTTTACCACTTCTGCCCATTGCAAAATACATGCAAAACAAAATGAATCTTGGGCAAGTTAAGATAGAAATAAAATTGTCACAAATGTGTATCCTTACAAGAATATATGAATATTATATTCATGTATATATATATATATAAATTTCATCAAAGCAGGTAGTCACCTCTAAAAGTATATAAATTTCAACAACAAAGACATTTTTTATGATAGGACAAGCTTTCATACATACAAGCTGACGAAGTAAATATACAAAAGCTGGTCCTGTCATACAGAATGTCTTTGTTGTTGAAATTTAAATATATACATATAAGGTGCATGTTAGGTTTACAATTAACTATATATGTGTCTTCTGTATGTGTCCTGTGATAATTTAACAAGTGAAACTTTTAGCTGCACAAGTATTGTTGGCATTTTTAAATGTACTACTATTCTGGCTCTGTTTTTTCTTACAAATATCAAGCACACTACAGTATAACTACAAGCCTCTGCTTATATATATATATATGCACAAACATATATTTCTGAGTTAGTTATCTTAATTCACAAAATTAGGTGTTCAATGAACTTAAGTGATCTAGAAATTAAAATCTAAATCCCCATGGATTTGGATACAACATTTAGATCACATCATTAGTTAGAAAATTTATAGTCACATGACATAAAATTTTGGTACATCTGAAGGGTTGACCAGCCAATGGAGTTGGAAAGAACTTATGCTCCTGAAATGGCAGATGCATTCGATGGGACCCATTTAATTTTACAATATATACATTTTTATGGTCTTAGAAGGTGGTGAGCATTTACAAATTTCACAAACCACTCCCATTAATGTTAATACATGCTAAAATTTGTTATGTAGATACAAACAGCACAGCAAGCTAAGAATAACTGTCTTGCTGGTTGAAATGCTGTCAGAGATAAGTTGCCAATGCCTTTGATTTGCAAGTTACATAGTCAAATCATTTTTGTTACAAAAATTTTAATAACCTTCCTTGCAAATACAAACACCTGATAAAAAGGTGGATGAGTGGGGATATATATACCAGCTGTGAAAAAGAGGAATCTTCTTACCCTTAACAAATCTGCTGTTGACTATAAGAAGATTCCTCCTATTATCAATACCTACCCACCTTATCTCTAAAATACTGAATTATTAATAATCAAGCTGATATTCTAACGCCCTTCTCCCTAGCACAATATCAAAACAACAAAACAAACCCAATGTTCCAGACTGCTACAAGACTAATAATTAATTAGAATAGAGAATAGGTGCAAAGGGTGACTAATATTAAAAGCTCTGGTCACTTAAGTCCTGGATAGCCACCTTCCCATGGTGCACCTGTTATAAACAAAGAGCTATCTCAGGGACCGAGTGAAGGTGGTATAACCTTTAGCTGTGCTCAAAGATGTTGAGGACCTAGTTTTGGTCATCAGTTGCAAGTAAGAATTGATCCTGTATTCAACAGGCCTGACGTTAATTTGAATTGATGATTTAATGTGACTGATACAATTTGGTGGCTACAATTTATTTGGGTTAAGTGCTCATTTGTTGGTTTGCTTAGTGAGGTGACATCTCTGGAAAAACAAGCAGGCTGTAAAGGGGTTGATGACAGGAAGCGCATCTGACTGTAAAACTTTTACTCCAATCTATCTATGGTGAGTTTTTATTGATTTTGGGGGGGGGGAATGATTTGTGCAGAAAATCCAGGGCAGGGTGAAAGGCCAGCAGGTCAAAATTTGTCAATAGCAACTTGGAATGTTGGGGCATTGAAAGGAATGTCTGATGAGATGGTGGAAGTGTTAACAGGGCAGAACACTAATATATGCAGTTTGAAGGAGACAAGGTGCAAAGGTTCTGGAGCTCGGCTTTTTCTGGGAAGGAGTCTGTTCACAAACTCTTCTGGGTTGGTAATTCATGTGGTAGAGGTGGCATAGGATTATTTGAACATGAAAGGTGGATTGAAAATGTGTTTCAGATTAAAAATCATTCAGACCATATTATGCTTCTGAAAATGTCCTTTCAAGGTAGGATGGTCTGTGTATTATCAGTATACTCTCTGCAAGCAGGGTTACCAAAATCTTGTGGCTGTCTCTGCAAATCTGGATAGTACATACTTTCTCTTTTCTTGTCGTGACTTCAATGGGCATATAGGAGCCTCTGCTGTTGGTTATGAAGGAGTATATGATGGGTTTGCATTTGGTAAGCATAATGTTAAGGTGGAATGCCTGTTGGCATAAACTACATCTCTAGATCTGGTGGTACGTAATTCCTTGTTCAGGAAGAGGGGCAGTCACATAGTAACATAGAGGTCAGGTGATCCCAGTACTTAACTTGACTATATCCTTGTGAGGAAAAGAGATAAAAAGTTTATAGTGGATACTAAAGCTATCCCTGGTGAGGAAGATGTCTCTCAACACAAACTGCTTGTTTGTACTACATCCATTAAAGCTCAGAAACAGGTAAAGCAGGTGTTCCAGCCAAAATTGTGTCTCTGGAAGTTAAAGACATTAGTAACACCTATTCTCAAAGTGTGACTGAAGCAGTATCTGCAATAGTAGAGCCAAGTGAATCTACAGAGAACATCTGGAATGATCTCAGAAATATTCTTTTAGAAAATGCTGCCAAAATATGTGGTACAACAAGGAAGGGAAACTGGAAAAAGGAAACCTGGTGGTGGGAGGAGTCAGTTGAATGTTGTTAAATGTAAGAGAAGAATGTGGTATGTGTGGCAAAAGGGACTTGTGGAAATACAAGAACACCTGAATGCTAAGAAGAATGCACAACATGAGGTTTACCTTGCCAAGAAAAATGCTGAGGACAGAAAATTTGCTGACATTAACAAAGGACCCAGTGTTTTCTTTAAGATGTCAAAACAAATGAAAAGAGAGGCTAAAGACATTATAGGTGAAAACTGTTAAAGGGTGATGCAGGTAACCTTTGCTACACCACTAAGACAAGGAAAAACCCTTGGAAAGAACATTACCAGAACCTTTTGAACATTGAATTTCCATGGTCAGAAGATGACCTTCCTCCTGCAAATGCTGTCCAAGGTCCAGCCCCTGTGATCACAAAGCAGGAAGCATTGGCTGCAATCAAGTCTATGAATAGTGGAAAGGAAAGGCTCCTGGTCCTTCAGGAATTGTGGCTGAAATTTTAAAATTGTCCCACAATGCTAGTAGTGAGTTGATTACTTTGCTTGCCAATGGTATCGTCAAANTCTGCAAATCTGGATAGTACATACTTTCTCTTTTCTTGTCGTGACTTCAATGGGCATATAGGAGCCTCTGCTGTTGGTTATGAAGGAGTATATGATGGGTTTGCATTTGGTGAGCATAATGTTAAGGTGGAATGCCTGTTGGCATAAACTACATCTCTAGATCTGGTGGTACGTAATTCCTTGTTCAGGAAGAGGGGCAGTCACATAGTAACATAGAGGTCAGGTGATCCCAGTACTTAACTTGACTATATCCTTGTGAGGAAAAGAGATAAAAAGTTTATAGTGGATACTAAAGCTATCCCTGGTGAGGAAGATGTCTCTCAACACAAACTGCTTGTTTGTACTACATCCATTAAAGCTCAGAAACAGGTAAAGCAGGTGTTCCAGCCAAAATTGTGTCTCTGGAAGTTAAAGACATTAGTAACACCTATTCTCAAAGTGTGACTGAAGCAGTATCTGCAATAGTAGAGCCAAGTGAATCTACAGAGAACATCTGGAATGATCTCAGAAATATTCTTTTAGAAAATGCTGCCAAAATATGTGGTACAACAAGGAAGGGAAACTGGAAAAAGGAAACCTGGTGGTGGGAGGAGTCAGTTGAATGTTGTTAAATGTAAGAGAAGAATGTGGTATGTGTGGCAAAAGGGACTTGTGGAAATACAAGAACACCTGAATGCTAAGAAGAATGCACAACATGAGGTTTACCTTGCCAAGAAAAATGCTGAGGACAGAAAATTTGCTGACATTAACAAAGGACCCAGTGTTTTCTTTAAGATGTCAAAACAAATGAAAAGAGAGGCTAAAGACATTATAGGTGAAAACTGTTAAAGGGTGATGCAGGTAACCTTTGCTACACCACTAAGACAAGGAAAAACCCTTGGAAAGAACATTACCAGAACCTTTTGAACATTGAATTTCCATGGTCAGAAGATGACCTTCCTCCTGCAAATGCTGTCCAAGGTCCAGCCCCTGTGATCACAAAGCAGGAAGCATTGGCTGCAATCAAGTCTATGAATAGTGGAAAGGAAAGGCTCCTGGTCCTTCAGGAATTGTGGCTGAAATTTTAAAATTGTCCCACAATGCTAGTAGTGAGTTGATTACTTTGCTTGCCAATGGTATCGTCAAAAGTCTCAGATACCTTCTGAATGAAACAACAGTCACATCATTAATTTGTTTAAGCAGGGTTCGCGTTGGCAATGAATTCAGTGATGAATTTCCAGTGAATGCTGGTGTGCATCAGGGTCAGTTCTTAGTCCATTGCTTTTCATCATAGTATTAGAAGCTTATCATGAGAGTTTTGAACAGGTTCCCCTTGGGAGTTACTTGATGTAGATGATTTAGCTATTGTTGCTGAGACAGTAGATGAACTGTTGGGAAAGCTGGCCTTATGGAAGAACAAGTTCTCTGAAAAAGGACTAAAGGTGAACATGTTGAAGACAAAAGTGGGGGTCTGTGGTAGAGATTTGGAGAACATCATGAGGGCCTCTGGAAAATTTCTGTGCAGAGTTTGTATGAAAGGTGTTGGCACAAATACAATCTACTGTCATTCATGCAGTCATTGGGTCCATAAACAGTGTTCAAGGATCAGAGGGCATATTGCTCCAGATCCTAATTTTAAGTGCTTTGAATGCCTTGGTTTAGCAGAACCAACTGATAGGAGGAGGTATTGCCATGTGGAAGTTGAAGGCGAGTGAGATGAAGTTGTGGACAATTTCTGCTATCTTGGAGATACATTAACACCAGGCAAGGAAGCTTCAATTGTTTGGTGCAACTGAATTGCCAAGGGAAAATTCAAAGAGCTACTATCACTATTAAAATCAAAGTCTGTCTCTCTGTAACCATGGAAAGGCCTACTTAAGTTATGTCAGGAGTGCCATCCTTCATGCAAGTGAATGTTGGCCCCTTGGTGCTGAAGACATAAACCAACTACCAAGAAAAGAAATGTGCAATGCTACAATGGATTCTTAACTTAAGGGTAAAGGATCACATCACCAATGCTAAAACGTATAGCAAACTGCATATACCAACACTTGAGTCATTCAATGAAGAGTCATTGGCTACACTGGGTACAGCAACAATACGTGCAGTGAAAGATGGATTTGCAAGATCCAGAATTACCAAGTTGATGGTTCACTGGGTAGTGGAAGGCCAGAAAAAAGGTGGCAAGATGTCATTAATACTGATGTTCACACTTGGAAGTTTCATCACAACCCACACAACTGACTTGAATGGCAAAGTCAATAAACACTGCTATGACAAAGTCTAATCCATTGATGAGTGGAAGAAAACTATTAATGGGTGTCAAGATAAGGTAAGGTAAGGATGGATACTGAATACTTTCACATTATGATTTAATTGTTTCAAAAAACAAAATAATAGGTGTTAAGATTAAATAGCACAGAGGAATTGGCCATTTTCTTTATTCAAAATATTGCAAGGTACTGAGAACTGATTTTGAATACTTGCTTGCATCAAAGAAGCAATATATCAATGGATTAACAACTCATTGATAAAGTCTTCCTGTAATGAGTAATGCATACATCAGTGATGTGTCAGGTTATGACTAACAATGGAAGGGAACATGAAAATTCTTTAAAATAATTTTTTTAACTTTTTTTATAAGATATTAGTCATACTCAGGTACTCACTGCATACCTTGAATACACTCCCAGCACTATTTCTACTTTCATATATATATATATTTATTTAAATTATCTTAATTATGTACAAGCAAATGTACCCAGTTTATGGATGACACATTTCCTTGTCTGTTGAGAAACATGATTTAATGTGAAAATGTGTAACAAATCAACAAATGATATTATATATGAGTGAATCTGGGCTAATATGACCTTGATCACTTGAGTTTGGGTGCCAACAATTGGAGTCATTTTATAGTCCAAACTCTAGCAAGCTGATGCAATGGTAACCAATACCCTTGCTCTTCTCTAAAGTAATAAAACTCTCCTGGACCTAAACTCAAAAAAATCCCAATTAAAAATTACCCAAACAAATGACTGCAAACATGGAAACCAAACATCTAATACCTTCACTATAAGTTTAGGGCATAATGCAATTTAGGTAAGCATGAATTGAATGGTGGGAAGCTAGAATGGGTTTCTGGTGATAATACAGTCACCCTATTCAAATCAAAATAACTTGGCCAAAATGTTTCTATTGAAAAATTATGGGATAAGTGTAAAATATAATTATGGAATTTCAAGCTGCATAGATCACCACCTCCAGAGCCCAAGTTTCAATGTGTAAATGCCAAATGTCTTCAGCTGATTCAATGATAATTTTGTATGTATTTGTCACTGATGCCTAGACCCAAACCTTGGATTCACTTCTAATATTATTTCTAATTTAAACAAGGTTTTTGTTATTATGTACCAACATAATACAATTCTCAGCCTGCATCAGACCTCCCCTTCTATGTGTATCAGAAACGTGGGCCTTATCTAAGAAAATAGAAGACCAAATTAGAAGCTAGGATTGTCACATGCTCAGATACATGAGTGGAATTAAATGGGAGGAGGGGCTGTTAAATGAGGAAGTAGTGAAAGGATGCAGAATTGTTGATGTTAAGAAGATCTTAAAGAAAGGAAGGCTAACATGGTATGGTCATGTTTGACTGAGACCACCAGAGCATGTAATTAATACGAGCCAAAAATCTAGAGCTGAAAGGAAGAAACCCCCATGGAAGACCTCCAAAGATCTGGTATGACTGCATTAAAGAGGACATAAGAGACCTTGAAATATTTGAAGAATGGGCCATGGATAGGGCCAAATGGAAGAGAATAATTGGGGAGATCTAATCCAATTCAATTGGTCACATGATCTAGAATGAATTGATGATGATGATAATGCAAATGGGTTGTTTTAATCAACATATCAGCAACATCAAGTGTAAAACATTCATACCAATTCAGATGATACATAAATAGCAAAAGGATACGAAAGCAATCATCCAGGAAGGCTCTATTTTCATATTCACTAAGGCAAATTGCACAAGTAAGGTCTTTGGTGTCTGATGGAGTAGTCCTGCCCCCATCAGGGTCTGGTTTCAAATCAAAAATTTCACTTTTCTTTGTTTCTAACTTCTCCTTTATATTATCCTTCTTTTTTACTTTAGACTTGTTTTTAGAACCTTTTCCTTTTCCAGCTATCATTGGCTCCTGTTTCATATTACTACTTCTTACTCTCTTTACATAAACAATCTCATCATCTTCACTTGATGTAGGATCATCTGATAGTATTATTAATTCTGGTTGCTTTTTAGGTCTTTCAATTATTTCTACTGAGTCATTTGATTCTTCTGCTGAATATGGATCCTTCTGCTGTGCTGTTTTCCAATTCAGTCCACTTGGGCCTGGCTCTGATGGTGCAAAAATTGAATTCTCTAGCACAGCATATTGTGCTGCTACATTTTGGCAATTCACTTCTTTTAATAATGAAGTTGACGGTCTATCACCTGCAATGACACTGTTGCTTTCTTTCTCTGCTTCATCCCTACAGTTAGTCACTGTTTCTTGCATTTTATTTAGCTTATTATAAATAGCATTAAAGTCTTCAGGTGAGTTCAGTAAGTTTTCTGAGCTGAGACTCGGATTTTCTAGATGTAGGCCTTCATCCATAGCTTTTACTACATCTGTGCTTTTATCAAAGCTTGTCCCCAGAAGTTCTTTTTTCTCTGGCCTCTGGATACTAGTTAAGTCTGCTTTTTCAAAGCAATCAAAATCTCCTTTAAGGCCTTCATCTAAAAACCCTGCTATGTCAGTGTTGGTGATTAACGCGCACTCGGTACTTGGCGGGCAAAACTGATCCATCCTATCACTGTTAAAACTTTCTTGTAAAGCACTGTTCTCCACAAGCTCCTCTAAAGCATCGGTTGTTGCATCCACACATTTTGTTCTGTCAGTACACGATTCAATACTATCGTTTCCAACGATATATTTACCAGGAGAACAGAGATCTGGCAAGATTAAACTGTTACCTATTGTTTCCATCCCTATACAAACAATAAATAATTTCAGTTATAAGCACTTTTCTTAAATCCCTTGCTTTACCCCTTTGGAGTAAATGCACCGGAGTCGAGTGCTGTCAGCCAAAGTTTCATGACTTTCGTGGTACTCATGAAAACGAGGTGAAAAAGAGAATCACAACAGCAATGACGACACGAGTGTCACACACTGATTCTTTCTGTAAAGAATACGTGCGTTACGTCACAGTCAATATCACGACAACACATTGTGGAGGCTGCAACATTTTGCTGTTCTTCTAGCCTCCTTTTCAATAAAGCTCTAACTTTGATCGATCTTCACACCGAAGCTCTTTTTCAGTGTGAAGAATTTGATTCACAAAAGAAAAAAACAACAACAAAAAGACCCCACGAAAGAAACAAAACAAAAAAAGACGCTCATCAGAATAAGTCTTTTATGTGGAAACTTCCGTGTATTAAAACTGAGCACTGTTATGTGTGGTACCAATGGCATTTGACCACATAATAATACTATATATTGAAGACTTAAACCAGACTTAAGTGGTGTTGTTAAATCTGATTAAACTTTTAAAGTTTATATGCATAAAACTTAATAAATTTACAGCTACCCTCAGCGTCATTCAACCCAAATCTATGACACTAGGTTCGTACTTGTTACCTGTATACATGTTCAATCAGAAGACGAGAACTAGTTAATTAGAAGGCAGCTATTAGTCAAACAGGCAGTTTTTATTGAAGTCCATTAAGAAATGTAGAAAAATGTCAAATGCCTAACAATCATAACAAAGACTGGAATTTATAACAAGTCAAAAAAATGCACAGAAGAGAAGACCAACATGGCTCGGGAGGCAGGAGTAACTGCATGATTGTCAGAAGAGTGACGATTCAAAAAAGGATCGCAGAGGCTTGGTATGGGTCTAATTACCCAATCGGATTCCAATCGATTGTACTTAAGGCAAATAGTTCAGGTAGGAAGTCTTGCTTTGGTCGGGCCATCCTGAGTAGTTATGGATGATGTGATACATAGTCGAATTTTGAATTTTGACCCAATAATGCTTTAAATAGTGAACAAATTGCCAATCTAAGACATTCTCCAAAGAATATATCACAGACAATGTCAGCCAGGAGAAAAATATTTACAGTGATAGACAGTCATGTCCTGATATAGGGTATGCGAGTCCAACTTCAAGTTGAACCTCAGGGAATGGACAACCCCGTCCTGCGTGGTCCCTGGGTTGCCATTTGGCAAGGTGAACTACCCAGTTAGCATCAGAGTTTTTACTCTTCCAATACTATCTCCGGAAACATTTATACACACATAATGTCACTTGTTAAGAAGAAATAAATTTAATTGCTTTTTCTGCATTCTTATGATTTTGTGTACTTGATATTTGTAGGCCATGCTGGAATCTTCAACCATAGCAGTATGGTCTGTTTGCTGTAACAACTTGTCCTTTTGAATTCTTTCAAACACTGAAATAAATCCTTCTTTGTTTTAACCTTTAAGATAGGACTGTGCAAATTTTTCCTGTCATTCTCTACCAGTTGATTAGCCTATCAACTCTATTATTGTTTGTAATTACACTGGACAACAGTCAAAATGCCATTTTCATGTAGATTATATTTTCTAGGCATATCGAAATCTCTGATTACGAATATGGCATTTTTAAAAATCTGTGGATTGCATTTTTTTACAGCCATTTTAAATTTTTCCGATATTTCATAATCAACATTATTAGATGCTCATTATTGCGCAGTACTCAATGTGTGCAATGCTATTGTTTGTTTGTTTATTTGCCCTTCATAATCCCATGAACATTGTAGAATATTGACTGCGTAAATATGGTACTGTGAACAGCGTGGAATATTTACACAACCTTGTGCCAATGTTGCTCTTAGTGTTGAAGGTACATGCACAGAAATTTTACTAGTACACTATAGGGGACTGGCGATAGTCCATTACTTCCTTTGCCTGCGGTTTTAAAGTCATCCTAATTGCATTGAACTCTTTCTCGGTTAAAAATGCCACCTAAAACTTGTCGTTCTTGCAAGAACTCAACAAATAACTTTTGCAACATTTGTGGAAATTATACCATAGTATCTCGACGTAGGAAGTTTTCCAATGTTATTTTAGTGCCTATGAAAAATACTTTGACGGCAAGCCAGATCTGGATAAGACATGGGCTTCTCGAAATTGTTGTGTCTCATGCTTTAGTGGGCTGCATCACGGGGAGAAGGGAGACAGGAAGAAGATCCCCCTCGCTGTACCTATGATCTAGTGTGAGCCAACTGATCATGTATTAGATTGTTATTTTTATTTGACTCAGTTTACCCATGGAATCGGGAAAGTGAGGAGAGTCACAAGCTATGCAGTATTTAGGTCTGCCACTCGACCAGTACCACACGACGGTCACCTGCCGGTACCTAGCTTCTCACGAATNTCTCGAAATTGTTGTGTCTCATGCTTTAGTGGGCTGCATCACGGGGAGAAGGGAGACAGGAAGAAGATCCCCCTCGCTGTACCTATGATCTAGTGTGAGCCAACTGATCATGTATTAGATTGTTATTTTTATTTGACTCAGTTTACCCATGGAATCGGGAAAGTGAGGAGAGTCACAAGCTATGCAGTATTTAGGTCTGCCACTCGACCAGTACCACACGACGGTCACCTGCCGGTACCTAGCTTCTCACGAATGGAGGACACTCAACATTCAACTCCCGACCCCAGCGATTCTCCATCTGGATCCAGCTATGAAACGTTGACAGCAAGGTACACCTCATAGCCCAATCCTAACTCAATGACCTCCCGCGTGATTTGATGCTTTCAAGCAGCGCTCAGAAATACTTGCATCACGGCTCGATGACTGGATCATGATGGATCCATCAACGCGGATACCTGCGTTTCGCACATGCAACCAAGAATTAGCCATGTTCTTCTCAATGACAAACTCTGTATGTCATTATGTCGATGTTGTTGGACTGATAAGCACGATGGATATCGAGTATACTCCAGACGCCTGGCAATTGTTCATTGATTCTTCGGTCACGCGTTTGAAAGCTGTGCTGCTCCACAACGGGAATAGGGTCCAAGTATTCCTATAGAGCATGCTGTTGGTATGAAGGCAACGTACGACACAATGCAGATTGTCCTTGACCTCATAAAGTACCAGGAGCACAAGTAGGCCATATGTGGCGATTTGAAGGTAAGCGGACTACTTCTGGGCCTTCAAGGTGGAAACACGAAACACAGCTATTTGCTCTGCCTTTCGGATAGTCAAGCTGTGGTCACAGCGAGAATCCTTCATGCCTGGGAAGCAGAACGTCAAAGCCAAGCCCCTCGTAGAACCAGAACGTGTTCTGCTCCCTCCATTACATATCAAACTGGATTTGATGAAACAGTTTATCAAAGCAATGGATAAGGAGAGCTAAGGATTCGCGTACAATGAAGAGAAGTTTCCTGAGATCAGTGAAGCGAAGTTGAAAGCGGGAATATTTCTTGGGCCCCAGATTAGATACCTGATCGTGGACTAAAAATTCACAAATCTCCTAGCTCCGAAGGAGGGGAGAGCCTGGATGTCCTTCAAGGCTGTGATTGCCAATTTATTCGGCAATACGAAGTCAGAGAACTATGTGCAACTTATTAATAATCTTCTCCGAGACTACAAGAAAATGAGCTACCTTATGTCATTGAAACTCCACTACTTGCACTCTCATCTAGACCTCTTCCCTGACAACCATGGAGCAGTCAGTGACGAGCACGGCGAGCACTTTCACCAAACAATCTCGACAATCGAGCATCGCTACCAAGGCCGCTGGGATCCTGCAACGTTGGGCGATTACTGCTGGCTCCTACAACGGGAAATCACTGGCGTCTACAGCCGAAAAGCAAGCAGTTTTTTCGAACTTTGACTTTTTGTTGAATTGTATCATTGTACTGTACATGCTGCAACTGGCTATCGGCGTGTGATTAATGCATATAATTACTGAAGTAGTTTGTATAATGCTGTACTACTTTGTATCTTGATTTGCGTTTACAAATAGTGGGTGGTTAGAGTCAAAGTTTGAATTCAATATATTTTTGCATGTATTGTACATGTAAATGTAAATGTTTTATCGAAACAGATAAATTTACACGACGGAAGTTTTTCAACGAACATCAAGTTTACGTATCGACCGCTAGAGCATCTCACAACCCCAAGGCAATATGTCAACAAATTCCCAAAGTGTGTCATTACGTAATTTCAACATTATTACATAACACGAAAGCCACACCATAAATATATTTTTTTCTTCCAGATTCCGAATCAGCACCCCCAAATTGTCCAGAAAATCAATAAGATGGTAAAATCGCAGAAAACTTTTAAAAAAATGTTGTCCAGTGTTATTTATCAAAATAAATTTAAGCATCACGCTTCTCTTACACCCCAAGTATTTTTCTCTTAATGTTTTTTTTCATTATATTTCTTTGTCTTTTTAGCTAGATCTTCTTTATTATTTTGCTTTCAATGGATACATTAATTTTCCCTCTTTTTAGTCATAACAGCCAAAGTACTAGTTATTTATGCAAAATTCATTTGCTTCTTTTAAGTGATTTCATTTTGTGTAATAATGATAGTCTTCACTTAAATCATTACTTGCTATTTTCAACAATATTAAAGTCTTTAAAAGGAAAAGGAAGGTAAATTATTTAAAGAATAGGACTAATCTGATAGTAAGCATGTTGAAATATGAATCTCTAGGGTGCAATTTCGAACAAGAAGGATCAGGAGTAACTAAAGGCAAAATGTTAATTATTTTATTTATTAAAATAAATATATTAAATATAGCTTTATCACTGGAAATTCTTATGTGTCAACTTTATAGTGTGAATGATCTCCAGGGTTTTACCTTTTCAGCTTTCCTTTTTTAGAGCTCTCTTAACTTTCCTTTACTTTACTTTCTCACTTTCTTTTTCATTGTTTTTCTGTAACATACTTTGAGCAGTATAGTAAATGGGGATGCGAGCTCTTTTCAAAATAATTTAAAAATTCAAAAGAACGCTATAATCCACCATATACATACTATGTATCATGCAATTGTATATTGTAATAATAACCATTTTTTTGTTTTCACTTGTCTTTATTTTGATTTCCATACATTAAAAAGCAGATTGGAATCCTTGATATCATCATCTTATGTTACAAAAACATCGATTTAAATGTATTGTGAAAACAAATGGTTTAAACATTTAGGCACAAGATGGTGGATTTTTTAATATAATGATTTTCTCATATTTGTCTCCCACAATATAAACAATAAAAAGAATGTCACGTTATATAAGTTACTATTGGTCAATACATTATCAATGATCATATTATATAATCTTATTATAATAACAGGCTATGAATAAGAAGAAATAAATTAGATGGTAACATGATGTATAGAAAGTGCTAATCGATTTAGATGTGATTTCTGTAATAGACAAATACATAAATCTAATGATCAAACACAAGAACCAGTAAGTAAATAAATACAAAAATCTAGTAAACAAAGTTGTTGTAATGGACCTTTACTAATTAGTGATAATGGTTCTTTGTGTCAATTGTGGTTCTGTTCATGGATACAAATATGTGAGTGAATATATTGACTTCCATGAAATAAAAATAAGATTATTAAAAAGTATATATATCAAAGGAGATATCACATTCTGAATCTACTTTTTGAAATTGATGCTAAATACNAACAAGATGGTGGAATTGTTAGTATAATGATTTTTACATATTTGTATCCCACAATATAAACAATAAAAAGAATGTCACGTTATATAAGTTACTATTGGTCAATACATTATCAATGATCATATTATATAATCTTATTATAATAACAGGCTATGAATAAGAAGAAATAAATTAGATGGTAACATGATGTATAGAAAGTGCTAATCGATTTAGATGTGATTTCTGTAATAGACAAATACATAAATCTAATGATCAAACACAAGAACCAGTAAGTAAATAAATACAAAAATCTAGTAAACAAAGTTGTTGTAATGGACCTTTACTAATTAGTGATAATGGTTCTTTGTGTCAATTGTGGTTCTGTTCATGGATACAAATATGTGAGTGAATATATTGACTTCCATGAAATAAAAATAAGATTATTAAAAAGTATATATATCAAAGGAGATATCACATTCTGAATCTACTTTTTGAAATTGATGCTAAATACCATATTGATATTCACTCTAATCAAACAGATAAAATACTGAATATATCTCAAGAGATCGAACAAATGCTACCACAAGTATAGGGAAACAGAAAAATGATGATTGATATTGAATACCTGTGAAAATAATCTTAATAAGAATAAACAGTACTGAAATGAGATCTTATACTTGATTAGTGAAAAAATATATAAGGTTATTAAAAAGTAATGCAGCAATATTGGTTATTATTAAACATACTCTATAAAAAACCTGAAATATGTCCTGATAATGGTGATGATTTAGGACACTTTGATGCTCTATTTTCAGGTATAACATAACAGTATCCACTGCCTACATGGTACTTACATAAAAATCTACCATAAATATTATGTAAACAAATATGTAGATGACAACACTTAACCATTCCAAATAATTTCTCCAGGAAGCTACTACAGCATGTATCACCAGGATCAATCAGACCTATTTCACAGTCGTACTCTTCTAAAATAGATTCAATTATTATTACTTCATTTACTATATGATATGCCAATAATTGATAAATCATAGCACTTTTTTATAATTTGATAAACTTTTCGTTTCTCTAAAATTGTCTTTCGAATATTTTAAGTAACCTTTAGGATTAATCATATTATATATTATAATGCTCACTACGCATGCGTGTTTTGAGCACTCTGACAGGATCCCACAATAACTCTTTAAGCTATGTTTGCTCCGGCAATATGGCCAAAGAGTTATGTCTAAGAAGCTCTCTGCTGCACTGATGAGCCCACAAAGGGCGAAACAGTACTGTCTGCAGATTGAGTATTATAGTGTATATAAATTTCAGCTTAATCCCATTGTTGTAATCAATTTTAAACCAATTTTCACACAAAACATGATGATATAATTTAATATCTGTGTCTGCAATGACTGTAGCATTATACATGTCAAAAAAGGCTGTACTACCTTTTAGATTATTTGATCCTGAAGGGTTTTCACCACCAATTGTCATCTGGTCAGACCTTGGTGATATTTTGCTGTAACACAAATACCATACCATCTGGAGCAAATACAAAATTTGTTTGCTCCAGATGGTAGTTTCCAGTGAATAAATAAGCAACACTATTCATTTAATTCACCAGTATTTGCTTTAGTTTGGTAATTTCCACTTAGTGTTTAATTCTTCAAACTGTTTGGTCCAATAACGATATAATAATTTGTTGTGCCACCAATAATTAAGTGACCACTAGGTAAGAAAAGCACAAATTTTTCATATCCTCCACTGTCGTGACCGAACAAGCCATATCTAGTCCAATATGTACCATCAAACAATATCAGTTTATAAGCATTAAACAATTTAACTATATCCTGTGATGGTACTAAATTATGGCTATTAGACGAAACATTAAGGCAGATATCACTTATCATTCGATGAGTACATTCAAAATCAAGATAATACCGATTGAAGATTTTATTTGCTTTTGGGCAAATTGTTAGTTGGTTAGTTGTATTTGTTTCCTCGGCACGACTTTTAGACAATGTTTGATTATATAGCTTTGATACTTGTCTTGTTGAGCTAACATATGTAACTTTTGAAGAACTTCCATGGCCTAGTTTATATTATGATGTTTCAAATCTTATGTAGGATTCCCATAGAATAGATAATTATCTATTCTATAATTATTATATAATTATTGTTCATATTAATTTCGTCATGAACCGATAATCAGTGTTTTAATCTAGGTATTTATTCTCAGCAAAACCGAAAGTCAAGGCGTCTGATGGTACTATGGCGTCTGAAAGGTTGCTAAGGCGCTTTCCACCAGTCACCCAATTATCTGATTCTATTGATATTACGTCTGTTATTTTAACATTTTTTTTGTATGATTATCGTCAACAATATCGATTATGTTATATATTGGGTTAGATTGTTTTTCAAATAGTTTTTGATATAACCTTTATTGTATTTTGTGCCTTTAATATCAAATTCTTTAATGACGTCATAATATGTTTTNTATAATTATTGTTCATATTAATTTCGTCATGAACCGATAATCAGTGTTTTAATCTAGGTATTTATTCTCAGCAAAACCGAAAGTCAAGGCGTCTGATGGTACTATGGCGTCTGAAAGGTTGCTAAGGCGCTTTCCACCAGTCACCCAATTATCTGATTCTATTGATATTACGTCTGTTATTTTAACATTTTTTTTGTATGATTATCGTCAACAATATCGATTATGTTATATATTGGGTTAGATTGTTTTTCAAATAGTTTTTGATATAACCTTTATTGTATTTTGTGCCTTTAATATCAAATACTTTAATGACGTCATAATATGTTTTCCTTTCGACATTTCATTAACTCAGTAAATACAGTAATACCCATTTAACATTGATTTCAAATCTTGATACTATCATAAATATAGCTGACACGTTATCTATCAGACAAATGTACAACTTTCTTAGGATAGTATAACCCATACAAATCGAAATATTGGATTATATTAGGTCTAATCAACATTGCAACCCAGTGTGTAGCAGGTCTTCTACAATCATCTAGATTGATTAGATAATATCCAAATTTATTTTTGTATTGTACTTTGTTTCGAGGGATTATCTTATTGAACTTACTAACTTGTAGATACTTTATCCAATTCAGTAAATCTATATTATTCAACGGTTTATCAACAAACGCTGGTTTCAAAATATTGTTCTTAATATTGGGTTACTGCTGAAAGGTATGCTTTTGCCTCGAAGCAATCATGCATCTTTACTTTGAGTTTTCTTTCAAGTTTGTTTTTTTTCTTACACCATTACCTAAAAATGGATTTTTACATGGCATTAACATATTAGAATGAAGGCGGTTTTGTAATCAAGCAGCTGTTTTTGGTTTTCTCTTTTGGAGGTCATTACCAATTGATCATCTATTCTGAAGGCCATTGCCTGGCAGAGCTTTCACAAGCATCAGACCACCAATTGATACTAATAGAGTTACAAGACAGCCGCCTCTTTACCTTTGTGTAGCTTGGATCACTAGTTCACTACCAGATTGAAGAGCTGTAATAATATGGTTTTTTTCTTCTTTGTTAGTTGATTATTATAAGCAATCAATTGATCGATTTAATTTTGTAGAATCAGGAAATTAACCTCTTGCTGTCCTGATCCTAGAATTTTATCCATTCCCAAACACCCTGAGGCTTAAATAGCTCCAGTTGCGAGTCCTGGAAGTACTTTCTTAACAGCTTTGGTAGCCAATGGAAGCAATTTAGTGCCAAGTGGCATTAGGTTAAAGGACAGTGATCCCCATTTTTTCACTGCATTAAGCATCTGAATCTGAAATTTTCAAATCAACACTTTTAAAAGTATTTTTACCCTTTTAAATTTTATTAATTTGTGTTTTAGTTAACATCATTTCGTGATAACCACTCAATTCATTATTTGCTAGTCTGAAGGTAACAGGAGCCTTATTCATGAATACTTTAACAAGTTTGCTTTTCTTATTCTTAGATAATTTAACACCGTATGCATGATATTCAGTCATATATTAGTAGTGTAGATAATTACATATACTATATATATTTTATGATTTTATTAATCAAGAACTAATTAGGACTGAATGACTGATTTATTACCAAGGTCGTCAACTCTCAGCTCCTCTTCATGAAGTATTAAACTATAAAGAACGTATTTCACTGATAGAGTACCTGATAAATTATATCTTAGTGCTAACTGAACTAAGTTACTTAATTTCTGATATTGACATATTAAATCCAATAAATGATACCATACAATGATTGAACTTATAATACAGCAATTGAATGATTAGTTCAAGCATACTAACTGCTCTTCTATAATCAATCAACGATTATAATACCCTGCAAAACTTCGGTGTTTGATCTTAGAGCTATTTGTTGACAAAAAGTACAGCTGTTCATTTCTAATTGAATATTTGAAAAGGAGATTTTTGTATCACTTGCTTCTGTAATGTTGTACGTGTCAAACGTGAAGAAATTTCCTTGTTGTGAATTCATTTTAGTCTAATTAATACACCAAACGGAAACATGCTTAAGCCGTCTTATTGAATTTGTAAGTTTGCAAACACCTGATCTTTGTGACGTTGTTAAGCTAACAACTCTTTCACTGTCATAACTCCATGTATGTGGTTTTGAATATTTTGATAGATACAATTGTTATCCTTCAGAATTAAAAGTTATGTTTGTAATCCATAAAACAAATTTTGTAATACTGTAACGAGCAGTAGTTGCAGTTGCAGAATCTTTTCGACAGGTTACATAATTATCATCTTCTAAAATAAAAGAAAACTTATATTTACCAGAAGGTGTTAATTGATCACGAAAACCTTAAAAGAATCCATATCTGTTCAATGATAAGCACATATTTACAACCTGGTTTCCAGCAACAAGAGCTTTTCATCATGAAAAAGCAAGTTTAGTATCAGTTGCTGTTTTGTCTTTATCTTTGTAGTAAAAGATACTACCACCAATTCTAGAAGGATTACTATTAGCGAATTCAAAAAGGTTCTTTAGATTAACAGCATGATTCATCTCTTGTGATTCATAAACAATAAGTCCATCTTCTTCAACACCAGTAGAACGAATCATCCCATAACCACTATTAATGGTCCCTATATTATCAGCAGCGGCAACTGCAGCACCACCCGCTGTCTTGTTTGCTTGCAGATCAAGTTCAAACAATGGCTTGAACATCTCGTAAGGAGTGCTTTTACCAGAAATATCAACAAAACAATCATACCCCATCTTTTTTTTATTGGCCCTTTTGTGTTAAAGTAATTGGAATTGCCAGATCTACTGTTTCATACTCGTACCGTTTGCAATATTTAGATGATCTGAATTAAATTCATTAGTAGGTTAGATAATTTTCACACATTCAATAATTTATCAAATGTCAATGGAATTTGCGATCTTGGCAATCAGCAGCAATTTGTCCCATTTTAGAACAACTTTTTCTAGCACCTCCTTCACCAACGTTTGTTAGAACCTTAAGCATTTCATATTTAAAAACTTTTGATATTAAATTTTATACGACTTTCTTACCGATAGATGTTAAACTATCAATCATACCGTCGCTAGTCTGCATGCATTCATTCTTTTCATCAACACCTTCACCACTACTGACATCAGTTCTATACGTTTCATATGAATACGGATCTCGTACCAGTTTTATTTTCTATATAACTACGGTGTATTATTTTTAAACATCTTCCTTTATAATCAGTCACCATAACAGGCAACCCATTCAAATCGATTTCTATGTTATTGCTGTCAGTAATAATAAAAGTTATCCTATACAAAATGTTTGTATTAATTCTATTGAATAAAACTTTTTTACCTTCAACTGAAATTGGATAATTGAGTTACATATGATCGACTGGAAAATAGTTAAATACATCAAATAAAATTCCTGAAACAATAAAGTCGGAGAGAAGATTGCAATGGAAAAAGATAGATTTAATACTTCTTGTGCTATCAGGTAGGGGTTTTTTACGATATCCAGATGTTGTTATTTTATCTTTATCAAAAGTATAAGATTAGCAAAATGTAATTGAAAGAAAAATCTAATTGATAACCAGTTTTAAAATTTGTACAAGTTTTCAAATGACATGGTATGAAATTAACACTGATAAGTCTTCAAATGCTTGTTGTTTGATAATGTCTGCTGAATATATTCATTTATGTTCGAATATAAAAAATTGTCTGATAGAAATTGTTGCCCAAGTAATTTCAGAGTGATGGCTATATTTGCTACTGTTGTTACTCGAATTTTGAATTGGTGTTTTACCAACTATAGCTCATTTCAAGACTATCCAGTACAATGCTATAACTTTTATTCTTGTCAAGCACTGATATGGAATTGAAATTGAAGGTGAAATAGTGGCTTCCTTATTGTTCTATTCCACCTGAAGAATTAACGAAAATTGGAAACTCTAATTTAGTATACATTAATTTAGGTACATTACACAAGTTTTCGTATAAAAGAGTCATATTAGACTAATTTATTTTCAGAGGGCTTTATAAGATGATCTAAAATTTTTGAAATTTCACAGTGGACAGCTGTAGAACTGCTGCAAGCCTATTTTTATACTGTTATTAAGGTCAATCGTTTTAGTAATTAAACTGGAGATGTATGGTAGATCAAACCATCCAGTTGGCTTTTACGTAAACTACGATGCTTAGGCATATCTGCAAGTAGATTCAGATGATTGAAAGTCTCTTTAACTTTGAAAGAATACCTTTTTTTTTAACTAATTCTTCTGGTTAACAAATCTATGATTGATTTATTGGTTTTGTCCTTATAAACAACCTATTCATCTCTATGAGCTTCAATGACAATTTCATTTATTAGTGTTGGAAAGTTAATTAACAGATTACTATACTTTCAATTTTTGTTGATTTTAAAGGCATTACGAGGCTTCCAGTGATTTTTCCTTATACTGACTTGACTGTATCGAACACCTCCTTCAACAATATTAGAAGCATCATCTGTTTGTCTTCTAATCAAGGATAAAGTTCTCCTGTTTTCCTTATTTTTTAATTTTACGTCATTATTAAACTTTAGTATTAAATGTTCTGTCATCATTAGCAATACTTGTCTCAATTGGGTCATTTCTTTGTCTTTTTTCGTTTAAATAGCTGAAAATTTTTCTACTGACGGTAGTGATTTCACAAACGGATTAAAACAATAACATTTAATGATATTAACTTCATCATCATTTAAATCAGATGTCAGTGGTTTTATTAACATCTTCTTCTTCTAGTATCTTGGCATCAAATACCGTAGACGAATCATGGCGGTGCTTTCTCTCTCCACCTTTTCCTATCTCATCTCTTGCAACCTTGCTGTTTTTCATCTTTAAATCTCAATCCCTCTATCATCCAATTTAGCATCTGCAATCTTTGTCTTCCTCTTGCCCTTTTCCCTGCCATTTCAACCTTCAAGATATTCCTCTCTATCCCTCCTTCTCTTCTCAACTCATGGCCAATAAATCTCCACTTGTCTCCTTCTGATAGTAGTCAAAAGTTGTCTTTTTGCCCCCACCTTTTCCAAAACTACTTCATTCGTCAGTTTGTTTGTCCATGATATCCTCATCATCTTTCTCCAGATCATGCTTGATTTATAATCTAAAGGTAGTTGTGTCTTTTCCTGAGTATCTTGTAATTGATCAGGTAATTGATTATTAATAATATCTTCTAATTTACCTTTAATAACCTTTTGATTCTCCTGCAATTGTTCAAGTAATTGATTTTTTTTTGGTCATTTGATTCCTTAGTCAATTTTTAAGCATCTGTGATTGGTTTAATGTTTACTTCATTTTCATGATGCTTATCCATCTCTTACTTTTAACGTCACCCCCCCCCAGCAACTGGGGCTCAGACGTTGCCCTTCAGAGGGACTTGTTTATGTTGGGGCTTGTTTCACTTTAGTTTTTTTCGATTTACTGATATCCATATATTAGTATTTAGATAATATGTCTTAAATTGCATTTATCTTATGAATTAAGTGTTGAAATGCAATATTTCGTTGTAATTTAATAAATATATCAATACATTATAAATGAAGATACCAAATTGTGAAACAAAACAAAGATTGAACAATTTCTTAGATGAAGAGTATAGAATGCTTATTTATGAAGAATTATGATGTGGAAAAACAAACACTTTGATGCAGATGCTAAGATAGCCTCTTGTTTACCTTACCTTACCGAAGTGACGTATCCTCCAGGACGTTGTCGACCAAGTTCTTCTAATCTTGCCGG
Organism: Morbakka virulenta; assembly: GCA_003991215.1. Taxonomy (NCBI): domain Eukaryota; kingdom Metazoa; phylum Cnidaria; class Cubozoa; order Carybdeida; family Carukiidae; genus Morbakka; species Morbakka virulenta. The sequence goes on from RDPX01000051.1 coordinate 619,703, forward strand.
TCTCGTGTTGCATGTAGTAGTTCAAGTATGCTTGCTTTCCTTTTTTCCCTCATCAATCCATATGTGTACTTTTCTCTTGGTCTTCCTCCGGCTTTACTTCCATTTATCATACCGGTTGTTATCCCATTTTCCAGCCCTTCTCTCCTCATTATGTGACCGAAAAATCGAAGTTGTCTTCTCCTGATGTTTTTCATAAGGCATCTCTTCTCACCAACCATCCTCAAGACTTCATCGTTAGATTTCAAGTCCAGTCCACGGGATTTTCATCATTCTTCGCCATAACCACATTTCTGTTGCTTTAAGTCTTCTCTTCATTGTTTCAGATATGGTCCAACTTTCTACACCGTATACTAGAGCGGACCATACATGTAATTTTATGAGTTGCTTTCCTTTTTTTATTGACAGCTTTCTGTTTGTGAGGATCGCTCTCATTTTAATAAAACTTTGCTTGGCAATACTTATCCTCTTCCTGATCTCAATCATACATCTTGCATCACTTGTTACTGTACTTCCCTCATATCTGAATCCGTTTACCTGTTCGACCTGTTTGTCATCACATCTTAATATCACTCTCGGGGGTTGGTTTTGTTTGGAAAAAAACCATAGCTTTCGTCTTTTCTGCGTTTATATTTAAGCCTTTCTCTTCACTGTCAGTTTGTAATTTGTTGAAAATTTCTTGTTGCTGTCCTTCTCAATCTGCTATTAGCAAGGTGTCATCAGCATATCTCAAATTATTAACATTCTTTCCACCGATCTCTTACTCCTTCCAATGAAGTTATGCTTCTCATTATTATCTCACTTTAGATTAAAAACAAGTCTGGTGAAAATACTCTTGTTTATTATAATAAAATAATAATCCATACATTAAATTCACAGCAACAAAAAATAAAATATCAAGAACGTTAACGGATGGCGTATCCTCAAAAGTTGTTTATTTGTATTAGAAATGATGAGGTTATGGGTTCGAATGAATACCAAATAAAAATAAAAAGATTGTTATATTGGACGATATAATCTATGCGCCAGACAAAGTTCAAAAAAAATACCCAATCCTTTTATCGACAGAAAACATAATAATATAACATCAATTTATTTCAATCAGAGTTATTATGACGTTTCACAAAAAGGCAAAAATGGTCTTATATGATTTTACATCCACTAGCAACAAAAACCATTATAGTCTAACTGGTAAGGAGAATATGATTGATTCAAAATTATTTGATCAATTAGCTCCATATGAGTTTCTGTTTCTTGACAAAGAAAAGAAGAGTTGTAAGAGAAACTTTAATGGAAATATGTAACCTGATATCTATATGACAGGCTATTGTGTAAAATGTAAAACGCAAACTAGTAATTTGAATGAAATATATGTAACATCTAAGAATGATTTATTAATACTTACGTTAACATGCTCAATTTGTGGATCGTTGAAGAGCAAGTTCATAAAACAGGATTGTGAATTGGGTCTTGGTTGTAAAATTGATGATAAATGCTCTTGTGGTTTAAGAACAACCAAACAAAATGCTTAATGAAAGAATGCGTTAAACGAAAACAGATTTAATACTGAGTTTGAAGGAAGATGATACTCGTATTTTAGCATCAACAGGAACCAGCAAAGATCTAGGTAAAAAGAGGCAGAAATTGATTGCAGAAAAGACCCAGCATAAAGCTACTATTGAGAAACTACATGATGATATTAAATTCTGTAAAGATAAAAAGAGAAAAAATATAATGAAAAGGAAGCAACTAGACTTATTCCAAAAATAAAAGACATTAACAATCAAATAGCTAAAATTAAGAAGGAATTGGAAAAGGGTAAGAAGAGAATCAGGTGGCGCGATTCCTGATTAATACTAAACAGAAATTAGGTCTTGCTATTCAAAAACAACCCATCAAGCCGTCAAATGAAGAAAACTGGCGAGAAAAAGTAGCTGATAAATAACACAAACAAGAACAAAAGAAATTCATCCAACGACGTGTTATTTTGTATCATATTAATAAGATCTGGGTTGCAAACATTGTTGACATGCAACAATTCGGTAAACGGAATAAAGGATTTAAATTTTTATTGATTGTTAAGTGATATTTTTTCTAAATATGGATTTATTGTTCCATTGATAGATAAATAAGTTGAAACTGTAACTGAAGCATTCACAAGTATCTTTAAGAAAGGTAGAAAGTCTAAATGTTTTTGGGTTGATAAGGATAAAAAATTCTATAACAAACTTTTGAAAGATATTTTAGACAAACATAGTGTACAGATGTACTTAGACAAGAAGGAGAAAAAATCCTTAGTGGTTGAACGGTTGAACAGAACAATGAAGGACAAAATGTGGAACCAATTTACTGTCCAAAATAATACATAGTAACCTGATATCTACCCAAATTGGTAAAAGAGCACAAAAGCACTAGACACAGTTCAATACGAATGACACCTTTACAAGGCTCTGAAAAAGATAATCAAGGACGTGTTTACTTCAATCTTTATAGCCATAGCAAAACATTAAAACAGAAACCTAAGTAGAGGAAAGATGAAAAAGCTAGAATAAATAAATTAAAAAGAAAAACTTTTCAATAAAGGATACACTCCTATTTAGAATGAGGAGGTATTTCTGATAGATAAGATCCAACATACAAATCCAGTAACTTATAAAATAAAGGATGCTCATGATGAGGAGATTCAAGAGAATTCTTATGAACAGGAACTATTAAGTACCAAACAAGATGTGTTTAGAATTGATTAAATCAGTCGGAGAGATTATAAGAAGAAACAAGCATTGGTTAAACAGAAAGAGTATTGTGATAATGAATTCATGATTATCAGAGTAAATATGAATTAAAACTTTTCTAATGCTTGTTATTTGCTAGTATATGATAGCCAAAAATAAGATTGTTTTTGCTTATTTATTACAAGTTTCATTATGAAGACATCTATAACTATGTATATAGATCTTATCACATCTTGGACGTTTTTATTCCTTGTTGAGCCAATTTGTGACAGCGTCCACCCGGTATTATTTTTTCAGGAGATAATGTTTTTTTCTTTTTATAAGACAATCTGATGTAATTCTCAGGCATATCCTCTTTTTTGACTACTTCAAATTTATATGAACATTTAAGTTTCTTTGAAATTCCTGTTTCAAAGTTATTAGCTCTATCACAAACTATTTTTACATTTCCAACATTGATGTTTATAATTTTGTGTGCAGCATACAAACTACCATAATATGGAACTGGTATCAGATTTTATTGCTTTCACATATTTTTTATCTTTATGATTTTATTTAACAAAAGAATAGTCTCGATCATTTGCTGGCTCTATACAATTCTACTGCAATGTAACAAACTGTAAATTACGTATTCTCTTCTGTTATTGACATGGTCTATGGTATGATGGTTCCACTGCAACATTCCCAAACAAATCTATGAACATAATAAGCTTTTTTATTTTTTCTTCAATGTATTTTAACAGTACAATGTTTATAACCACTGTTGTTTATACTTTTTTGGATTGGTCTTTTTTCACAATATGTATGACATCGCCGTTTTTACTACCAGAATAGAGATTAAAAAAAGCCCAGATGAACAAGATAAACACAATTATTTAAATCAATAATCATATAAATTATTCTTTTTATATTGCTTTAAACATTTTTAGATGAAAAATTACAGAAAGATTTATTAATTGTAAGTATTAATGACTGAAGATTATATTAATCAACTGTTGAATATGCTTTATAAACAAGCAGCTAGTAAACATATGAATTTATTGAAGAACGAGAATGTGGTCTTGTGATTAAAAAAATAAAATCAAAATATTTTATAGAGATCTGAATGACTTTAGTAACATCTTATTAAAAGATACACTTGATAGAAAACAGATTGAAAGCCTTCTAAGATATAATTATTTTAGAAAATGATTTTACTGGTAGAATTTGATATACTAATAAAGATGTTGATGGTTAACATAGACGTATTAATAGACAAAATAATAAGCTTAATATTAGATGCAACTATTTATATATTCAATGTATAGTGGTGGCTTCATTTAAAAAAGACCCCTGCCATACCGATATGAACATGAGAGATATTAATAAATTTAGTAAATCCGAGGTCATCAATATAGTAATGAAGCAAAACAAACAAATTAAGCCAGTAGCAGATAAATCATGTAAGAGTATTAAACAGGTGGTACATACTTATAAGGATAAAATCATTTTACCACAATCTGTTTCAGCTTTAAAAACTGTTCTAATTAGAGAAACAAAAGAACCATTAAGTGGTTATACCAAATCTTATAAAATCAATTCGATATATAAACAAGACCCATTAATTAAACTACAAAATACTTAAAAAGATATTAAATCTTCTATTAAAAATTTATTAAAATCTATGAAAGATATTAAATATAATGAAACGCTAACAACACTAATATAAGATTGAATATAAGAAAATATATTTTGATTGTATCACTTAAACAATAATAAACCAACAGAAATAGCTAACTCATTACAGTTAAGAAAACAACACATTGTGAATAGAACCTGCTCAGTGGATCTCAGAAGGCTCTGCTTGGACTACAGACTCAGTAAATAATCATTACTTATATATTGGTAGCTATAAAGCATTAACAGAAAGATCATACATTAAACTACAACACGAACTTAGAAACCACTGACAAAGAATTGATTAATATGAGAAATAACAGCAGTGAATACTTTAAAAACTTCCATATTAGAATTCTTTCTCCCCAAATAAGAGATCCTGAGAAGGTCTAAAAAAATTGATAAACAATATATTTCAATTTTGGATTACACTAGGATTAATTTTCAAGCTTTAATCAAATGGTACAACAAAGTGGAAAAAATTATCATAATCAATGTGTTTGGTTGGGAAAACAAACAAGTATTTATGTTTAAAAAAAGTAAGAAGATCAGATGAACCTGTTGTTGATCACAGAAGGTGAAAATCAATATTTTGTACTGATTTAAAGCTTTAACAAACTTATGTACAACCAAGCTAAACACAAGGAAAGAAAGCATGTTTTGTTCATTGTCTCCGGTGTTTTATTTCAGTAAGAGTTTTAGTAGATAATAAAGAGAATTGTATTCAAGTTAATGGAACCCAAGCTATTAAGATGCCTTAAAAAGATAATGATATTTTGAAATTCCATAATTTTCATAAGCAATTAAAAGTGCCATTTGTTATCTGTGCTGATTTCGGAGTAATAACAAGAGAACTTACAAGAGTGTCAACCAAGTAATGATTATTCACATACTGAAGCCTATAAAAAACATACTGACTGTGGTTATAGTTATAAAAAGTATGTTGCTAGGATGATAGATAAAAAAAACCAGTACAGATCTATAGTAGCGAAAAAACGATATATAAATTTATGGAAGCTATGTTAGAAGAGGTTAAGTATTGTAAAAGTATTATTAAAACAAATAGAAAAGCCATTAAGAATGACAAAAAACGATGACGAAGAATTTCCTAAAGTTGATGAATGTCTTATATGTGAAAAGAATTACATTAAGAATAATCTTAGGGTTAGACACCATTGCCATATTACTAGTACGTATTGATTATAATTATATGTTCATCAAGAATGTAATTTTCAACTAAAAATTGATTCTGATTGATTTTCAAAACCAGTAGTATTTCATAGTCTGAGAGGCTATAATTCCCATCTTATCATACAAGAGATTGGTCAAATAGATAAGGACCAAAGTACACAAATAAGAAAGATGATAAGTCCCAAGTAAGGATCAATGTAGTACCAAATAATTTGGAAATGTATATGTCTTTTGTGATTGGAAGTCATCTGATGTTCCTAGACAGTTTCCAATTTATGTCAAGTAGTTTCAATCGACTTGTTAGAAGCTTTCCAGTTGATATGTTTAAGTATCCATAAGAAGATTTTGAAAATGAAGAACAACTAGAATTAATAAAAAAATAGGTGTTTATCCATAAGATTTTATGGAAAGTTTTAAGAGATTCAATGATGGCAAGCTGTTTTGTGAGTGAAGTAACTAGCCGTTTCTGAGTGTACAGTTTGTCAACAAGAATTCATTGAATTTGGTTGCAGGTGTCTCAGAGGTACATAAGCTACCATCAAAAGAGAACTTTTGTCAGCATATTAATGAGTAACATAATGGTGATGATGAAAATAAACATGCTCAGAAAGTTTAGGATAATTTTAATTTTTAAATCACCAGGTAAGTATTATTAAATCAGTTTCAAATTCAGATGCCCTTCTGCTTGCTGATATGTTTGAAAATTTCATAAAATCATGTATGCAGTATTACAAGCTCGATCCATGTCATTATTTCACTAGTCCAAGTCTATCATAAGATGCTATGCGGAAGACGACTTATGTTAACTTTAAGTTAATGACTGATATTAATATGTTTCAATTTATTGAAAAAGGAACGAGTGGTGGAATCAGCTACATTGCCGATCGCTGTGGTGAGGCAAAAAATTAGTACATAAAAGAGTATGGTGAGAAGGCGCCCTCAAAGTATATCATGTATTTGGATGCTAACAATCTGTAGGGTTGGACTATGGGTCAATATTTCCCAACAGATGGATTCAAATGGATGACAGTAAAACAGATTGCCAAGATAAACTTAGGTAAGTATAATGAAGTCAGTAACGTACGTTTGATTCAAGAAGTTGATCTGGAATGTCCAGACATGATATTCAAAATGATTATCCTCCAGGACCTGAGAAAGTTAAAGCAACTGAAGACATGCTCTCTATATATTGTAAAAGAATATGAGAGAAATATAGTTTATCTTTTCCATAACCAATTGCAACTTAGAACAATGAAGAAAAGTATGTACTTTATTTGAGAAACTTTCAATTATGCAGTGATCTTGCTTTGAAAATAATTGAAGTTCATCGAGTATTTGAATGCAACCCATCTCCTTGGGTGAAGCAATATATAGCTTTCAATACTCAGAAAAGAATTTAAGCTTAAAATTCATTTGTTCTAACCTGATGTATAACAGCGTCTTTCGAAAAATAATGGAGAATCTTCGCAAATGAGTAGATGTGAGATTAGTAACTGATGAAAAGAAATTATGAAAAATTTCTTGTAGACCAACTTGTGTTAGTAGTAAGATTTTCAATGGAAATCTAGTTAATGTGCATAAGATTAAAGGAACATTAACTTTTTTAAAAAGGCCGATATATGTGGGTATGTGTATCTTAGACCTTAGCACAATACTAATGTATGATTATTACAATAACTATGTAAAATCTTGAAAATTCTGAACTTTATGGACTCAGAGGAAGCCATAGATGTAAAAGCTCTATCATGTCATGCGTCGTGAGCTTTTTTCAAGCTACGTTTCTAGAGATACTTCTCCCATCGCCAGCCTGACGATGGGAGAAATATCTCTCGAAACGTAGCTCGAAAAAAGCTCACGACTCATGACATGATAAAGCTCTTACATCTATAACTATATACAAGATAAATATAGTGATAAAGTCAAGCTACTATTTACAGATATAGATAGTCTTAAATACGAATAAAAGCTAAGGGTTTTTATCAAGATTTTTGAAATGAAAAAGATAAATTCGATAACAGTGACTATCAAGAAGAGTGACAATGTGATGATAAAACTAATAGGAAGGTTTTGGGTAAATTTAAAGATGAGACAGAAGGTATTCCAGTTGATGGATTTGTTGTACTCAGGTCCAAGATGTATAGTTATATAAAGGATGACCAAAAAAGTCGTAAGACTGCTAAAGGAATTAAAAAGAGTATCATTAAAAATGATATTAAGCACAAAGATTTTAAGGATTTATTATTAGAACAAAATCAGACGAAAACCATAAAATCTCAAAACTATAAACTTGCATGCTTTGAAATAAATGAGGTATCACTCAGTTGATTTAATGATAAAAGAAACATACATAAAAATGGAGTAACAAGCTATGCTTACGGACATAAAATGACTGATATGTGATGAATAGTAAATAATAATTAACTATTAGATAGTTGGCCTAAGATGACTGATGTAAGATGAATAATATATGATGAATAACTACTAGATGAGTTATCTACTTGGTGATTGACAAACTCGACTGATAAATTTTCAAGTAATATTTGTGGTGAACTTTACTCGAAAAGTTTACTAGTATTATTGTATTTTTATCACTGTAAACACATCTTTAATACAAAGCAAGGTTAAATATGATTGAAATTACCTGTGAATCATACAATGGAATACAAGCTATTCATACAGAACATTAAATCCTCTTTTATTAAACTAAAGTATCTTACATAGCGTGACATCCTTTTTATTGTTTATATTGTGAGAGACAAATATGAGAAAATCATTATATTAAAAAATCCACCATCTTGTGACCAAATCTTGAAATCATTTGTTTTCATAAGACACTAAAATACAAGTCTTTATGGCATAAGTTAATGATATCAAGGATTCCAATCTGCTTTTTATGTTCTGTATACAAACTATTGGAATAATTGCAAGAAACAACTGTATGAAAAACAACACAAAAACAAGTGAAAACAAAAAATAAATGATTATGAGTACATGATACAATTGCATGATACGTAATATGTATATGGTGGGTTAAAGCGTTTTTTTTAATATTTAATTTCAAAAAGGCACTCGTACCCCCGTGTGCTCTACTAATACTTTCCTTTTTCTTATATAGCTCTATTTTTGTCTGCTAATCCTTTTCAAGATTTCCTGAATCAGATCTCTTCTTTGTCGTTTTTAATCGTTTTAAATCTTTTAATGGTCTTCCTTGTTTTTGTTTGGTCCTCAGATTTTGTTTCAAAGGGCTTCTTATGATAATAGCTTACGTACCGTCGCTGACTGGATCACTGTGTATAAAAGCTTGAATTATTATTAATATTATTATTACTATTATTATTACTATCATTATTATTATTAGCATTATTATTATTATTATTATTATTATTATTATTATAACTATAATTATGTATTTATCTTTTGGCCAGGCTGTTGTAATTACCGTCATTAACCCTACCCAGTGGATCATAGCAAATGACCAAGGGGTAATATGACATCCTTCTTTCACATTTCTAATACCTTTCTCAGTATCCTAGCTCTTCACAAAAAGGCAGTCTTTTAAATAGCAACAAAAACACCATGTACTTTCAGTTTTTCCATCAAATTTATTTATTTATTTTATTTATTTATTTACGAATATTTATACGGCATTATTCGTTGTAATAAGTGTGCAATTAGTTCACAACTAATCACAGTCACCTTGATGTCACCTTAGCATAAGAGGCTTTTAAACGACTGAAAAGAGATGATAAAGGAGACTAAAAGTAGGACGTTATTTTAACGAGATGTAAACGGGGAAAAACATTTAGGACGTTAAAACGACATATTATGTCTGAGCGAAACATTAAAGTTATCTAAAAACCTAAAAAGAAAAAAAAATTAAATATTATGATCTTTAATAACGTTTTAAAAATCATTGTCTCTACATTTACTTTTACAGCTTACAGGGAGATCGTTAAAAATCTTAGTTTCCAAACATCATATCAATTTTCTCCCATCTTCGGGTTATGCAAAAAATGTTTTTGCTTTTTCTGTTCACTCTTGTGTTTGCAATTGTAAATTAATTCTTAAACTGCGGTTTCACTTTGCCAAGAAGGACGTCTTACACAAACAGAGGAACCCCTCGTTTTCCGCAATCAAAAATGTTTATACTGGGACTCAATTGTTTTCCAGTTGACACTTTTTCTCGAGCACGCTATTCAGAGGATGTAATTCGGTTTACATGGTTTTGATTGGACGTACATTTCAATATGCAGCAATATGAGAACAAAGATAAAACCACCATGTTAGCGATGGATGGCGCAACATTTACTCTTATTAATATTCTCATTCTATTTATTAGTCAGACTCGTGTATTTATCTTTTTAAACACTTTATCAAAACGAGAGAAAATTTAGTTTGTTGTATATCTCTACGCCTAGGTACTTGGAATGTTTTGTAACGTTGATTGTCTTTTTCCGTTATGTTTACGTCAATCTCTCCTCGCAACGTGCTTAACATTTTTGAAGTGCCAAACAATAGTACTTCCGGCTTACCTGGTTTCAGGTTCAAGAGCAGGTTTTTTTCGATAAAACATTAGTAAAGATTTTTGATATCATTATTAAGAAACACTTTTACTTGATCGAGATTTTCGCTTTTACAGACAACGACAGTGCCATCAGCGTATATCACTCTTTGGGATCGAACCAGGTTCTTAGTAAGGTCATTAAAGAAAATGATGAATAAAAGGGACCCTAAGGTAGAGCCTGGAGGTACACCTATATAAGCTAAGGTTTTTTTCCGACAAGATTCCATCAAAATAAGCACCTATGTGACAATCGTAAAGATAGCTTGTAAACCAATTTGGTTCGTTATTGCGTACACCTTAACATTCAAGGTATTTAATTGTTTTTCGTGTGATATGGTGTCGAACGCTTTACTTTGAAGAGTTGATGTTTCCGAGGTAGATTTTTTATTGAATAAAATGACTCTTTGCTTCACTTTTTCACCAGCTATCACTCCAGCAATGATAGCAAGCATATAGTCGTCAACCATTTTGGCCTCCGTAAAAGACCTCTTTTGTCTGGTGAGTGTCCAGACTCCACGAGAGGATGTTACCATAACCCTCTCAGGTTTAATACAAGAGACCAAAGGCGGCTTAATAAAGTTGGATTATCGCTAGAAGATATACTTTTTTTCTCGGTTCCTCCGAGCCCTATGGAAAGCTAACAGAAAACGAGCCTTCACTTGTTTTGTAAAGCCTCTTCACGTTTTATTCTTTCATGACCGATATGCATTCATTGCACAGTAAATATACCATTTTATTACTCTGTGCAATGATCAAAAAAATAAATGGTGGTCCATTCATTTGCTCTTGAACTAGCCGTTTTCCATATCAATTTTTCGTTTTTAGGTGTTTTGAAACAACATATTCTAAATCGATATTCTTTACAGTGAAATCTTTACATCTATCCCGTAAAACTGAATGCAAAATGAATGTAGCATCCAATTACAGCTTATGTCTGTCTATCAAGTAGGTGTGTAGTATAGCCTGACGGATAGGACTCACTGTTGAAGTAGATTATAGCTACCGGTACACCACAATTTTATTATATCACGAGAACTGTGATATACACTGCCACTTGCTTCCCGCTTTTAACATTTCTCCGCTGATGTTATCAACTTCTGCTGCTTTATTGCTCCTCAACGTTTTTACTGTTATCTTCACTTCCTCTTCTGTGAAGGGGCCAGTGTTGATTTCTTCGATGGTTTCAACATTACCGATCTCAAACTCATCTTCCTTCATATTTTTGTCACATTCAATCTCAACGTTTAATACTTCTTCGAAGTATTCTTTCCATATTTGAAGTATCTGACCATCTTCAATAAGTAGCTTACCAGTTTTGTCTCTCACACCAGTTGCCGATTGCTTTTTCCTTTTGCACAATAGCTTTGTAATCCTGTACAGAGTTCCCATGTCATTGTTTTTTACTGCATGCTCCGCTTCTTCAGGGAGTCCATTTATCATCTTACGTTTATCTGCTCTGACCTTTTTCTTTATACTCTTGTCCATCTCACTATACTTCTGTTTTTTGATAGCACGAATTCTCTCTGATCTTGCACAGTTCATCTCATTTTTCATTTTCTTCCTTTCGTCTACAGCTTTCCCAAGTTTCACTGCTTATCAACTCTTTATGCTCCTTCCTGTTCCACCTCAGGATGTTTTCGGCTGTCTCGGTGTAGATTGTGGTGAAATCTTCCCATTCTTTCTGTATGTTTGCCTCTTCCATGGCTGTTTCCATGCTCTCTTCCAGTGCTTCAAACCTGGTTTTCAACTCTACAGCGAATTGCTTTTGGATGTCTTTTTGTTTCAAAAGTGCAGTGTTGAATGTTGCTCTTCTGCTGGTGTTCTTGTGTTTGTGTCTTGAAAGCCTAAGCTTCACTTTGCCCACCACAAGGTCATGGTCAGTTCCAGCATCTGCACCCCTTACGGCTCGTACATTATCGAGAGACCTCCTGTATCTGCCATTGACGATGAAGTGATCAATTTGGTTTTTGTCTCTGTTGTTTGGTGAGGTCCATGTGTATTTGTGAATGTTTTTGTTTTTGAAGCATTTACCTCCAATCACTAGATCGTTTTCTTTACATAACTTAATATGTCTTTTACCATTCTCATTCATGATGCCTAAGCCTTCTTTCCCTAAAACTTTCTCATGGTATTTGTTGTTACAACCAACTTTGGCATTTGCGTCTCCTATAACGACCAGCATGTCATGCTTCGGTGTTGACTTAATCTCTTTTTTGCAGTTGTTCGTAGAAATCATCCTTCTCCTCTTCATCTGCATCGTTTGTAGGGCTGGAGATCTGAACAATGGTCTTTTTTTACATATTTTGAGTTGAATCTAGCACTAATGATCCTTTCATTCATTGGATTCCACTTGATTAGACATTTCCTAGTCTCAGGGCTCAACATTATTCCTACATCTCTGTGATGTTGTTCATCGGACCCAGAATACAGTACAGACTCTCCGATGTTGACCTTCACTTCTCCGAAACCAGTCCATCTTGCTTCGCTTATGCCAAGTATCTCCAGGTGGTATTTTCTCATTTTCCTTGCTGNAGTTTGTCGGAGAAATCATCCTTCTCCTCTTCATCTGCATCGTTTGTAGGGCTGGAGATCTGAACAATGGTCTTTTTTTACATATTTTGAGTTGAATCTAGCACTAATGATCCTTTCATTCATTGGATTCCACTTGATTAGACATTTCCTAGTCTCAGGGCTCAACATTATTCCTACATCTCTGTGATGTTGTTCATCGGACCCAGAATACAGTACAGACTCTCCGATGTTGACCTTCACTTCTCCGAAACCAGTCCATCTTGCTTCGCTTATGCCAAGTATCTCCAGGTGGTATTTTCTCATTTTCCTTGCTGTTATTGAAGTTCTCTCGGTGGCGTACATGGTTCTTATATTCCAATATCCTACATGGATGTGTCCTTTTGGTGTTAATAGTGATCTGATGCATGTTGTTCTCAGGTTGGGGACACCCCGCAGGCTTTCACCTCCTGCCGTCATATGCGTGTCTTCCCATCTGAGATCATTATTTTCAGGGATTTCACATGACATGGTTCTGTGACCATAGATAGTTTTGTTTGCTGTCCAACTTTCTGTAATCAGTGATGTTTTACGGGAAGGGGTGATTGGCCACTTGCCCAACCCTCTTCTTTTCGCATCCGGGCTTGGGATCGGCCATGGCGGAGTTGGTGGACAGATAGCGGGAGACTAGAAGCCATCACTAAGGAATCAATGGTATACCCAAGGAAGGATGATGACTAGCATCACGAAGTGGTGGCTAAATCCCAGAAGAGCTCTGAAAAATGCCTACTGCAATGGAAGCTGATCATCTGTAGATTAATAGAAGGTTAGACTGAAGGGTAAGCAAGCCACTTATCCACCATACAGTGCTATTCACCTCAAATCGTGCAGAAGAAGAGAAAAGGAATTGCTTTGGTCTATCATCACTATACCACGACCTGGTCGTAGTGGTGGTAGACATATACACCAAAGTGGAAAGAGACAAATCGTTCTATACAATAAAAACAGGTATTCATGTCTGAAAAGTCGTCAATGAGAACAGAGAGAGCCTGGTGGAATTTTGCATCTTGAACACTTTAGTTATTGTGGGCAGACTCTTTGCTCATTCAGACATCCACAAAAGTACTTGGTATCCTCCAATTAACAAAAATTGAAACCAAATTGATTACCTGCTGATCAACGAGAAATTGTAAGAGGTCTTGGCAAGAGGTAAGACTAAAATAGAAGGGGTGGTGTTGGTGGCAACCATCTACATGTGAATATCAAGGTAAAACTAAAATCGGAAAAACAAAACGTGAAAATAAATAATGTGGGCAAATTTGATACTGACAAATTGAAAAACCCACATATTGAGAGAAGATTTTTATTTGAGTATCTCAAGGAGCGCGATATCGTCAGCATAATCTAAATCTGACAGCACAAAGACTGGATGACGCCTACTGCGACGACGTTCCAAAGTGAGACCATCATTATTCGATATGATACCGCGAAGAGAGTAGTCTAAACAAATAAAAAATAGGAAAGATGCAAGAGTGTCCCCTTGTAGGACCCCGGTGTCAATGGGGAATTCTTTATGCCTTCTGGGGTAAGGACAACTCCGGAGGTGTTCGCGCACATGACTTTAATGGCAGCATTGATATCACCAGGGATTCCATACGCTTTGAGAAGGCTTTCCGAAAGTCTATGAATGTAAACACCGCTTCCATCTCATGATTTTTCAACTCTTCAACTGTGCATCACAAAGCAAGCAGGTGAAAGGAGGCAGATTTGCCTTTTCGAAATCCTTTCTGATTAGATATTAGCACTGACGCAATTCAGAGGACTGCGGTTTTAAACCTTGGAGACGACCTGGGTGAGTGAGATGCCTCTATTGGCATCAGTGACTGTCAAATCTCCTTTCTTTGGAATTGGTAGAATACCTGAAATTCCCCATTCTTTCAGGCAGATACCTTTGAAGGTAGCTTTGAAAAACTTTCGTAAACATTTCTTAACTTAAGGGAGCTTCCAGAATTCGGGTGGTAAGCCATCAGGGCCGGGTGCTTTACGGGATTTCATCTGTTTCACAGCAGTGTTAACTTGAGCTTGAGAGAGCTTTGGATATCGGTAATAATATCAAAAACCTTCTCTATGAGAGTATCGGATAGTTAGGCTGACGGTGGATTTAGGTGTTGAAAGTGATTTTTCCTGTTCTAAAATTTTGAAAAACGCTGCAATGATGTCTAGCGCTGTGTTTGAATCAACTGTACTGGTATATCTCAGCTTTGTATCTAAACCGGATTTCACTACGGATTACAATTTTGAGGGAAAATTTGGGGGCATTTTCCACTGGAGGGGCACGTCATAGGTGAGATGATGTCCCAAGTGATACTACCGTTCAAGTGTGAGGTTAATTCTCAAAAATTTTCTGTTCACCGATCGCTCTCCAGTCATGATTGGTAGGTTGCAATTGTTGTTTTGGGGGTTTATAAATCATAACAACACGTATGCAGTTTTAACGCTGCATCGTTTATCAGTCTTGTGTACAAAGCGGAGTGACAATCCGAAAAAGACCTGGATACCGTCATAGACATTGTATATTTTATACGCTCCTAGTATAAACCTCCAGCCTCGAACACTACTTTTTTCAGATGACATTTGCCTAGATATTTGTGGGACACAGTGACTTGCTCGCTCAAAACTATGTCATTTGTTTAAGCAAAAGAGATCTTCCTACCAGTTTCTGTAATTCCTACCAGAAGATTGTATATTTCCTTTTTCTATATCAGTTGAAAAGGGAAGTAAAGTTCCTTGAGTTCATATTGTGTGAACACTTTGTGCTAGATATGTACGTTCTGTGTGATATTTGTAGTTATTGAAACATACTGAACTTAAACAGCACGGGCGAGAAAAATCTATTGCTGATTGGATTGAGAAAGTTTGTGCTAGACAAACCAAACAATTATGACAATAGACTTTTCTGTAACAGAGTTGTTGCACTTTCCACGACTGCTTGCATTCATGAACACAATGCTCAAGCCAAGAACAACATTCATCATGAGATATTTCATGAAAAAACTGACCCGATAACTTTAGGGAGAGGCTCCAATGCTTCAACATTTCCTCTGAAGTCTTGCACTTTGCTTGTGATCCCCTTCCATCAAACATGAAGCAGACTTCTGCGGGAAAGCACAAGAGGTAATGTCCTCTATTAATCAGAGCATATTTCAGGTAGAAGTGGTTGACATGCAATCGTTCATTGGCTTAAAACAGCACTTGCGGTTTATAGAATTGCAAAATCAAGAGACAGAAAAGCATAAGACATGAAAGATAAAATAGGAATGTATTGTACAATGATGAAAATATCAAGAGAAGATGGAAGCATTATTTTGAAGGCCTTCCAAATGAAGAAATCGCGAGACTGATTGGTGGCGAAGGAATGCCAAATGAAAGGCAAACAGAGAACACAAGTCGTGTGGAAATAGTGAGAGGATTAAAAGACATGAAGGTGAACAAGCAGTAGGCACAAATAACATCCCAATCGAAGTTTGGAAATGTCTAGGTGATGCTGGTATAGACATACTCTGGGATATGATAAGAAAGATCTTCTCGCAGGAGAAAATGGCATGTAATTGGAAAAAGAGCTCTATAATACCCCGGTACAAAGATAAGGCCGTATACAGCAATGTTCTAACTACAGGGGCATCAAAATCTTTTCACATATTTTGAAGCTCTAGGAACGGATAATAGCAGGAAGCATTGACAGTGAGACCGAAGTTTCTGAAAACCAATTAGGATTCCTTAAAGGGTGGCAGACATCGTACGCGATTTTCGCACTGAAACAAGGGATGGAGAGATATTGTGAGAACAAAAAGGACTATATGTGGCATTCACAGACCTCGAAAAGGCATATCATCGAGTCTCAAGGTCGGACGTTTGGCGATGCATGAGAGAAAAAGGAGTAAGTGAAAAGTATGTGAGTGTGGTTCAAGATATGTACAATGGAGTTACCTCATTTGTTAACAGCTGTGTTGGTATCTCAGATGAGCTTACGATCTGAGTCGGTCTGCATCAAGGCTCGGCTCTCAGTCCTTATCTCTTTGATCTCATAATGGATGTCATTAGTGAAGGTGTTCGAAGTGGTGCCCCGTGGACCATGCTATTTGCCGATGATATTGTATCAGTTTGTGAGACAAAAGCGGAACTTCGAAGGCGACTATCAAGATGGAAGAGAGCTCTAGAAGACAAAGGTTTTAAGACAAGTAGAACGAAAACCGAATATCTTTAGATTAACGACTTCGAATACCTTGACAACACGAGGATGGATGAGGAAATTTTCAAGAAGATTCCAACTTTTAAGTATCTGGGGACACATGTGAGTGAAGAATGCGAGCTTGAGGTGGAGATAAACCATGGGATCCAATGTGGATGTAACTCCTAGAGAAAGCTGTCAGATGTGTTGTGCGACAAGGATACGAATGCCAGGCTAAAAAGAAAGATATACAAAACAGTTGTGTGCCAAGCAATATTATACAGCAATGAAACCTGGGCAGCGAAGAAGGCACAGGAGAAGATAAATGTTGCAAAGATGAGGATGTTACACTGAATGTGTCACGAGAAGAGATAAAATCAAGAATGAGATGATACAAAGAAAAGTGAAGGTAGCTGAAATAGGATCAAAGATGCAAGAAAGAAGACTGAATTGGTATGGTCATGTCATGAGAAGAGAGGAGGACTATGTTGGAAGAAGAGTGATTGTAATGGAAATTCCAGGACAAAGAAGAAGGGAGCGACCTAAATTTAGATGGAAAAACAGACTAAAGGAAGATATGCAGGAAACCGACCTCTACGGACACCAAGTAGGAGATAGAAAAGAATGGAAGAGACTCTTGAGAAACAGTGGCTCCATATAAAAATGGGGGAAGCTTCAGAGGAAGAAGAAGAAGAAGAAGAAGAAGTATCTATAATCACCAAGAGTAGATTAATTTACATTAATTAATTAATTTACATATTCTTTTTTGCTGGAGCATCAGTTATTTTTATATCCGCCCCATTTGCTATTGAAATTGAAATAAATCTTAATTAGACAAATATTACCGTTTCTCGATTAGAATCACACCCAAATATAGAAAAATGTTCATCCAGAATTTTAGAAAGGTTTTTCTTGCAGAACGCTTCTCGGTGCTCTTAGTCGATGCTTTGATAATGATACAATCTCAGATAAACTAAGACAGGAATTTTGAGAACAGTAACTGAAAACAATTGCTGATTGTTAATTTCTAAACTAGAGGTTTTTCTGTGTTTCTCTTGAGGACCTTTTAGCTCACGTTCGTCTTAATGAATGGTTGCAAATCTTTGAAGTAAATCGATGTTCATTAGCAAGATAACACAAAAACTCTCACCTGAAATAAGTTTGCACCAAATTTACACTTTGATTAACTTCGACCGCTTTGGCAAATGTTTGTTTAGAATTCTTGTGTTAACAACTCTCTGGGGAAAATAATAACATAAACATGAACATATATGGGAGTGTTATTGAGACATCAAAACATCTCTGTAAACAAAATAGAAGAAGGATATTATTACACACGTTTTAATTTTTTCATTGAAAATATCGGAATGTCAATACGTTCTTTCTTTTTCTCTGAATAGAAAAACAAAAAAAGAGATAACCTGTTGTGTGTTTGCCATTTTCATTGTTAAAGTTGCAAGTGCTTGCCTTGGACGACCTAATAAACCATTTATCACAGACACTAGAAAAGACATGTTTATTAGAAGCCCCAGTTTTTTGGGAAATAAATAAAATAATGATGAAAACAAAAGTATTTTGAAAATAGCAGTTCACTCAAAATCAGATACAAATTTATTTTCTTATCAAAAACTCTATATGATTCAGTACATCAAACCAAACCCTTATGTGTCCATCTAACTATAAACCTTAGTGCAAGTCAAACTGTAAACCTTTGTGCTATGCTGCACTGATTCGGAGAAAGATGTAAAAACGAAGTCTTGGCTACATCGAGAACCTGGAGATAGTACGAGAGAAAGAGGCAAGTTATGCAAGTCTCTAGTCTGTTGCGGTTATAGAGATTTATGTGCTCATGCTGGTACCAAAAAAAGTACAAAAAGTATGCTCTGCATGATTCTAATTGCAGAACGCTTTTTGATGTTTTTGACGGCTTGTTGAACGCGCAAGATCAGACAGTTAAAAGTTGCGAGATTATTTAAGATGTATCTGGAAAAGATTTACCTATCTTTGGAACAAAATATTTGCAATGTAAATCGCAGCAATATTCACATTAAAAATATTTTGCGCTCAATTCCGGTCATCTTATGCTTTGAAATTTTTGCCACAAAGCACAGACCTCTTGATTTTGGAAATTTGAAATACCCAGCAAATTTTCAGTGTTCAGAGGGTGCAAAGAATCTCTGAAACTACGGCTGACCCATTAACCAAGATTGCAGACTTGAGATTTGGAATAGTCGCTTTAAACAGACCCTGAAAAACCAGTTAGCTTATAAAGATAATCTCTCCTTAGCTTTTGGTATTGTCAGAGATCTTCCTTATAATTTTCTATTGTAAAAGCTTTATTCTGACCCTCCTCGTATTCTTGCCCCATCTGAGTCAAGCCTCGATGATATNCCTCTTGATTTTGGAAATTTGAAATACCCAGCAAATTTTCAGTGTTCAGAGGGTGCAAAGAATCTCTGAAACTACGGCTGACCCATTAACCAAGATTGCAGACTTGAGATTTGGAATAGTCGCTTTAAACAGACCCTGAAAAACCAGTTAGCTTATAAAGATAATCTCTCCTTAGCTTTTGGTATTGTCAGAGATCTTCCTTATAATTTTCTATTGTAAAAGCTTTATTCTGACCCTCCTCGTATTCTTGCACCATCTGAGTCAAGCCTCGATGATATTGTAAGTAATAGGAATATTCATTTTGAAAGTTATGTATCTTTGGTTCGACTAGACTCACCTTCATGGTCTAGCTATCTGTGTTCGACATGATCCGTCAGTTACTGGAGTAAAAGAACTTGAGTCTAAATTTAAGCCTCTCATGTGCTTTAGGTAGTCTCTCTTTCAAGCTACTTTTTATCTAATTTTCTTTTATCGATCTTCCTCTGCTGCTTCTCGCTCAGTTATGAAACTAATACCGGGCTCCATTGATAAGGTTTGGAAAATCATGGCACTCCTAACATCTTTGTCATTGATGACTTCAATGCTCATCACGTAAAATGGTCAAATCTCTCTAAGAAAACTAACAGACCTAGGAAAGTTACTCACGCTTTCGCTGAGCTTATTGATTTTCCAACAAAATATCCTGATTCAAACTCAGCGGAACCGTCCGTTTCAGATCACTTTTTGACGTCTGTTCCTGAATATTGTACAGTTTCATCTTTATCCCCTTTTTAATATTCTTAGCTTGTTGTTTTAAATCTTGTTGACAAGCCAGATAATCGTAATACTTTTAAGTTTGGTCTGGAAGACTAGGATAGATTTCGTTAATTCTTCTTGGTATTACACAGGATTCAGTTTTTGGAAAATCGGCTTCTGGTACTGCAACTGAATTCACAGAATGGATACAGTTGTTATTGAAATATTTGTATCTATTTAAGATTGCAAACTCAACCTCATTCTCCTCCATGCTTCAATGCTCATCGCCATTATTTTTATGTACAGTTTTAATGTAACAGAACTGAAGAATCTTTGGTTTCTTTCAGAAGGGATAGCAATGCTTGGTAAGTGGGAGATTTCTTATGCTAAATCTTGCTATGCTAAGCGAGTTCGACAATCTATTTCTACTCAAAGAATTGAAAGACAAGATTTTTGAAAGATTTACAATAATATCTTTATTGCTGGCAAGCCGATTATTCTTCCATTCTTTGATGGTGTTCTATTTTCTCTATTCTCTAGATAAAAGACAGATCTTTTTGCTAGCCTATTTTCTACCAAATTTTTTCTAAGTGATACTGATGTTCCTTTGCCGGAGGTTGCTCCACAAACTAATCAGATGTTGGAATCTGTTAAACAAGAGGTTCCAGCCTCGATTCTCCGAGCGTGCGAAAAGAATTTGGAACTTTACGAAAGAAAAAAGGCATTCGTTGGCAACACAAAGGGCATCAAGCCAAGAAATTCGTCACTGCCAAATCAGAGGCCCTCTAAAGGGCACAGTCTGAGCCCCAATTAATGGGGAGAAATGATGTTAAAATGAAAAAAGAATAAATTATAAATTCAAGGCTAATTGCCAAGATTTTTTATGGGCTTGATAAATCTAAAGCTCATAGTCTAGATTTAATCCCAGTAGTTGTTTAGAAAGAGTGTGCTTTTGAGCTACCTTTCTTGCAGACTAAACTTTTTAACCTTTGCCCATCGGAGTCTTGTTTTCTGCTCTCCTGAAAAGTTTCTAAGGTTATTTCTCTCTTTACTTCTTTCTGTCGTCAGTTAAGACTTTGAACGCCTAACCAGCAATTTGAAATTCTTCCACAATTTAGGTATCTTATTTTATGTTTAGTACCGGTTTGGTATATCTTGCTCGACTGGTTACCTTTTGAGTCCGATCATGGAAGGTATCTATAGGCCTGAAGATAAGTTTGGTGAAAAAAACCCTATAGCGCTTGGTATTTCCAAGGCATTTAATAAGGCGTGGCACGCTGGCTTGCTCTTTGAACTTTCTGATTATGAAACGGTGTTTGCTATTCTTTAGTCCTTTCTTACACATCATAAAATCGATGTTTCACTAGACGAAATTACATCTGGAGCATTCCATTAACTCTGGCATTCCTTAAGGTTCTATTCTTGGTCCATCTCTACTCCTTTTTTACATCTTTGATCTTCCTGATGATTTGCTTCAGGTTATTAAAATCTATGCTGATGACACTACCATGTACTCTGACATTACTCACAAGGCCACTCAGTAGGAACAAGGCAAAGCTATGAGAGATTTATTATCTGACCTTCAGGGTATAAGGGTATAAGGAATGATTTGGTTAGTTTCTTTCAATGCGGCTAAGACGTACCTGATGTCATTCAATAGAAAGATGAGCCCATATCTCCCTCCAATATTCATAAAATATTATTATGCTGTTAACCCTGGTGAGGTTGCTTATCGTCTTGAAAAATGCCTGTCAATGAAGATGCTTAATTTGTCATTTTCCCCAGATCTTTTTTGAGATTGGTATATCCCATTCATTGGTAAGTTCTGCCTCTAAAAATGTTGGTTCTTTGTGTTACGCTAAAGATTACCTTACGACTGAGTTCATCTTGTATCTCTATATATCTACTGTGCTCCTTTGTTTGAAGTACTGCTGCCACATATTGACAGATTCTCTCAGATCTCGTCTTGACGTTCTTGATGGTGTTCATAAACATGTTTGTAATTTAATAGGTCCAAATATTGCTTCTACGTTTCAACTTGTCTCATCGAAAGAATGTGGCTTATCTTCGTCTTTTCTATAGGAGTTACCATGGGAAGTTGTTTACTGAGCTTTCTTTTTTGCCAGCTTGGTTGGTATCACCCTGTGTGACTCAGTTCTCTCAACGTCTTCATTCTCATGTTGATGTTGTCCCCCGTTGTCATAAATCTTTCTATGATTGTAGTTTTTTACCTCGGAAAGCAAAAATGTTGAACTCTGGGTTTTGAGTGTTTTCCTTCATTATATGACTTGAATGTTTTTAAGTCTAAGGTTAACTCTATCTCTACCTTTTTCTTTGTCTATTATCTCTCCTTTCTCAACACTGTTCATTCATATCTTAATACATTTAGCGACGTTATGGCTTGTATGGTTCTTATCAATTGAAAAAAATTAACTGAACTACCAAACTGAAAAGGACTGTACTACCAATTGTATAATGCTATATGAGTTTTTCATACAATAACAGGAGCCACTGTTAAGTAGGGTGACAATCCAAATTTCCTCTTATTAACTTATCTTGAGGTTGAATTCTGCTACTACAATTTGGTGGAAGATAAGATGAGTAATTAAAAATTTGCGCTCTAACCAATTATGATCTGGTTTTATTACACCATTCCCTAGTGAGTAAAGGCATGCTCTATCTTGGTTCTATCTGTGGATAGACAGCACTGTTATAGCTATCGAAATATATTGTTATTTGTAAATCATTTTTTAATGAGATGTCAATCTGAATTAGATAATTTACTGAAGTGGATTAAGTACCTTGATTTTGACTATTTTCAAATTAAGCTTATTTTTCTTTTAATATCAGTTTCTTTCACTTTCCTCACGATATTCTCCTCTCTTTATTTCCATCTCAGTATCATTATATACAAGTTTATAACATTTCTTTAGAGAATCAAGTCATCACACTTTCCTATTCATCAATTATGCTTGGAGTGTTCCTTGTCTCATAACCATTTCACACAGTAGTAGGCGTCATAGTAGCCTCAAGTCCCTCAGGGTAAAAATCTATAAATTTATTTAACCTCATCATCTGTAAAGTATATAAAAATAACAGTAAACAGATGCACGAGCAAGAAAAACTCTGAGTACTGTAAAGTTAAGAGTTTTTCTTACTCGTACATCGGATTATATGATAGCTTCTACGTTTTAATGTGGTAGAGTACTGTTGCTGATGACATTTCATATTCATTTGTTAATATAAATAACAATAAACAATTACATTTCCTCAGAGACACAAAAGTCACTTAACAATTATGTTCATAAAATTCCTTTATCTATTACAAAAAGGAGACTACTGAGCTAGTACAAGTTTCCTGTTATTAAACAAAATAAAAAAGTACAGAAAAAAGTTAAATAAAAATAACAAACTCTTTGCACTGAAATGGCTTTGGGTCTTGTTTAGTGTAAAGAAAATAGAAACAACTTATCACTTCCCCACACCAAAACACAAATCGTTGCCTTTTTTTCTCTGTGTGTTGAACAGCAAAGCTGCTGAAAACTCACAAAAGACGTCAAATAAAACTCAGGTTTGATTTTTCAGTATCAAATGCTGGCTACTACACTTTGTATTTATATGGAGAAAATGTATTATCCTGGAGCTCTGTAGTGCATTCTAGCAACTCCTTGGAGACAAAAAATGAAGCTTGTATCTTAACTTGTTACTTTAATGTAAATCAGTTGATATGTTCAGGTGGATTGGGAAATATTGTTATTGAAAGAGAACTTTTGTTTTATTAGACGTTTTTAGTGGAATCTTTTTTGAGCTATATTTTTTGTCTTTTTTCAGTTGTGCTTAGGAATGCATATTTTACTACCAGACAAGTCGACCAAGCTTTCTAATTTTTGCATGAGCGTTGCTTCATCAAATTTAAAAGAGGACCACACCCATAATTATTTTTTTTTTTTTTTTTTTTTTAGGTTTTACTTCTTTTTCCCCCCCAAATTGGGGTCCAAACGGTGCCCTCCGAGGGGCTTTTAATTTGCCTGTGGGAAATCCTTTGGCCGAAGGCCCTCCTTCCCCCCAACCATCGGCTTTTTTTTTTTTGCAAGTTTTTAATTACTCTTCGCAGCCCCGGGGATACCACCCCGAAACCTTTGTTACTATGTCGTTTCACTAAACNCCGGAACTCTTGGTTACTATGCAGTTGCACCAACCATTAAGCCACGGCTCCTCCTCATAATGTGCATAATTTTGTGTCATAACACTTGTAAGATAATAATTCAGATCTGCCTTTGAATTTCTCTCTCCAAGAATTAGTAATGTAACTATACAGTAAATAAAATTAAATGTTTCGTATTTGTTGTCTTTTACACTTAATTGCTTCTAATTTGAGCTTGTCTTGATCTAGGACCGTAAATTGTCCGAAAATTGTCTTTCCGATATGCTTGGGGTTAGGGGAAGCAAGGCCAATGAATATAAAGCGCGCAGTGGGTCACAACACCGCCAACCATATTGTGAAATCTCTCTTAAACACTTTTGATTTTGAGTTCACTTTGCTGTGGCGAGTCCAACTTTTCTTCAAAGTGACGAAAGGTGAATACGGAGATTTTATAATTTGCTGTGAATTACTATGCCAGTGACAATCAATGAAATTTTCATTTTTTGAGCAAATTCATATTATTTGGGAAGCAAAGTATTATGCTTTTTTAAGTTTCTGGTCAACTTAGGAGATCTCTTGTAGACAATTTCTTGTGAAAAAAAATGTGTTTATTGCAGTTTACTCCTATCAATTAAAGATATCTTTAACGCATAGCTTGCCAAAGCCATGTGTTTTATTTCCTACCTCTGTAAATAAACATGCTAATTAGTTCGTGAAGTTGAATTGCCATGGTGATTTCCTTATGGTTCAAGGAAGCAATGGTTTGAACTAATCGATAATTTTCTACAGAGAGCTTTCAGATGATTTTTCAAGAGCTTCATTTTCGACAATGATTTTTCATTAATAGCGTTTGTAGCAGGGCTTGACAAGAATAATTTGTAATGGTATCGTTACCTGAGGCATTAATTTGTCAACCTCTCTACAGCTCATGAATGATGTGAGATCACAAGACTTGGATCTTGTAGAATTTGGCATAGTTTATCAAGTTGTTTCATAATCGCATAACTCAGCTTGCACCCAAACTTGTGTTTGAACTTTTTCAAGTTGTGCTTTCAAGCCTGCCGCCTTGAACCTTTGCTCTCAACCAGCAATATTACTTTTATCTCTTAACAGATATTAGGATTTCTTCAACGTTATCGAGGACGTCATCAAAAACCTGTTCTCTTACCGTCCATCATGTTGCACAGGAGTAATGTAGTTCCGCATATAGGTTGTCAGATCAATTTCGGAGAGCCTCTAAATTATTTCTCTTCTAGGGCGAATTACGTATCGATTTCATGATTTCTCTTGAATATCTCAAATGCTTCTTTAAGCGTAGGTAGGCCTTTTATGTCACCACATTCCAATTTCAGAGAATGCTCATGCGAGTGTACATATAAGCAAGGGACATTTTCTTTTTTGATGATCGCTGCTACTTCCATAACCCCTACTTTCATGACTGCTGTTCCATCATAACACTGCCCTCTTGTATCCTGGATATTAAGGTTAGTTCGTTGCAGTAAATAAAAAATAGGGTTTGAAGTAGTTTTTGCTTTTAAGTCCTCCACTGCCCGTATGACTAAGTGCTCCTGATGGGGCATTAATTCATCATCTAACCATCTAATACAGATAGCAAGTTGTTTCTGTTTGAATACATCACATGTTTCTTCAGCCATGATACCAAAGTACTTACATTCAGAATTCTTTACTCTGTCAATAACTGATCGAGCTGTCTGTGTACAAGTATACAAAATAGCTTAATAAGTTCATTTAGAATTCTGGAAGTAAGCTTTTACTCTAAAATAAGCCATTCGTTAATATCCGATGTTGTTTTGCCTGAACGGCTAAATCTCAGAAAAGCGAAAGGATTAGTTTACTCGATTCTTCTACCAGGACTCCAAGAAATATTAATCGCCGTTCTTTGGCATAAAAAGAACTGAAATGACCGCAAAATGTTTGCAGGTAGCGACCTGTATTGTTGTTTTTCTTGTTGTATAGTTTTATCAATCATCACAGCTATTTCTTGAGTAGTTTCCGGGATGGTGATGAGCCGTGGAGTGGCTGCCTTGTGTGCTTCTCTATGCTGTATTTTAAAAGCTTTATTCTCTTCTGATGCCTTTTTCCAGTTTTCAAAACCTTTTTCTTAAGATGGTCCCCTAAAACTGTTCAACAAATGGTTAAGGACACAATTGGTAAGATACAGGATCAAGTAATTAAATAATTACAAGAGATTCAAGTAAAAATAGTTAAAGCATTTCATTATAATAAGTCACCAACTACAACATGATTATCAATTACCTGAAATTGATTATTTGAATGATGATGTATCTATATATCTGAAATTAAGTATCCAAATGATTATGAGATTGTTAATGAAGATATAAAAGAGGATGGCGGTAAGCGAAATGCAGAAGAGTATCATTCTTTTAGAAATTATGATATTAGTGTTCTTAAAAAAATACATTTTTGATTCAACCATAAAAACTTATCCAATACAGGATTACATTCGATCGGTGATAAGTTCTCTAGGGGCCAAGAGACAGGTCAGAGGTAAGATTCAAAGTGACCTTGCACAGAAAGAACAAAACGTAATAAGTAGTTATTTAAAACAGTTAAAATAAAGGAGTCTCATGATATAATTGGAAACAAGTGAAATTGGGAGGAAATATTAAAACATTACATCTGATATATTAAAAGAAAGTAAGGGTGAAGTTATACGGAGAATCAAGCAACCCAAAAGAAATGCTTAAAAAATCAATAACGGTCAGTATGGTAGACTGCCTATTAACTATCCAAGACTTACGGATGAATATATAATTGAGGTTCATAAGGACGTTAAAATCGTTTATGAAGATAAAGGGGGCAAATCACTTGTTTATCTGCTAACAAAAACGTTTAATCCAAAAAAAGTATTCGAAAAAAGACAAAGCAAATATTTAACAATTTGAATACGCTGCGTGATATATCTAAACAAAAATATTTTGGCAAAAACATTTTAATTGGTGGATTAACCTATTACAACTATCCTACTGATCTAGTGAAACTTCTAAGCTTGATCAGTGCTTCCTAATGCGCTGCCAATACTAACCCAACGCTTGTTAGCGAAACAAGTATGATTATCGATAAATTACTGGAACAAAATGAAATACCTAGGGGGCAATATGATATGTATGTTAAACGATTTTAAGTAGTCTTTATAATAAGGATATTCCGTAATATTTAACATCAACGTTTGGTCAAAAGAATAGTTAATCTCACGATTTTATAATCCGGACAATCCAGAAATTGTTCTCCACAAAAACAAAACGTATTATGTAGCTTGTAGATTAAATCAGTATGTCGCATTCATGGAATAATGTGTCTCAGCTTTTAACTATAATACCATTAAATATTCTCAAAATTCTGCTAATACATGGACGACTATTACTCTTTTTGATGGTAATTGCAGATATTCTTATGTAAACGGTGCCGTTCAATCAGGTTTGGCAGCAAATGGCCATTAAAAGACAGGGGTCGTAACATCATTATCCTTTACCCTTCTCCGTGCTTATATAAATCTCGAAACAGCCTTGGCTCGGTCTTATTGCAGGTTGGTCTGCGCCCGCGGTAAGACCGAGCCATTAAGACAGTCATAACAACCTCAATGTATTCGCAGCCTTCCAAAGACCAAGTGAGGTGTGGATGGTATAATGCTTCATACATTATCTCATAAGTAAATCATCAGTTTCTGGTGTCCTATCAGGTGTGCTTTGTCAATTCAGTGAAGATAGATTGTCATTAACATATCTGTTTCATAAAGAGGGTAGACGGCTTTTGTTTACCAAAATAAACACAAATCGTATTCGTGATCTTCGCATATATATTACTGATAATAATAACCTACCCGCCGATTTAAATGGTCTTCCTGTCGGTCTTACGCTTTTGATTAGAGAAGGCAATTAATTTACTCGTTAAATATATAAGAAGATTACGAGAAAAAAAATCAAGTTACTGGTGAATTGTATTAATTTGGCAATTGAAGCGGTAATCGAATTGATCCTGAAATAAAGGATCCGAATAACGATCAAAAAGGCGATGACTTTATGTAGAGTTTAACAGGAGTTGCAGTGGCAGTCACTTCAACTCTAATAACCAAGACTGTTAAGAGTTTAGCAACAAAAGCTCTAACAAAAGCTGTTGAAGAAGGACCTAGAAACCAGGTGCTACAACTGCTATGGTTATTACAAAAGATCGACAGCAATTTAATAAATCTACACAAGAAAAGAAACCAACCAATGGATAAGGTGTTGATAAAATAGTAGAACTTCTTAAAACACGTTCAGACAACAAAACACCCACAACTAACCAAAGAAATCACTCACTATCAATTGAAGTTAATAGAATTTTAGCTATGTGATTTTTATCAGACCCAATAGCATAAATAGCATTTCGATTTTCAAGTAATCGTGACCGTTACCAGTATGTAAGATATGAACTAACAACCCGAATCGCCCAATTTTGGGCAAGTGTAGATCAAAACAAAGCAGGATATAGGGTTGATGTCGATTCAACAGGTGGGAATGACTGGTGCAATGCTATTATTGAAAAGAATTCCCCCAATAGACGCGTATCATGGTAGTGTATTATTGTAATGTGAACGATAACATCAGAACATTAAATGGTTCTTATGGAATGACTGAATCAATCAATGTTAAATACAATGGTCAAACTGTTTTTGATATGAATGTTTTAGAGTTGAATGATGGTAATCATACAGTAGATCTCAAAAATCGGTTAGAGTGTTCAAGGAACTATACTGACACTGTTGGTGGCATGGATTATCAATATTGTCATTATCCAGACATCAGTCCTTTCGTTAATATACAGAGTACACATTAACTGGAGAAGCACCTTATACAATTTTTAGGAACGTTAATTATAACACTGGTCACCACAAATGCCAGCAATGGCTAGCAGATCCAGTTATTAACACCAAGACTGTTATTTTACCATTTGACCGTTTAGGTTTGTTCAGCAGTTACAAGAATAACTTTTAGCAAGCGGAAAACTAATTTTGGGAATCTAACTAGGAAACGACGACAGCGGCACCTTTCGTGACAGCACTGTGAATAAGAGAGGTAAATATATTAGATGCTTCCTTGGTTACGGAGATTACCATTTAATGTAAATTATGAGACAAAATCTGTAACAACATTTTTACATAGCTGGTCATATCTTAAAGAATTGATTGTTACATCAGATATTACAACTGCAAGACAAAACACACAAAGATATCAACCAGCATTCAGAAGCCTCGTCGTTTTTCTTTGTATTTAATTCGGCAATACTGAATTCGCATCTACAACACCATATTTTTTAAAGATACGTTTAACATTGAGTGAAATTTTAATCAGTACAAATAGAAATACGTGGTGTTATATTTCACCCGAGCAACCTCACAAGGAAGTGAGTACGACTTCTAGAAAACTTATGGAATATCCGTAAAACACGGGCTGGCGGGCTTCAGATAAAAAAGCAAAAATCCAAACCGCTCCCGTATGAAGGACGTTACTTCTCTAATAAAATCATGCTCTTCCTTATGACCTTCAATCACGGTCAAACAAAACAGTTTGTCCAAAAAGTTCCATCGCTATATTAAGCATGTGTTGTGGCTTTCGGCAAAATCTTCGTTACGCCTAAGACATTACGCTTTTTAAATGGCGGTTAACGATGTTTTCATTTCTAAACCAACGGTAACTACATCATAAAGGGGTGCCCCTTCCTTTCCATACGCATAAATATGACCACTCAGTATTTTGCTTTTGCACCCCCACTCCTCTGAGAAAATAACAACAAAAAGTTTAAATCGTAAAACAGACACAAATTTCTCTTCTTTATTTTCAAAACAAAGAAGCTACAGCAAAGCCTACAAGTGAATTATTCCTCTACCAATTAGATGTTCCAATCCTAACTGCCGTTAATTGTTGCTGCTACCAAGAGCACGAAACATTTGATGAAACAATAAACTCAACTTTCAAAACTAAACATACCATGTAGTAAGAAATGCTTTCAACTTTCCAGTATTTAAAACTTCCGCTCCGTTTCTTCCTTCAAGAATGCAAATATTGCAACCCGTACATCAAATACACTGCAAAACAATTCCTGGTTCATGAGTCATTTAAACTGGAGCCCTTAAACACCCTATTTTCGAACCGACCAATAATTCAAAAGTATGCTGATATGACTCTTTTTCAAGTATGTATAAGAGCTCTCATTTTTATAACACTGTTACCCATAGATATATAAATAAGTTATATAATAGAAAGGTTTGCAATACAGTTCACGGGGCCAACATGTTTCAATGTTTTGACAGCTTACTATTGCAGCTCGGTCCAACATGCATTTAATACAAGGACTCCAGGGAATTGCTATTATGTTCGTTTTCCATCACAGAAATTTATTCGCGCGAATTGGAAAGCATATTGTTCTCAAAATACAATTGGGCAATTTTCCTACGCCTTAACAAATATTCAGCTTTGTAAGAAAGTTGATTGTTTCAACCTTTTCGCCGCGAAAAAAATTGTAAACAATCAGCTTCCAGATCTGATGACACATGAACACAGTGGAACAAAGGTTAAAAAAATAAAAAATTGCCAGACAACGCAGCACACGTGTTTACACCAAGTCATTCCAAGGATTATTAACTATTGCAACCCAGCAGTAGCAAACTGTTGGTCCAGACAGTCCACAGTAAACAACATGTAAAACAGTAATTGCATAACATTAGACGAGTCTCGACCTTGACAAAGAGGGCCGTAATAAGCAAGCGGTACCATTTAAAATTGAAATGGAAAAAATTTTGCAAGACGTGATTAATTTACTTTTCTAAAATCCTTTGCTTTCAGGAGTCCGTGTTGTGGCAGGTGCTCCTGGTCTTTCATCGTCTTTAACATCCTCTCTGCCCTCTCTAAATCGTTTGTGCCACCTAAATACCCGAGTCTTTTGCAGGCTAGCGTGTCCATAAGCAATGAGTAACTTCAATTATCTCCGATGGCGTAAACCCGAGTTTAGCACAAAATCCCACGCACATTCTCTGCTCAATTTCCCCCTCCATTTTGACTGAAATTTGCCGGAAGAGAAGCAGTCCTTGCCCTATTCACCATAGCAACCGCATCGCGCAACGAAAAACTTTCAAATCGACACAAACGCTTCCTGACACACCCACCTTCATGATAACATAAGTCCCAACTTGACCAAACTCACCATACCGGAGTTATCAGCTCATTCCGGAAATTTATTGATCACACCTCGTCGTACAAATTCGCGCTGCGAATACTGATAAATGGGTGATTGTGTCTGTGTTCTATTCAAATATTCTCACAAACAGACAAAAAAATTAATTAACAGCATGTCTAAGCAACAGGAGTAGTTGGTCCAACATTCTTCAACAGCACGCTAGGTGGCGAGCGCACTTTCACATATCTTAAGAATTGCAATGAATCATTGAACAAGACCAAATGAGTAAAAAAGACAGAAAGAAAAGGATCCTGTTTGCAAGAAATCCACATATACCATGACACCTTTCTGGAAATCCACTATCTACAGAATCAAAACGAAATTGGGGTTTTCCCAAACCAATATGATGGCAGTACTACTTTATGGTGCAAAAACGCAGTGAAAGACAGAAATTGATACCAGTATATTGCAAGCCTTCCCGTAAAGTGTCAACACCGTATCAATTCACCGATGAATGTCATACGCCAGAAATTATATAGCTAACTTGACATCAATGTCGCAAACGAAAGGTTGAGAAGACCGGCCACAGGTTACAAAAGGAGAATACCGAAAATCTAAAATCAGGGGTGACATATTGACCTCAAGGCAGACGGAGGGAAGGTATCTCAGAGAACCGTTGAGGAAGAGCGACAACTCGGATGGGAGTTCTGGACAGAACCTGAATGCGAAGCAAAGGCCTGATGCCAAACATTAATAAACAACACATGGGATGAAGGTAAGTACGAGAATTTAGGGGCGTTATAAAAGCAGGCAAATGCAGCGTATTCGGTTCAGTAGGGATTATGATGGGTATAACTACAGTAAATCAGCAATTTTATTTATTGTATAAGTTCATAATCATCGCTATTAACTCCGACTCTTCAGGACGACGTATGGAAATACGACTTTGGAAATACATTCCATATTTCACCAGTGAAATGGGCAATAGAGTGCGCAAAATGTGTAACTGATACTATGTTCTGAAAAAAGCTTTTAAATGACTGCATTTACGTACAGTACTCTGTGAAAACCACGGATTAATAACTATTGACTGATATAAAACAAAATATGAGAGAAAATACAATACACAACAATAATTGCGATTTTTTAGCTTCACTGTGGACCGGTCCATTTTCCATTTTCTTTATACATATTATCGTGATTATTACCTTAAAAAGCTAATCACATTGATTAGAGATTTTTCTTAAAACCCAATCTATTAGCCTAACCTATTAAAGAAAAATGTCAACACTGAAAAAAATTCATTTTTCTTTCATATTTAAACACTTTATTATTAGTTACAATCAAAGGACTGTCGTAAGCTCTGCATACTTAAATATCAATTACCGTGTGATATTGCCCTTAATTTTTTAGAATAGTTGTGGTCGGAGCAACAAATGTAAAGAATTTCACGGGTTACAGAAACATAAGAAATAGGCTATATTGTGTGAAGTGAACAAAAGCTTACTTTGGATAAAAAGGGTAAAAAGAAATGAGAAAATCTAACCATGACTTTAAAAATAAACGGCAAAAAAATACAAAAGCAACGTCGGACATAAATACAACTATAATGACGCCAACACTATTTACAAAATTACAACAACGAAATTTTTAAAGAATACACTGGCAGGACCTGGTCTTAGCTGCTGTGCCCATAAAAGGCACTAAGCCATGTGTCTACGGACAAGAAAGCTTTGGCGTTTGCTTAATGCCCATGGCGATTTGAAACAGCCGAACATCAACGTGAACTTAGCAAAGCCACACCAAAATGGTGACATAAAATAGGCTAATAAAGATAAAGCCGAACTCGGTGTGAGTAAACAAGAGCGTAAACTGGTTCAATTAATCCAAATATTTCATTTCATCGGGAATTATTTTAATACATACAAAAGGTGGCCAAAAAGTACCAGATATAGGTGGTGCACTTCTTTTGCACCAACAAAAAAATAACTGATGAAATAGGTAACCAGACCATGGAAACAAAAATTTAATTCTTGCCATGAATACAGAATCAACAAATGTAATTAAACTTTTAATAAATATTAAAACTAAAGGTTTGGACTAGAGTAGGAATACAAAAAGCAATTTTCATTCGTCCAAGAAATAACAGAAACCGATTCTGTCTAAACTGGCGTTTGAATAAAACGACAAAACGATACACGATAAGCTTTGAAACACTTTACATTTAACAAAAGTACCAGTGCACAAAATTTGACACATTGACTTAAAAACAACAACAAAAAACCCCAAAAAAACAAAAAACGCAGAACGTTTCTGTCTAATGTTATGAATTTTAGCGATTTTTTTTTTTGAGGTTCCACAACTCACATAAGTGTCACAAAGAAAAAGTTCTCAAAATTCAATTCAGACAAAACGTCTGGATGATGTTCTTGTTTAAAATTTTATTGGAAAATACAAAGCTTTAGATGTATTTTCACTTACTTTAGAAACGTTATCTTTCTAGCCTGGAGCCAATCTGGCTAAATCTGTTAACAGTTGCTTTCAGCTCAGAATCCGAATAAATTTTATACCCCATCATATATGCAACCACATTTCTTGTGTATTTAGAAACCGCGGTCTTGTAGCTGTTATTTGAAGTACTTTTTATCAATTTTCATAGTTGGTTTGAAAAACAGTAACGAATCCTAGAAGCCATCTACATCTTTGAAATTAGTCCGCCAAGGATCAAACGACTAAAAAAAAATTACTAGCTCTGCACTCAGCATTTTCTGTTCAAATTAAAGTAAACTTAATGATCTATAAATAACTATTCCAGGAAATTAGTCACATACGCTAAATCACCAATAATATACAGTGTACATGAAGTTATTCTATTGCTAAATAATGACATTACCATTTCAAAGAACATATAAAATAAACGCATCTGTTCAACTCGCGTTTATTTTATATCAAATTTAGAGTTCATAAGAACTATAGTAACACAAAAATATCTACAAATAGTAGTGTACAACAAATTTTGTTTTCAGTGGATGAATTATATCTTACACGAAAGAGCTTAATCAAAATTTATATTAATTGTACTAAATTGTATGTTTAGTATTGCACAGAATAAAGGTACTCGTATTACTAAACACAAAAAAAATCAAGGGCTGTGCCATACTTTTTCAAATAATAAGGTGCTAGGCTTAAATATACAAAAAGGTATCATTAGCATGATACAGGTCTTATTAAGGCTATGGAAAACTGCAGAAAGTTGCAATTACAAGCATTAATTTTAGTAAAAAGTGAGGAGTAACGCCAAAAAATAACTGCAATGCCACACATTACATGTTTCTAAAATACTCTTTCACGTTGTGTGAAAGAAACATGCTGGCCCCCTTGCTATTTGTTATAGCTCGTCCAACAAGAAAATATCAGCAATTCCACCAGCCAGAGCAATAGCCAAATTTCATATGATATATTAATTGAATTAGCCAGTCCCATGGAAAAAAACAAGGACTGGCAAATTCAAAACGGTCTGAGTTTAGAAACTGAAGCATTACTGTGTGCTGCACATGAAGAAGCATTAAGAACAAATTACATAAACCATAAGGTTGACAATAGTCCAGACAAGCTATTGTGTAGAATGTGACCAGAAAGAGGTGAGACGATCTATCACAACATTTGTGTGTGTAAAAAAACGCCAATGGGAATATCAGGAGACATGAAAATGTTGCCCGAATATTACACTAAAAACTCTGAAAAATGTGTTTTTGAAAACGCTGAAAAATGGTATCAGCACAATCCAGAAGGAGTGATTGAAAACGAACATGTTACGATTCTATGGGACTTGAACATACAGTGTGCTAATGTCACTGATCTCCGTAGCCCTGATATTATCGTTGTAAGTAAAAAGCTAAACATGTCATTGATGATGTTGTGGTCCTGGCTGACTGCAGAATGCATGACAAAGAACAGGAAAAAAATAAAAAATACGAAAACTTGAAAAGGGAAATTGGGAGAGTAGAAAATGAAAAAGTTTAAGTTGTTCCAATAATTGTTGAAGAATTAGGCAGTATACCTAAAGGTTGTGAGTCCTATTTGAAAAATCTGAGTGTGAAGGTTAGCTTCATACACGACATAATTCCTGGGTACTTCTGGCATATTAAGGAAAGTGCTATAAACATAAGGAAAGGAAATACCCGTTGCCCTCAGTCATCTGCTATGACTCGCCAATCAGCTTAATAGATAACTGTAATTCTAACAGCCAGCACCTGTAACCATTTAAGATGATGATGATGATGATGATGATGATAATAATAATTAAAAAAATAAAAAATAATATGTAGTAAAGTAGTAGTAGTAGTAGTAGTAGTAGTAGTAGTAGTAGTAGTAGTAGTAGTAGTAGTAGTAGTAGTAGTAGTAGTAGTAGTAGTAGTACTACTACTAGTAGTAAAATAAATAACAGCAGTGGAATACAAATTTTTTTTTTCAAATAAGGCAAATATCCGGTGATAAATTCCAGGTCGATTTTTTGTCTAAGGGAGAGTCGAGAAAAGGTGCGTTTAAAAGTGGCATTTGCCTTTTAATGTTGACCATCGATGTGATGAAGAAACCAGAATAAAAATTAAGCTCAGTTTATCAGAGTCAAAGTATTATTATATCTATGCACCTGAACAACCTACCTTCAAAAAGAAATGACCATAGCTTACAGTCACCCTACCAGCAGAGTCAGCATTTTTGTGTTGTTGTGTGCTGTTTCTTAAAACTTTGTTGCCACAAAGCAAACTAGTCTTGTCTGCTGTGGGTAGGGGAAAACGATGCTAGGAATCTACTTTCGAGGCCTTGTGGACACACCCAAAACAAAGTCAAGTGGCATCAGGTCATACTTTTGTTTACAACTCCGGGACAGAACAAGGGAGTACCACATAATAGGAATAGTCACAGCTGTTTTAACTAAATTCGTTCCTAAGCAAAGTTTTTTCTGTCCGCTTTTTGGTGGCCCAAACGTCCAGATATTGTTTTTCACAATAATCAAAGTAATCTATTGAAATTCAATGTTCTCTGTATTCTCTTGTTTATTATCCTATTGAATGCATCCTCAGCATCAACCCTCAATTTGCACAGTGATAACTTACTCTCAAGCTGCGGCCTAACTTCTGCTTGAGGTCGTTTATTTCAAATTCAACGATGTTTTTTACTTCTTGAGATCATTTTAAGAAAATTGGATCACCCATAACCTTTAAATTATTAATAGAAAAAAAAAATATGATTAGCAGCCGTTCAGTGGGTTCTGTTTCGTTACAAATTATCGGAAGCTTATAACTAGGCTACCAAACATGACTGCAGCATAATCTTGGATGTCATTAATGATATATGGTCACGATAATAGATTTAAATGAGTATATACATTTCATGTCTAAATTGAAATCCAATACAAAGAAACAACAAATGTTTATGCGCACTTATTGCTCTTAAAATATAATATCAATTTGAACTCTGATTTCTCCTTTGTTACGTCTAATAAAAATATTATTTTTAATATTTCTGGAAAGGTTTGGACCCCAAAAATGCTTAATTATGGTACACTACATTATCGTTTAAAGCGAAGACTTTCAAACTTTTCACTTGTGGTTTGCCTTGAATTTTTTTGCCCCTTCGTCCAAAATTCTTGGTCTTTATTACTCAAAAAGCACATTTTCAAGACAGGCTTTACCTCGGGACATTTTATGACAACAAATCATATCACACTGCATTATTAATATCCCATACACAGTTCATTCTGTCACTGAAATTTTAATACAAAAGCTGCCCAGTGTTTCCAAAGCTCTTTACGGTATTAATTTCAATAGCCTGAGTATTAAAGTATTATCTAATATCAACAAAACAACTTGATCTGCGGAAAGCTCTAATCTTTCTCCTAAAAAAACACAACCGACTGGTTCGAAACTGTAAATGGATAAGGGGTATTAAACCAAATGAAAAATCTGGAGAAATTCACCCATCTGTGTCAAGAAGCATTTGTGGTGCATTAGCAAGTGATTGTAACAGAAGACGTGTTCTAGTGGGTGTGTCAGTGCGTTGTGGATTATAAACAAGTCTGAAAGATAGACTACCCATACAAATATTTCGTCATAATCCCTGTGGTGTGGATTACGGTGTACAGTTAAATATCTATACAAATGCAGTTATTCAGTGTCACTTATCTTGCCTTTTCCTACGAAATAAATTGAAAATGGAACGTGATCTTCCTTTCTTGTTTACTGTTTCCTCAGACATATAGTCATTTGATGACTCGAACGATTTTTCAGAGGTTAAATAAGTTTCTGAAGATTTAATTGTCTGTGTTATTTGTTTACCAGGGGGCATGCTGTGCCTTCTTAACGCCCCGTTTTCAGGTTTCAATGGAGTCAGTCCCTCAACAACACTTATCGAAGTCGAATGTCCTTTGCCCGCTGGTGATTGATGTGTTTCACTTAATGTATAAAGTTCTTGTTCAACGCCACAACTCTGCCTGGTTAGGTCCTGAAAACTACCGTTTGGTACGAAAACAGAGTCCGATTGTTCGCTTCTCGGACTGGTTAAACAACTCGAGTGTCCACTTTTATCTAGTGTCTCACGACTTCCCAAAGAATTGTTGCCTTGAGAATAACTCCCATGAGACATTGAAGTAAACAGGTCCGTTATACTTTTTCGAGTTTTTCGCTTTCCACTTCCATGATCTCTAGGCTTTAATCTCGATTTTTTTGTTCGCAATAAATAATGAAAAAATTTAGGCAGTCTTCCAGGGGTGTTTTTAGCCAAATGGGTTGTTCGTGCAACAATGTCTTCGGCATCTTGACGCAAAAGAGACCCAGCTGTAAATTGGTATGCTCTTACAGTCCCGTCTGTTTCACCTGGCATTTTATATTCGTCATCCATTATACCAGTCAGGCAATCTGTCCTTTCTAAGCCATTACCGACAGGTTTACCGCCACGTTGGCCTATTTGTGAATAATCGAAGTTTGAGATAATTCGTCCACCGCAATCTTGGCATCTTGTAGCAAGCTGTCTTAAAAGCTGTCTGGAGGCAGTTCTTTGGAGCGTACCAAGACGGTCCTCAGCCATGTGAATTCCTAGAAAGTCATCATCGGGCAGATCTATCTGTTTACCGCAAGAACACGCAATGGACGGTTCAATCATATAATCCATGCTACAAACCCGACTCCTGTCCTGAGCAGGTGGCACACTTAAGCGATCACCATCAGTATTTGCTTGCATATTATCAAGTATAATATCCACAACCTTGACAATATCAACAAAGGATGGTCTCTCACTTGGAACCAACTAAAATATAAAACAAACAAACAATCATAAGTCATAACAATTAGCTGGTTGCATAATTAAAAAATCCCAGGGTCTTCCATGTTTCAGTCCAATAGGATTGAAACCTTTAGGAAAAATTTCCAGTAATTTCAGACAAATATGGTTACTAGAGTGGTTTAGTCACGGTAGCAGCACTGTTTTGATCATTGTTTGTTTCAACAGAAAAGAAGCACTCCCTTCATCCAAAGGTCCGGTCCGCGACTTCTGCCTTTCTTAAGCCTTAGGCTTTGAAAAAAAGTCTAAAATGGAGAATACATTGTCTTATTTATATAAACAAATTGACAGTACAATGTTGACTTGTCTTGTTTTCCATAGCTTTCCATTTAATTTTTCCAGACAGTAATTTTTAAAGCCAAGTCTTAAAGATTCAGCAACACCCCAGTTAAATCTATATAAATTCATTGCATTGTATTTTCAGAAAGTTATCTAAAACAATTTCAAAAAGCGGATGGGGTATATTACAGACACAATTTGTCGCTACCGCATTTAAGCAGGCCGGCTTCTTGTTTTCAAAGGTCAAGTGCAAAAGCACTATAATAAAACAGCTAAAGCAAACTAAGGCGATGTCTCAAGTCCTTTGGAGCTTAAAAGTTATGTGTTCACCATAGTACAATAGAGCAGATAAAAAATTTATTAAAAGCATCTTGAACCAATTCCAGGGGGTAAAGAGCTCAATCCATCCAAAAAGGTCTCTTCCAAGTTAAAGGGCTGTATGGGACTACCGTGTGCGTTTACTCTCAACGTTCGTATGCTGAATCGTTAAGCCTACCAGGTGCGTGCTTTTGTTGATTGTCCTTGTAGGCCCGCACTGTCTGAACCTCGATATCTTAAATATATCGACGGTTAGGGTTTCAAAGTTGGAAGCGTAGTTCTCTAGTCTACTGGGCTATTGGATTCCTTTTAAATGTATCAACGTTATCTCACTGTCACTATTTATTGTGTTGGGTTTAAAAACCTAGGGTTAGTTTACACAAAACTTCAAAATTCTGTTTCGAATGTTTTTTTCTTGATGACTGCATCTATTTTGCTCACTTTTTATGCACATGCTTAAGCAATGAATATTCTTGTACCAGGCGTTTACAATTACATTGGATTTAATTTTTATTTATTTTTTAATAACTCCCAGTCTTTCACTTTTTCTCCTGTTTCAAAATTTTTGGCAACAACGGTCGGTGTTGCCCAGTTCTTTCTAGAAACATTGAGACATCGGGCCAGTAGAAATTTCTTTGTGGTTTGGTATTTAATTGAAATCTATTGACATATAAGTAATCGAATACAAATACCTTCTCGTCAAACTACAAGGGAAAACACTTTTACAACCAATTTTCTTTCCATTGGTAACAATATCTCTTCATTTAATAAAAACCTGCCATTTTCAACCTCAACAGTTTTACAAAGGAAGGAACAGTTATTATTGATTAACTAAACAAACACTTGCGCGTATCACAAGATTACTTGGGTGTGAATGGTGGCATTCACTTACATGTTGGACACTGCAGGAGTAAACGCAAAAATTGTGTGGTGTCTAAAACAAAGGGGAGCGGTTTCCGGTCAATCATCTTACAAATTTGGGTGGGAATTAGCATAGCAGCTGATCATACCGCTTTTACAAGCAAGAGATTCCGACGGACTTGCCAGTGTTGTTAGATCAAAGATGGATAGGATCCTTGAACAAACTTTGAACAAGTTCTTGTCAATTGCCATGCGTGGTGAAAATGAGGGTCTGTGGTCCAGGTGTGAAATTTAAAAATGAGAAGCTTCGACATAGAAGGAGAAAGACAACTGCAAACATTCTCAAGACTTTCTCTAATAATCTTGAAAATTCTGAACTTTATGGACTCAGAGAAAGACATGCATGTAATGCCTTATCATGTCATGATAAAGCGCTTACAGTCTCAAGGATATTGTGAGTCATATAGGAAGTGTTTTCAGATAACACTGAATCCCCACCTGCACTGATTACGTAATGACAAAACCCTTTACCCGAGAGACTCGCTCACTCAACTTGCATTCTTTTGGTATATATATAAATCGTACAGCAGTACATTTGTTCACTTATGATGGCAAAGGTAAATAAACATATCACTCCATTCCACTGATGGCTTTTTTCTTTAATGGGGTTTATTTATCTCTGATCAAAGCTTCTAAAACTTCAAACCCATTAAAAATCAAAAGCTCCTTATGTTAGTAAAAACTCGGGTCTTTTCTCTTGTGTTGCTAAAAATTAACTTTCTGAATTGTATACATCGCATAAGATTATCTCTCTCTACACACAAAATACACCACTGCAGCATCTTAGCTGCATTGGTAAGCGCATTTGAGTTTTCTTTTGTACACGAGTCCTGCATTAGAAACCAGTCACAAAAAAAACTGCCTGCTGTAAAACGAATTTAGATAAAAAAGGGGAAAAAAAGAAAAGGAAAAAAAGGGCGATGTTCACAATACATTTAAGTGTTGTATATGAAAATAGTTTCCTCCAAAAACGAAAATTCCAGACTAAAAATGATCAACAGTCACTTGACTGCATAACAATATCTCGCCGTTTGAACCGAACAGATTGCAATTTTCATTAATGTTCTCTTACTAAAAAACGTGAAAACCAAATAAATAGCCATAAATGTATAAACTGAAACCACCAATCTATATCATCACACGCTGTTCTTAATGGATATCGACTACCTTTGCCACATCTACATTTTGTGTGATACTTTAA
Source organism: Morbakka virulenta (assembly GCA_003991215.1). Taxonomy (NCBI): domain Eukaryota; kingdom Metazoa; phylum Cnidaria; class Cubozoa; order Carybdeida; family Carukiidae; genus Morbakka; species Morbakka virulenta. Next base: position 661,100 of record RDPX01000051.1, read on the forward strand.
GCCTTACCGATGAGTCCGTGGCTTAATAAGGTACAGGAAGATATAGAAGGATAAGCATATATTTAACTGTATTTCCGATAGGCACAGCGGATAACGGTCTCAATGTCGTTCTCTTGTTGCTATACAGTTTAGGATATATCATTACATCGCTAAGTGGACCTTCTAGCACGCAAATGAAATGTCTATGTTTCTAGCCATGTGTATATTTAGAGAACTGAAAAATTTTATGTCAATAATTATTGCAAAAAATTAGGCGTCACTGACCACACTACATTTATTGTGGTTTTATTTTTTAGCGTTTTATAGGCCTTTCTTTATTCATTGTCTTCCTTGGTAATTTAATACTTTTCATTTCAGCATGCAATGCCTTATGGCATACACTCCAGATGACTGAGCTCAAGACCCCAGGGCACTTGAGCATTATATTTTATCGTTTCCTTCCGTGGTAATTTTACTATAAACGCTACATTCTATCACAAAACATATTTTTCGTTGTTCGTAAACTAAAATAACCTCAACAAACTCAGGGTATTAAATTTTCAACTGTGCGATCCAACCTATCTCCATGTTCTGAAATCCTAAGAGCTTTAAACAATATTTCCACTGTTTTGACAAATTTGTCAAATGATACGCAGTGTTATGTCTATATCATCAAAAAAGCAAAAATACCTGACAACACCGAACTGCAAGGTTGAGAAATTCAGAAGGGCAATCAGAGACTATTTCTGTAAATTCTTCCACGGCCAAACCAAATTCCTAAAAAGTAAAAACACAGCAAAATATTACTTCAGATATATAAATAATGGCAAAAACTCACAACGTTCTTTACACTTACAAATAGCACAACGGTTAGGATTGGCCTTTCTTTATGGTAATGAAGCAGATGAACTCATCAATATAGGGAAATTTATACCAGTTACCTAACAGCAGAATCACACACACACGCACGTGCGCACATATACATGTCTTTATCTAGCACTTCACTTCTAATAGTCTGTATCCAATAGTCAACAGCTCCCCAAGGACTGATCACAAGCACGCACGTGCGCAAATATACATGTCTTTATCTAGCACTTCACTTCTAATAGTCTGTATCCAATAGTCAACAGCTCCCCAAGGACTGATCACAAGCACGCACGTGCGCACATATACATGTCTTTATCTAGCACTTCACTTCTAATAGTCTGCATCCAATAGTCAACAGCTACCCAAGGACTGATCACAAGCATCTCATCCTTTTCCGAACTTACAAGTATATACAAAAAAGTTAGTGTTAAAACAAGTGGTATGAAAATTCAAGATGCGGGGCCCTGTAGTATCGACTACCAGTAAGATCTCAAGGTAAGATCAGCAAAATCGTATTAAGAAATAAATGAAAAAAATTGTGTACAGATGTATACCCGACGCCCCAGAGAATCCTGGTTGTTTGTGTTTCAACTTTTTTTTGTCTCTGCAATATTATTCAATTTTACTCAAATTTGGGGGGAAATTCTCTTGTTAAATACTGTACCAGTTCTAGTGCTGATTTTCACATTTCTTTCACTAATTACTTGATTATCTGAAGATATAACGGGGCAAAGTGTCACAACTTCCGCATAATTGCTTCAGGAATGAAATAAAAACCTATTTCTGACTGACCTGAGCTCTCCGGATATTTTTTTTTCTTTTCATTCAATCATTTTCAAAATCAAGCAAATAGCTGGTTAAATAACACTCTGTGTACTTAGCATAAAATAACGAAAAAATTCTCATTTTTTAACGAAAAAGGAAATCAGGTTATTTTTGCTCCCAACAACTGCTATCTCTACGAGGCCATTTTTGTCAACAAGTAACATTCTGAAACATTTTTGCAATACAGAACCTATCTGACAGCCAGTAACATTTTAACTAAATTAAACCTACAACTCGATAATTAGAAAAAGCAAAGCGTTGTCTTGTGGTTTCCCAATACTGACCACAACAAATCTGGCATAAATTTTTCATTTTCTGTCTTATAGTGGTTTACAAGCAAAATTTTCAAGATCATTTGTACACAAAAATAAACTTCAATGGCTCATAATCCAAAACAGCAGGTAATATAATCTAGGATTCCATGAACTATAAGCTCTAAATTTATTTAAAAGGTTTTCCTAAATGCGCTTTTATCCCAATAAAAACTATTGTTTCCTATGATTAAGAAGTGACCGTTGCCATCGCCATTAAAAATAATTTAGCAGCAAAGTAGCTAAAAAAGTAACTATTCCATCCCATTCAACGGTTAACTAATTCATTGAAAGCACTTTCTACTCTGAAAATACAAAAGTTCTCAAGAAGCTCTGGGTCATCGTTGAAGCGACTTCATCTTATACTGATAGCAAAGATTTGGTTCTTGCTGAAATTTCAGTATTTAAATTTGTTTTCATAAATTCGTGCCTTTCAAAATAGCGCTACACAGTACTATTGAAAGCAGCAGCATCTGAGACAGCTTCCAACAATTTTCTAACGCTGGCCAACTCCCCTGATATAGTGCAACCAGATGTGTACAGCTTAAACCACTGAAACAGCCATATATGACAGTTGCAAACATGAGCAAAACTGAATTTAAGGCATGGGAACACGAAATATCAGACTCGTATTTCTCAACGTAAAAATAATATTCTTGATTATTTGATGAACTCAAGGAATGTGGCATTTATTGTAATTCTCGTTTAAGCAACAACTTCTTTGTATTAGTATGGTCTCTCGGGAATTATTCTATGCTATAGGTTGCAGGATTTCTATGCTGGTAACTTTGACCCGAGAACCGTTTGCTGGTTCCTTTTTTAATCTATATTCTGAACTGTGTCAAATTCATTGGACATTGTTCTTTAATGAAGTAACCTTTAGCGATTTCCCAAGAAGTGCTACATTATTAGCTCTCAGATGATAATTCATTCCCATACACACCAGTTCATTTCTCTCTTATTTTAGTTCCCCTTTTCAATTTTGCAAAAGCTTTCCACTTCCTTACCGCATAGGCAAAACTGTCATTTTTCTGGCCGCTTTGTACTTGTGTATAGTTTAGTGAAAAGGTCAACAAGACTTCTTTTCCATCCCTTGCAGATGAGTGCGGCAAACTGACTGTAATACTTGACGGATCTTCTGCATCTTTACTTAATTCAACAGTCAATTTCTGCAACAGCCTGACGCAATAAAAATGGACATATCCTTCATTGTTGCCTTTCCCTTTCTGTTGGTTACGTTTTTCTATTTCATCTTTCCTTATACAATCCCAAAGAATAAAGGCCAATTTTTCACCATTAATACTAAGCAACAAAAGACAAACAGATCTTATTGAAAACAAAGGCCTGATTGATACTTTAGTAGATAAAAATCACTGTAGTGCTATTTCTGTAGTTCTAAACGGCTATGCTTTTCAGAGTAAAAATTTCTGTTTCCCTGTGCAACGATTTCCACCTATCATTTTTTATGTTACTGTTTCCCGAAACAGCAATGGAACTGTAAGAATGGTATAACCTTACCAAAATTGACAAGGAGGAATGCTTTGTTGATGTAACGATAGGTTCAAATGCACTCATGAAAGGTTCGGTGGCTAATGAAATTTAAAAAAATTCATATTTCTGGAAAGCAAAAAAGAACTGAATCAATATGATAAAAACAGGATGTCTACTACTCAAATATCACCCCTACTAAGCTTTTCGATGATCCTTTGTATAAGCAAACAAAGTGAAATTGATCGGAGAGGTGAAACAAGCAAGAAAATAGAATTATGAAAATCTGCTTGATGAGGACAAGAATCCTTTCAAGATTTAATAGGTAAATGCTGGCAAGATAGAGACTCAATTAATCGCTGGGTGTATATCTATCAAATCAAGTTCCTCTGTGTAGTGTACACCCAGATTATACACCATGCCGGCTACTGTCGATATTTTATCACAAACGACTGTGCAGAACAATTACTAAGTGATCTCAAAACCAAGAAAGATCAATTGTCTCTGTCTCGATGGGTCAAAATCCGTTGGGGTATTGAAGAGGAGGTACCATATTCTAAATCCACTAACTGGCTCACTTCAATAGCATTCATTCGGTACAGCTGGATAGAGAAGAACATGAACCGTATCAACAGAAATATAAGTAAGTCTGAAAGCCATCGACAGTTTATGAGAAAAAATACAAGGTAATCATGGATGAAACACGTATACACAATATAAAAGCTTTATAGCACGGAAATATCACTTACCAAAGGCATATCAGTGAGATTTTTTTGGTGCTACGATTGAGGATTAGGAAACTGGAGAAAATTGCAGGAATATCATAGGAAAGCGGAAAAGAACAAAACAAAGGCCGATCGATATGAAAAATGGTTGGTTTTAGAAAACATGGTGATAACCAGCTGTTCGGGTAAAGCCCATGGTAGAGGTGTTTAAAACTGTAAATGAAAACTGCATATAAATAGAATTATGTGGAGGATATATCGTCTAAATTCTATATGGATGAGACTCAAAAAGTAAGAGGAAGGCCTCTACTTTACCTGTTGGCATCATTCAGCATTTTTGCCACCGAGATTATTCATTCCGTAACTCAACTCTAAATAAGTAAATGTTTTTCTTTCTATAAACTGTACAAACCTGAGTTCTTGGGATTTCATCTGGGTCAGCTCCGGGGCAGCCAGACATTATTTCGCACAATATTATACCAAATGAGAAAATATCCGCCTGAGAACAAAAAGCAATAATCTGACATTATTGGGTAGCGGGTCAATGTTGGTAAAAGGGCCAGTGTTAAGCAGGAGGTCTGTGTTTAATGATGGACTCAGGTTTGGTGAAATTATACATAAACGTGCACGCAGAAATAAGTAAACGAACTACAAAAATCTAACTAGCAGCAACAACAACAACAACAATAATAATAATAATAATAATAATAATAATAATAATAATAATAATAATAATAATAATAATAATAATAATAATAAAACAAAAACAGAAAACGATCCTTATGGACAGTGAGACCACAGTCGGAAAGTACTATCTGGTCTTATTCAAGACACTGATGAATTATTTGATTTTATAGTAGTTGGGGGTTTTTGTGCAATAGTGACTGTTCAAAGTGCGAAACTTGTTTGTAATTGTAACGGTAAGTTGTAACTAGCAAATGAAAATGGAGCTATCCACCGTCTTAGTGACTGGATGGGAGTACTCCGTATCGACCAGAAATGGCTANAATAATAATAATAATAATAATAATAATAATAATAATAATAATAATAATAATAATAATAAAACAAAAACAGAAAACGATCCTTATGGACAGTGAGACCACAGTCGGAAAGTACTATCTGGTCTTATTCAAGACACTGATGAATTATTTGATTTTATAGTAGTTGGGGGTTTTTGTGCAATAGTGACTGTTCAAAGTGCGAAACTTGTTTGTAATTGTAACGGTAAGTTGTAACTAGCAAATGAAAATGGAGCTATCCACCGTCTTAGTGACTGGATGGGAGTACTCCGTATCGACCAGAAATGGCTAAATAATATCCAGCAAACTGCCCTGCTAGGGTCGGCAAACATCCTAAGAAAGGTGCTGTCTATCTGAGTCCTGTGGCACTGGACGGATAGCAGCTACACTACCAGCACAACCTAAGAGATCTTGATCTACAGAATAATAATAATAAAAAAAAAAATAATAATAATTATTATTATAATTAATAATACCTTGTTGCTGTGAAATAAAAGCGAATTTTTACCCATAAAAAGATAATGTAAATACCGGATAATAATAATAGTAAAAATAACCATCATAATTGGGATAATCAACAAAAGTATCCATCAACCAATCAAGAAGCAAAGGTGACTACTACTACTATAGGAGCTTGACTAAGCACGTCAAGTTCCATAAAACTTTTAGCATTTACTATTACCAAACCCCTTCCCTAAAGTAAAACGATTTAAGATGACCACGTTGAATTTTGAGCAATACAAGTCATTTTTCCCATTTATCCATATCAGTTTCCATACCATATTCCAAAACACAGTATTTCTCAGCAGTAAAATAAAAATGAAGAATATATTTATTTCATACCTCAATGCTATAGGGTTTGCTATGGAGTAATTCTGGTGCCATATGATACGGCGAACCAACTATATCAAGGGCATACTCCTCCCTACAAAACAAAGAACAAAATCAGTTTGGATATTATTAATAATATTGAAATATAAAAGATGGATTTGCGTGGCTTTCTTTTTTTATTTCGTTTCTGACCAAAAGTAACTGGTTATCATAAGAGTGTTGCATGCTTTTCAAAGGCAGCTGCCAGAGCACAATTTCAAAAGACTCTTAACACAAAACATTTAAAAAGTGCCAAATAAATCGTGCAGACAATAAAATCACGTAATTTTCTGTATTAATTTAAGAATGTTTTTTTAATTCAAAAATTATGCAGTTTACTTTAAGAAAACGAAGCGACGTGCTTCTTACACATAATATGATTTTTCATACATTACAAGTGACGTAATTAAAAATACCTTATCATTACTGTGCTAGCAAACGCTACAAGCTTTGCAGTACTACTTTCCAGCAAAATACAATAGAAAGCTCACAAATACCCAAGATAATCACATACTCCTGGCAGTTAGCTAAATTTCTCATTATGTTGTACGTTGTCAATAAATTTCTATTATGATTTGTCTGATTTGAAAACAGCTTTTCACGCTGATCCTAAAAAGAAAATCTCTCAAAATGTTTCCGTCGGGAAACCATAAGGCGTTTTTTTAACAATAAGACGTTAGTACACAGTGGGTTTTTAGTAGTCAAAAACAACAGCAGTGCCAAATTATGTATATCAACTAAACTTGTTTTTACTTAGATGGTCTTAGGTTTTTTTAGTCTTCTGCATAACAAAAAGTTGTTTAACAAATTTATCTAAGCTACTGGGGTTTCTTATATCCTACTTCCTACATCCCCAGTGTATCAATATCAAGATCAAGAAATTTGAGCCAAGAATTTTGTAATTTTCAAATTCAATTAGTAAAATAGCATCCGGACAACCCGACGGAATATGCCTGCTACACTGCTCCACGACGGAAAGACGGGGATCAACCAAATTACTAAAATAATTTTTTGTTTTAATTGTTATAACTAAGTTCTCACAAGTCTGTATTAGTCCAGAGGATGTTTCTCAATACATCTACATGAGTATTGGTTGGGCTCACAGATTTTTTGTAAGGTTTATTCATTTTTATTTTTTTGGGTAAATTTTTTGGGTAAATTTTTAGGGTAAATTTGTCTGAAAATAAGTTGGACCAAGCAGTACATTTGTTACTTCAAACCTTTTTGTCTTATCCTCTGTTTAAACCCTTCCAGAAAAGTCAATGCTCTTACACTACTGATTTCTTTTGTTTTCTTCTTTTTATCGGATTTTGTTATTGACGATTGTTTCTCTTATTTCTCTATTGCTGTTGCTAAACCAAACAAAACTACAATAGTTCAAGTAAAGATTCTCACTATGCCTATGTAGTATCAAAGGAAGGCTCAACAGTGGTCACAGTCCTTTAATCTTCTATTCCATCCCTCCACAGGGGCCAATACTTAATACCAAAAATAGCACAATAAAATAATATATCACGGTATGCTATAATGTACAACAGTACGGCAAAGAAATTAAATGATACTTTGACAATAAATTACAGACAACGCTACACTATTATATATATCAACAATAGAACCATTGCTCTGATATCTCATTGCAGTAAGATCCTACTGCAATGAGATATCAGAGCAAGTTCCCACAAGAACATGCCGGGTTTAGAAGAGGTAGAGGCACAAGAAATCATATTGCACATTTATGATAGATAGAGGGAAAGGCCAAGGAATTCCAGAAAAATTTTATACAGTCAATGGACATAAGTTTTCCCGATTTTCAAAATGGCGGCATCGATTGATAAACAATGCTGCATCTTTCATCGTTCATAACTTTTAACTCAAGTGTCGGATAACAAAGGTTTTACTGTAACAGGTGCCCTTAAATATGACATCATCAAAAGATATGATGTAATTTAATGCCTGCTTTGTTTACTTCCACACATTCGTTTACAAGTAAACATGGGTCGGAAAAGCACAGAGTTGAGCACGGAGAAAAAAAATCTTATTGTAAAGTTATATAAAGAAAGGAAGAAAAAAGGCAGACATTTCTAAGCTTTTGGATGTTCCTTGGTCTACAGTCAGCAGTGTTGTAAAGAAATTTCTGTCTACTGGATCAACAGAAAATAGGCCAAGAAAAGGAAGGCATAAGTTGTTTACAAATAGGGATGAAGTTGCATTGATGAATGCTACTTATATCCAAGACTTGTTTGAAACAATTCCGTCCCGTATTCATGAAGTAATAAGGATGAAAGGACATCTGACAAAGTATCGAGGCAAGACATTTTTTAAACCATATTTATTTTACATTTGTTTCCTTGCATTGTTTTTAACCATTGGCACCGCAACATCAAAATCACGAATACTTATGTCCAATGACTGTGTCCATCATGATCATCTCTGGCTCACATTACGAGAAATGGAGATACCTGACCATCTGATAACCCTGCTATACAAACTATACCAAGATCAAAGAGCTGTGGTGCTCACTGAATGGGGCGAAACCAAATCCTTTGGTATAGGCAAAGGAGTTAGACAAGGGCATAACCTGTTAGCTATGCTCTTTAATCTATATATCGAAGGCATGTTATGCAAGGCGAATCTAGCAGGAACTGCACTACAATACAATGTTCAATATTATACTGTNATTTGTTTCATATATATAGTAAAGCCTTTGACTGTGTCCATCATGATCATCTCTGGCTCACATTACGAGAAATGGAGATACCTGACCATCTGATAACCCTGCTATACAAACTATACCAAGATCAAAGAGCTGTGGTGCTCACTGAATGGGGCGAAACCAAATTCTTTGGTATAGGCAAAGGAGTTAGACAAGGGCATAACCTGTTAGCTATGCTCTTTAATCTATATATCGAAGGCATGTTATGCAAGGCGAATCTAGAAGGAACTGCACTACAATACAATGTTCAATATTATACTGTGACATAGTACACCAAGTTATACCGTACTTTACCATAAGAAATATAAAAAGTATTAACCTCTCATAAATGTGATACAACTGGCTCCATACTTACCCAACAGTAAAATCTGGAATTCTGTATGATAATCCAAGGTCTGCTACAATTGCCTGGAGTTTGGCTGATGGCTGCGGTCTGATAAGGATATTCTAATTGTAATGAGAAATAAAATTTTTATCCATTTTACTTCAATGAAATGATGTATGGTATACAAAAATTGACACGTTGCTATTTATACATGTAACACATAGTTATATAAATAGCAACTATACTGTCACACAATACAAAAATACTGTTTTAGCAAAAGCAGAGAGGAATTTTCACCTGGGTTTATCTTACAATGCGGATTCTCAGATGACATCTGTTCAAAGCAACAAATACTTAAGCTATAAATGTCTAGATGCCTTCAAAAGTGGATGCAATCTTTCTCCCTGTGTAACCTTAAAACAGTTTAAAAAAATATATTTATATATGCTGGGGTTTCGTCTACCCAAATTTCTTAAGCTACATTACAAAATATGGAGAAAATATTACCAAACTTTTCAGCAATGGAAAATGTGGTGTCTATAGTCAAAAACATAGTATTACAGTTTTCACTACACATAAAGTGGGGTGATAAATGGGCACAACAAATGCTAAAAACAATCAGTAAATATCTTGGTGTGTTACCACAAATGGAAAAAACATGAAGTCTAAAAATCTAAAAGACCTTGAAATATGCCCCAGAACATTGAAAATCAAGTTTGGCATCTGGAAAGATTGACTCTAATTTGGAGAAGGGCCTCTTTAGCCTTGATTGACAACCCTCGTGGAGATGGTGTACCTTATGTGACTTGTTTCTGATGACTTATGACATTGATAATGGCTTATTGCAATAAACCTTATCAATGTAGCCTCTTTCTTTGACAGCCAAACTGTGGAACATCTATGCTTTTGAGTGCTTTGCTTTATTATATGAATTGATTGTTTTCAATTTCAAATTCAACTTTTATTTCTTGGCCTAACCCTTTTTTCTTTGGTCTTTTCCTCACAGTTTCATAAGTATTGTGTCTTTATACCTTGTATATTTTCTAACCATTTATATATATATATTAGCTATATATTATAATTATTAGCTATATATTATAATTATTAGCTATATATNATGTGACTTGTTTCTGATGACTTATGACATTGATAATGGCTTATTGCAATAAACCTTATCAATGTAGCCTCTTTCTTTGACAGCCAAACTGTGGAACATCTATGCTTTTGAGTGCTTTGCTTTATTATATGAATTGATTGTTTTCAATTTCAAATTCAACTTTTATTTCTTGGCCTAACCCTTTTTTCTTTGGTCTTTTCCTCACAGTTTCATAAGTATTGTGTCTTTATACCTTGTATATTTTCTAACCATTTATATATATATATATATATATATATATATATTAGCTATATATTATAATTATTAGCTATATATACACATCAGTATTAAAGTCATTATTAGCTATCAACAGAGCTAGATAATATAAGAATATTAGAGCTATCATATGGTGAAAAATCAACAAAACTTAGATCAATCATCAAGCTAAACAAAGTTTTTTTGTTTGGCTGACAATTGTGAAACCATAAAACTGACCATTTTTATATGTCCAATGACATTTGTGTTAACAAATTAAGATTAAAAACATACAGAAGAATGATAATAATTTCTCATGGGTTACCTTTGCTGCTAGATCCCTGTGTATGACACCTTCACCATGTAAATATGCCATGCCACGTGCAATGTCAAGAGCTATGTTTACTCTTGTTGTCCATCCATTAAGCTTCTGGTCTTGATTCCCTATCATGTCACCAAGGCAACCACCTTCAATATACTATTAAAAAAGCAAACTTAAGCATATCAGTGGTGATGAGTATGATGAAAAAACTTGCCTTTCACAATTGTTTTTAATGTTGATGAGTAGTTATACAGTGCTAATGAAATTCCAACTCAACCATGTGGTTTTGGATTCACTGTCTTCTGTGCAAAACCATTTCACCTGATTCAATACATTTTTAGATTGATTCAAAAATATTTCAGTAAATACATACTAGTTCAAATGTGTTCAGTAAAAATAAAAATAAACACAGTAAAAAAAATAATGCATGTTTAAATCAAAGCAATAAACTACACAAAAATAATACATAATATTTTCAATGTATTAGATGCTTGGGTTAACTTAGAAATAGAGCTTTAGTCTTGTTCACTCATAAATCTTTCTGCTTTCATATTAGTACTTTTGTAATTAACTTATTATATTAAACACAGCACCTTCATTGGTAATAATATATACAAGCTAGTTACTCTGCATGATTGTTGTCCTTTATATAACCCAACCCAGTGTATAATCTGAAAATTATTCTTGTTTAACGCAGAAATTCACATAATTCCCTTAGGTGAATATATAGGCCAACCCAATTTTTTTAACACTTCATTTCTTATCCCACTGAAAAATGGGGCTGTAAAGTGCTCTCAATGCTTAATTTCAATACCTAAAATACATTGTGAAGCATTAAAGATACTATTTAAAAACAAGAAACTGTTTAACATTTTGTACTATGTGATTTAGCAGAGAAAGGCTTCTGGGACCAAAAATTTTACACCTTGGGTTTTACACCAAAAGTATGGCATGTACATTTGTGTACATGTGATATAAGTTCATCATATCACAAAACAAACACAGATTCTATAAATAGAGTAGTTTCATACAAAGGTCAAACATACCTCTGCCAGAAAGCAAAGGCAAGCTTTATGGACCGCAAGGCCTTCAAATCTAAAATGGAATACACAATAACATCAGGAAAAGTAAGTTTACATAATTTTTTTTCTATTAGTATAATAACAGAAATGTCTTGTGGTTTACAAACTGCTTGCAACTAAATGGAAATCTGACTTTCATCAACTGGGTAATAAGATGGGTATTAATGAAAGATTATGTGCTATAGTAAATATTGATGTTAAAATATTAGGATTTAGGTAAAATGTGTACAATGATAAGGCCATCTACTATTATGATAAGGTGTTTGGCAACCAAAATATAACCCAATGTGAATCAGTGCTACCCATCTTGTGGTTTGAACTACTAAGTTTCAAACATTCCTAAAGTACCAGCAAAATACTCACTGGAAAAAGGGTTTAAAATGTTTTAAATCTGTGTTAAAGATAAAAAATAAGCTGATTTCATTTTAATAACAATAATTTTTTAATGATAACTGTAACAATCTCTTTCACTTTCATGCTAGACCTTAGATAAAATTATAATACTAAAAAATGCATATTTTGGAACTTGACCCATTACACTAGCAATGAGGATGGGGTACAAACCCACATGGGCAAAGACTAATAAATTACCACCAAGGATTAGTGTACAATAACTTCCAAAATATCTTCCTGTTATAAACAATTTTTCTTCATTGTTTCTGTGCAAGGATTCAGACTGTCTCTCAATGTTTCTTTTGCTGTTGAGTTATAACTTTACTTAATCATTTTAGACATCTAAATATTAACCCCATATAGATACCCATGCCTAACTGTATCTTCTTTGGATTTAACATCCTTTCCTCCAGTAACTGGGCTCTGACAGTGCCATTCAGAGTGCCTTGATTTTGACAGTGAGGAATTTCTTGGCAAGATTTTTTTAAAAATAAAATAGTTTTTCTTCATATTTTTCATGGTTATTTATTAATTTCATTCTTCCCCCATGTTTACCTTGTACAACCTTAAAACCTACTGGTTATAACACAGAAACAAACTGGGCATGTGTGCATAATTTCTTTCTGTCATTACAAACAGGACCATGTTAAACCAATAATTTCAGTAATATAAAAGCACTTACTTGAGAAGATTTGGGTGACGTAGTCTGTTAAGAAGTTTTATTTCATCAATAAACATTTTTCTGTGCTCATCATCTGATGCATTTTTTAGCTCCTTTAATACCATTACATCATGAGTATGTTTATGAACAACCTACCCAGGAAAAACAAAATGTAATGTAAGTTAAGAAGGAAAATGGAGAGCTTGAGATATTTACACATAGAAAACACTACATCATGGAATTTTAGGGTGAGTGCTGCAACAAAAAACTGAAGCATATTTACCAGGTTCTAAATGGTGATGTTGTGCACCTTTAACACAATCAAAGCCAGTTCCCAAAAAAAGAGAATCAAATAGTAAACCAAACTAATAGTGTATTTACATAGGTTAAACTAAATGATTCATAGCTAAAAAATAAACAATGTGATAACCACATTGTTGAATGAAAGCTTCTTTGCTAACACACATCAAAACCAAAACACCAGCATTAGAAGAAAGATTAACCTGTATTTTATCAAAGACAGAAATCTTGTAAGAATTGGATGTCTGTAAAATTTTGTGATTAGCATTAAAAAAGTCAATACACAAACTGAATAAGCATTAGTATATTTCAGACAAAACTGGTTTGGCTGATGAATCTAACCTTTTGCATTTATTTTACCCAATTTAATTAGGACATTTGCCACCATAAAAATTCAAAAAACTGTGTATATAATGGGTTATCTTCATTGGTTGTATGGCAACAAAAATAAAAATCTCCTTAATAACACACATTTTACTTTCTTCATTTACCTGCTGAAAAAAAATCTAGAAAATATTATTTGCACACCATGTAATGTTCAAGCCGGCAGCCTCTCACACCGCAATAAATGTTCTTTTAACTTATTTATTTGCCTATGAAGATAATGTCAGTTATTACCAGTTTTATGAGGAATTTAAGTAACACTGCAGGTACTATTTCAATACCAAAATAGTCATATGATTATTAGTTTCACATAGTGTTTGGGTTTGATCAAGTCCTATCTAACCATTTAAGAGGTCTGATTTCCAGTCGGTCCTCTAAAATGGTTATTTACATCCCTCAGTAACTGCTTACTGAGCATTTCAGGAAAGTACATCATACTATAGTTCAAATTTATACAGGCAGAGCTGCATTTATAACTAGCAACAAACAAATTACTCATGAATCTTGCTGATTTTGAGTTGTAAACCCATTCCATTGCAAACTCAACAATATTTCTGCAATAATTAGTTTTCCTGGTAAAATTCAACCTTTACAACCCCAAAACAGGCAATGTTTGATGCACATGATATGATATAAAAAACACAAGGCTCTTCAGAAAGGATAGGCTGAGCTCAGTTACTTGGGGTTACTTGTTTGAAAAATTTGTGAGACCAAGTGATATGAATGTAGTGGCTTATGTTTCTACTTTTGAGGGACTTCACAATACAATTTGTTCTGCATTTGACTATGGGTATGTGATTGCAGGACCAAGTCATCAACAAATCCTCTAAAGTCCTCTAAAGCACAAAATAGGGTCTACCTTATTCCATTTTTTCTTTTGTCACTTGTCTCATTATCCAGTCAATGGTAAAATAAAAAGGAGAGAAGACATTGCACAGCCCTCTCTCACCCACACCTGTCTTCAAAGAATAATTTCCTGTCTACAACACAACAGGAGAAATTGCAGTAAAAGCAGTTGATTATGCTAACGATATCTTGATGGATGCCATAATACAATCAATGAAATTTGTGTACCAATTTCTCTCCCATTCCATGCACTCTTACATATTTCAAAACACAAAGATCTGGTCTATGCCGGCCTGGTCTCCTTGGGAGCAGACCAGTTCTTGCCAAAGTATGTCATCAACAGCATCTGTTACCCTGCATATTATCATCTTTGCAAGAACCTAGAAACTGAGAGTAAAGTGATATCCTCCAGTTATTAAAGTGAGCCAAGGTCCCTCTCTTTGGTATATTTACAATCTTGCCTCAGGTCCAGTCATCTCAAATTATTTTGCCTTCTCATATAGCTAAAAACAAGGCTTCTAAGATAATTCTGCAAGCACAAGGTCAGCTTCAAATAACTTCACACTAAGTTTATTCAGCCCAAGTGCCTTGTCATTCTTCATGGATTTTATAACAAGTATTACTTCTGCTTCCAAAGGAAATTCAACATTGACTTGTAGATCAAACTTCTGCTCATTGAATATCAGTATCTTCCTCTAGTGGTGATCTGTTAAGTAGCTTCTTGACGTGTTCTAACCACCTCTGCTCCTTTCCCTTCTCATTAGTCAGTAGTCTACCATTCTTCATTTTAAAAGTTGTTGCATTGTTTGCTGTTTATTTCTTGCATATCTTTTTGGTGATTTGGTATACAGTCCCCTGCTGATTCTGTCTGGCTGCCTTCTCTGACAAGCCATCTAGGTATGACCTTTTGTCTTTTCTGAACAGCCTTTTCGCCTCACAGTTGTTGTCATGGTTCTGCTACTGTAGACTGCTTGTCAATCTTCTTTTGTCTCAAGGATTTTTTCTTTAGCATCTGCCTTCACTCAGTCACTCTCCATTGCCATCTGTCATCCATGCTTTCCTGCTACTAGGTTTTCTACACCCAAGGTACTGCTTAACGCTCTTAAATTGTGCTTCCACAGTATTTTGTCATTTTCATTTGACCTCACTGACTAGCTGAGTTTCCTCTTGGTGAAGGTCCTGGAATACCTATGCTTCACTTGTAAAAGGAACACCTTTAAGAGGTCTGATTGTCTGTTTCTTTGTGTCAAACCTCTGTAACCTATGAGGATGACTGCCTGTTTTCCTGAGTTTAAGCCTCAGAACAACTAACACACACACACACATTGTGTAGTTATCCTTTCCAGAACCAAATGATGATGTGTTCAATTTCATTGTTGGTTTCTCTATTGGGTAAGCACCATGACAACTTGGATCTGCCCATTATTAGGTCATTTAGGCACAGAAGTCTACAAGCTGCTCAATGCTTTTCTTTTTGTTACACTTCTTTTTACCATACTCAAATTTTCACATTACTCTATTATTACAGCTGTTGTCACTGCTCACTTTGGCAGTAAGGTCTCCCATTACTATGGTTTGGTCATGGTGAGCTACACATTCAAACTCTTTTTAGTGTCAGTGCCATTGCTTTTTTGTGTTTATTAGTCTAATCTATATCGAAAACCATTGGTTGTAATATGTAACTGAGAAAGCAGTCTCAGCTTGCAGTGGTAATAGCAATATTTACCAAGAAAAATGTTCCCAATTTCTGGGTCAAATAATCAAATAAAAAATGGTATTGAATTCTGTGTTTCTTTCACATTCTTCAACTTCAGGTCATATTTGTTTATGTCCTTTGATTGACTTGGAGGTGATATTGAGTCCTTGAGATTTATTGATGTTAGTTCATTATGTTAATCCTTGTAAATTGATCTTTGTAAGACCCTCTATTGAGCTTCTTTGCACATGATTTACTCAATTTCATTGATACACTCCATGCCCCAGAACAAAAGTTTTGCTAATGGTACCATGTTTCCCATTAGCATGCTGCCAAAAGTAAGAAAAAGTGAGAGTGAGGGAGAGAGAGGTTGGGAAGAAAGAGGGTGAATAGAGAAAGATTTGTTCTTGTTATGCCCTTACATAAAAAAGACAGCTTACCTAACATATTGGGTGGATTGAGTAAATAAAACAGGACTGACTGAAATGTGAAATAAGATCAATAGAGCTTGTGGCAGTTTCTAATAGGCTAATCAAATCAAATATGAAATGAGCAACAAACATGGGTAAACCAGCAGCCAGTAAAAAATTGCTGCTGGAAACCATTACATGAGTTTTCCAGCCTGCATATGCTAAAATACATGGGTATCAAAAATATGTCCATCCAAAAAAGAACAAAGTTTTTGGATGATGGTCTGCTCTGGTGGTAACAATATCTTGCATACTAAAATATATTAGGGTTCATTCAGACATCACCAAATTGTAAATTACCATGCCTGGAAAGGGTTTCTATTAAAAGTATGTTGCTTAAAAAAACAAAAACAATTAAAACTAATCAGAAGGATTAAAAATTCAAAATAAATGCCTCTGTTAGCCAAAAGAATAGAAAACAAACAATTTGTTTTCTAACGGTGACAATAAGAATGGAAAACAGCATTGTTGGAACAAATACATATGGTCAATTAGCTTAATACCATAGAAAAGTATGCACTCTAAGCACAATGGGGCACTTTGAAAAGCTCCTTATAGTGATTGCCTATCTCCATATCCTTTTACGTATCCTGTCTTAGTAAAAAATTCTTCTGTTTCCTCAATGAATTATCTGTTGGATGTCAAGTTTACGATGGGCACTGACTGGCAAAGAAAATTGAAAAAGGTAAAAAGAACCGAAGTCTTCCATTCTAGCTTTGTGTTCACAATCAGTGTCTGGTGAATGGAAAAATCACTTTCCGGTAAAGATTTTCAAACAGAAACATAACATCCTTATTGCTTAGGGAAATATCAACCACAACAGATGGTAAGAATAGACTCCCAAAGCCACCGATTAACTAAATACAACTGTGTCTCATATGAAATCAAACAACCAAATAACGCCCATGTCTTGGGTGTTGTATTAAGATTTCATGTGGGTTTTACAAGACGTTACAAAACATTGTATTGATGTGTTGTGTTTTTTGTTATTGAATTTACTTCAAGTCCCAAAAACAAAAAGCAAAAACTGTTTCCAAAATTATCCCCATTTTTCAGTCCACTCCAACATTGGTGAGTACGTCCTGTACTTATCACCTCCCAACGATGAGAAACAGCCCATTTTAAAAAACCATGTCCTTTTTGTGTTTGGACTTGATCGATCAATGGTGCAGTTTGGTTGGGTTCAGAATTTCAAGTTGAAACCGGACGCAATTTGAAATATATATGGGCAGTTTCATATTGCCCATAAATATCTGGCTATTTCAGTTCCTTCACTCGTCATTACAGAACAGATCCTTCGTGTAGGGTCTTGTCATTTTAGGCTTTCTTTGTGTTGCTGTTTTCCAAAACTGGAACTGTGTGTTCACGCTGTGAAAATAAATCATGAGTCATGCCATCCGTCAATAATTATCATTTTCACACATTATTTAAAATCTTGTTTACTGTTCCCCGCAAAAATATTTTGCGAGTAAGTGAATACAGAGCAAGTGATCGGAGGAACAAAATGGGGAAAAAAGAAAACAAATGTTACCGATACATGCAGAAAATCAGTATGGCATGTTTTGGCTCTTCTTGCCCTTACCAACAAACTCGTCTTAATATGAAATGCTGGGAAACTGATTCTCGAACAACCAAGAGGAAATGTCCTCCAACTGAGGGGCTTTGGGAAGTGATTCGTGTGTCTCACCTTCTCTTGCATGCTTTTTGCCCATCTTTTCTTGCTCTGTTCCCTCTGATCGGGTCTTTCATGAACAGATACCTGTGAGAGGTGTTAATGACCCTCTGTTTACTAAGGGCGCTACACCCAGCATGAAACTTCCACTTCAAAATTAAAAGGCCTCTTGTGTCCGCATGTAAACCAGATCATCAGGAAACAATCAAAGGCAAACTGCATATTTCGGTACAGTTTTTCCATTAGGAAATAACAGCATGTCCCCAGAAGTCACCCAAGTCCAGAAATGTAATAATAATAATAATAATGGCCACAGTACATGTGCCTGCATTCAACTTTCCTGGCTTGTTGTTGGGCGCTGAATGTGGGTTTTTCACCCATTCATCACCAGATAGTGTGTAACCACTCGATAATAATAATAATAATAATAATAATAATAATAATAATAATAATAAATATTAATAATAATAATAATAATAATAATAATAATAATAATAATACCCTTATCGGGCTGGGAGTCGGATGGGTTTGCTGGGGTTTCTACCCCTGAGTCCCCCATGGGCTCGTATTGCTCCACCACTCAATAATAATAATAATAATAATAATAATAAATTAATAATTATTACTATTATTATTATTCTCATTCTTTCTTTCAGCACTGTCGGTTTTTATTATAATACAATCATTTAGTTAAAAATATTAAAAATAACCCATTCACGGCCAGTAAACATACCATGAACCAGAATTCACGATGGAATTATAATAGTAGTTACAAAATTATTTATTTACAGATGGTTCCGATTATCAAGTCTTAACTGCAAATAAACTTTCTCATTCGTTCAAATTTAAACCATGTTGCAAGATGACACTTCATATCAGACTAAATTGTACCTTCTATACAAAGCACTTCGATTTAAACCAAACTATTATACTATATCACTTTTAATACCTCAAATAATATCGCCTAAAAATGTGTCCTCCAAGCTGATTAATTAAAATAATAACAGATTGTAGCTGCCTACCTGAAAAATTACGAATGACCTGCCGATTACCTTTTCAACGTTAAATAAACATGGATAGAAAACATATACTTGTCTTTAGATTTTCGAGTAAGGATCTTTTCTTTTTACAGTTATGGCTTTAAAAGATTCAGTGTGGTTATCAATTAAAATTAGAAAGGAATTGCGAATTTTATCTTTGTGTTGTTTGCCAACACCAAATGTACCAAAAAAATAATAATACAAGAGCTAGTAGCTTCCGCATAATTCCCCTCTGCACACAATAAAATAAAATAAGGATGAAAGTTCTAAGGGCTAATGTTACACTGATGAAGTTATTCAACATAAATACAAGCTTTTTATAACAGAGTATATCATTATGTAACAGATGAAAAATGAAACAAGCCATAGCATTTGGACCTGAACAACCCAATTTCTAAAATCGGTGAATTTCTTCGGCCTGTTCAATAATAACAACAAATGAGAATGGAAATAGAAGGGAAAAGTCTACTGAGAACTTACCTTGAATACAGTTCCATAGACCCCTTCTCCAATTTTTTCAAAATTAAAATCATCATATTTCCATATTTTGACGCCTTTTAAATCTTGCAAGCATTCATCAGCAATGTCCCTGTGAAGTTCAAGATTGTCCTCGTGACTTCCAGTTCTGTTCATATCGAAATAAAACTGTCCTTCAATGTTATTAACATTGACTGGCTTGTGGATTCCACAAAAGCCTACATTATGATACTCAAATCCGTTATTCTCAACTCGAAGGGTCATAATTTTTGCCTACCGTTCATAACTTAACATAACAACATCTAAAAAAAAAGTCCATGTTATCATGTTTTTAATGTTTCACAACGGACTGAAATTTGGGCCGCTGAAAATCAAGATAAATAAAAGTCCTGGGAATGAATAAAAGGAGAAATGAAAGGATAACAAGAAGGGAGGATACATGCATGAGAAGCAATTTGAATTGCAACTTTTGATTAAAAAATATCGATTTGAAGGAACCGAAACTCGTTGCTACTTGAAATTCCAGCCTCAGCGCCTTATTGTTTCGAATATAAAGGAAATGAAAGCAGGTGACTTTACAGAAGCCAAAGGGATTAAGGGAGAGTATCAAAGGAATTCGCTATGTAAACATGAGCATAATTCTACTTGTGACTCTGTCTCATGTAAAATCTGTGTACAAAAAAGCACATTTTAATTAATGTGATGCAAATAATTCTAAAGGTAGTATAATCCAGTTCCAAAACAGAAAGTGGTTATGATTGGTGGGATCAGGATAAAAACAATGTTTTTATCTTTGTAACAGTTGGGTATTAAAGATGATACAAATATCACAGGATTCCTGAAAATTTTGGGTCACCCTCTCCTCATGATTCTTCTGCTACCCCCTTTTCCCTTCTCTTGAGTTCACCAAACGTTGCGTATCAGACCTCTTTGCACGGTGAGCTGGTGTTACTTCACATTTTCTAAATCCTATTAACAAAACAAATAAAGGCATCGTGGTAGCAAAGGTGACGATAATCCTTCCATTGTCATATCATCAAAAGGAAAGGTCCCGAAAAAATATGAATGTGAAACAGATCGCGAAAGTGAATACCTTCACACACGCACACACGCACACACACACACACATCTATATATATATATATATATATATATATATATATATGCATAAACACTTGCTCGGCAGCCTACTAGTGTCCATTTCCTTGTTATTTTGTGAGCTTAGGTTGTTAACTCTGAAAAAAGACGTGACACTCTTGTTGGAACAATCAATTTCAAGTCTGGATTATCACTAACTACATCATCTCAGATGGTTTTATAAAATTTGCTGACTTTCTTAACGTATGGTGTTATGTCAAACCTGAAGGAACACGAATAAGTCTTCCCTTGGGTTCCTTTATTTTATGCTAGCTTAAGGTGTTTCGATCCATTTGGGTAACCATTTGGGCAGTTTTAGTAAGGTTAGGTAAGTTGTGAGCTCCATGTGAAAAAAAGAGATATAAATCTCTTGGACAAAGAGGGGTATTGTGGAATGTGAGAACATAAACGTCGAATACGGATAAACCGAGACTTCGAAGGATGATGAGTTGCTTCTTAGATGCTGGCTTGCTGTCGTGTGTTTGGTGTGTAAAGTAGTAATATATTTATTATCCTGAATTTTAACATCTGTGACCAGAAATACAATCTCATAAACAGAACAACAAGAAGTAAAGCATGTGTTTGATTTAATTTTCTTCTCATGAGCGAAAGTATTGCGGAAGTTTATAAAGTGAACCCATTAAAAAAGGGTCAATAAACCAAAATTAAATTAAAGAAAGTTTTTCCTTGAAGCATTCATCGAGCTTTTTAAAAGACTGCTAAAAAATGGCAATAATTGGCTGTGCAAAACTAACACCCATCGGAGTTCCCATAGCAACACCTCGTATTAGCTTAAAAAAAGCTCTGCCCGAAAATTGTGGTCTTGCATTTAGGTACCAGATATATTAATTTGAGTAAGTGTTTTCACAAAAGAGTTAGAAGATTAGTAGATTTCAGGAAAGGCATAAAATGTTTCTACTTCTCCAACATGGTCAATGTTGGTACACAGAGATTAATAATCCATAAAAACTAACAAAATTTTGAATTGAAATAAGGAATAGCAACTCCAGAGTCAGAAGGCACAATAATTTGAGCAATAAACAAACTTAAGCCAATAAACCATTAAGCCGTGGGTTAATGGTTAGTGCAACTGGACTGTAACCCATAATTCCGGGTTCGATTCCTCGAGCGGGCGACTTTGGAACTTCACAAAAGAAAAAGCCAGTGGTTGGCGTCAGGAAAGGCACCGGCCAAGAAATTCCTCATTGCCAAACCCAAGTCCCTGTGAAGGGCACCGTTTGAGTCCCAGTTACTGGGGGGGATGACATTAGAACCGAAAAAAAAAGAAAAGAAAAGAAAAGAAAAAAGACGAAAAGTACTAAATATAAGGTACTCGTAAATATAACTTGAAATTTATTCTTAAGAGTTGTATGACTTTGGTGTAGCAAGGGAATGAACTTAATTCCCTCTATGTCAGCAATTGAAATATAGGCATTTGTATCATCTACATTAAGTTACTTTCATCACACGATCTTTCTTAAAAGAGGCATTGTCAAATACACCATGCTTGCTTTCTTCATCAACTATAACTTCTGTTGGGTCTTCTTCAAGAGGGTCTCCTCCACTTTCAGGCTGAACCACATAAGAGTGTGAGAAATGACGGTTCTGGAACCTTATGTTCTATTTCATTTCTAGTTTATGCTTTCGGCGCAAGATGTGGTACAACATATTAAGATAGGCGTTACGGAATTATTTTTTAATTGTCAGAGCCACTAATCGTTATCTAACATCCAGCTCTTATAAAGCAATGCTATTATGATTTCTAATAATCTGAAAACACAAATCTTTTAAAGGCAACCTCAACCCATTTTGTTATCAAGATTCTTGTTTGTTTTGTATTCAGATAAATACCTTAATTGTCTAAACGTAAACCAATGTTTTTATCCAATTCAAGCCACTTTTGATGTTCTGATGTTAGTAATTTTATTGTTAGTTGATCTTATCCTTAACCCACTTGTTTCCACAAACCCTTGGCAATTGGCAAGCAATTTGTTATTGCTTTCCTACCTTCTTCTTAAATTAGATACTCATTTGTCCTCAAGATTATCATAAAATCAAATAAATTAAATTGTATTTTTTAATGCTGGTACTACCGTTCGGTTTACCTACAGCATAGAGGTATCGGTTTCTGCCCAAAATGTCATCAACAACAGCAAAGACATTAGGGGAATCATGACAATAGTAAAAAGATTTATTAGCATTCTTCCATGGCTTTCCCAAACGGCTAGCATGGTTTGCTAAGTTAAATATTAAAAGGAATTGCAGTGCAATTCCTAAGTTAATTTCACTCTTTTGGTAGAAGTTTAAAGAGCAGTATTTAATTTATTAAAGGGAGCAACGTAAGCTGTTCTCTTTGGCGAATGGTGTTTTGCTTGGATTCATAGACAGAAGTGAGTCTGAAAAAAATGCTATTTGCTATAGGATGGTGAAAAACTTTCTTCATAGACAAGAAATAATTTCGCTGATCACTATTTCCCTAAATTGAAAATATAGTGTGACATGGTGATTAAGAGAGTCAAGGAGGGCTGGAGAGGAAGATCTTTCATACTAATATAAGAGGGAAAAGAGCAGCAGGAAAACAAATATTGAAGATGTTATAATAGATGATAAGAGATAATGCAGAGTAAGATATGGAAAATAGCTAGGAAAGGTCACAACAAATAGGAAAGGGTGGAGGGAGAGTGCATCGCCATGATTCATCTACGATATTCGATACCAAGACACCAGAAGAAGAAGTAAAAGAAATTGTTGTGAGTCGAACAGAATAGGGACATTAACATTTTCCTTTCATTGGTTGAGTTTCATGCAAAAATAAAATAAAGAAAATCCACAAATCTACAATCCTGCACAGACTTCAACATACTCCAGAAGGTGATCCTGATAAAAACAAAATTTAATTAGTTCTTCCCTGTGTACTATCAACATTTCTGACAATTTAACCACAAATCATAATAACCATTAGAGTTATTTCGCACATAAACAGACAGGTAAACAAACAAGAAAACAAACAGAAAGACTAGTGAACAAACGCATGCGAAAATATATTTTCCTTGGCGGAGGTAATAAATTGTTGTAACTTGTGTTGACTTCGCAATATCCAGCTGCAGTGCCAACAGATGGTTCTCTGGACTCATTAAATTTAAATCGGACTTGATTACAAATGTTTCGAAGGCGACTTAACGTGGTCATCCTGATCCATGTACACCAAGATATAGCAAAATAATCCCAATATGCTTCAATATTTTATCTCGAGGTTATCTGTAAGTAAAATCACGGTTTTTCTATCCAAAAATCGAATATAAAATAACTAATATTTGCCATTATGCTTTGTTCATAAAATTAACATGAAAAAGCCTCTTCCACATTTCTAATCTTGTGCGATCCACCCCAACTGGGAGAATCAAAAGTCGGCGTGTACGTTCTGTTTGTATCAAATACAGATATGAGGGTTGTGCTATCAATAATGAAGCTCTCTTTCGATGAAAATACTCCCAGACTCAGCCTTTCCTTCCTGCCATTCTCATATCTTCTTCTCTCTCTCTCTAAAATATCAGCCGAATTTCACAAGTTAGAAGCTTGAGAACGATAGCGAGACTTTACTTTCTGCATGAGGCGTCCTTAACTTAACTTGAAATATTCAATGGATTCAAATGTAGCCCAACATTACTGTGTATAAGTGCCTTGAAGGACGTCCTTTTTGACATTTCTAGCCTCCTTGACCTGAAGTACTAAAGAGAGCTAAAATTTGTGAAAAACAAAGTGGACTTTAGACTCACTAGAGTGATATTAAGGTAACAATATTATTTTTCCCAAAAATTCTAAACTTTATGGTCTCAGAGGAGGCCATAGATGTAAGAGGTTTATCGTGCCTTGAGTTGCAAGCTTTTCCTGAGCTACGTTCCATACTCATTTAACTACCTGACAGCGATTAAATCTTTAAGCTTCAAAATTACCCCACAGGTCTTACGTTATGAGCAGATCCACATAATTAGTTTGGTACTATAGACACTACCATGAAAGTCAGAGGTTACTTGAACTTGAAAAGAAATGGTGCAATACAGTCTCTAGATCTGTACATCTCAGGATCGTCTGAACTATATCTGGGTGCCGAAATAAACCTGCATCAGGTTGTGGATATTAAAGTTAGCGAATGGGGTTACGCTTTGCTAAAACCAATTCCAAGTCTCTTCTGAGAGGGATGTAGTACCCGACAACTTCTGGAGAGAGCTTAGAGTACACTTGCATGTGAGGAGTGAGGGACTAGTTTTTGTGCTTATCAGGTCTCCTAGTGATGTTGCCACGAAATAAACACTGGGATTGCTACAAATTTAATGTTGAGAAACACCGTTTGCAAACAGGGGATGTGTCTTGACCTTGAATAGTAACTCCTTTATTGAGAAACCTAGCCAAATGACTTTCTTTTCTTGCTGTCACTTTTTCCTTCATGATCGGTGTTTAGACACTCTAATAAACATGATATCCTCTTAGCATCGAACTAAATAAAAATTTTAAATACATATAAAATTCAAATAATGTTTGTTCGTCATCTTTGACAGAACTAATTTGAGTGATTTTGCATTACTGGTCTTACTCTTATATACACTGTAACTAAAGAATTGAATTTGAATAGAACTCTATTTGCCAAATGTATCTGAAGTCATATCAAGAAAAGAGATAAATGGAGGAGGTTGTAAAACAAAAATTCAACTTCACAAAATGTTATTACTTTCAGCTAAAAGAAAAACTTGTCATCAAACAACTCTGTAAGTCAAGAGAAAAATAATAAAGAGCTCCAATCTTAAATTCAAATTAGAATATAGATAACTATTATTTAACCTGCATTAAAGAAAATTAATGTAAATGTGCAGCGTATTTAAGAGTAAAGGAAGAACAGAAAATCGGTGAGTAAACCGTGGACGAAACCACTGGGAAAGGAAAAGAAAACATTAAAGAGTGAGAATCGAAAGCCGTTTTAAGAATTACTTCAGGGCAAAGCTGCTCTGTGGATTCAGAATGCCTGTGTGAAGCAATTAAGTGTTTCGTCCGAACGTATGATGGAAAAAGCAAAGATCATATTATATGGTGTACCATGAAAAAAGAATAGCCCTACCAGACACACCTAAATTATTTGTAGCCAGCCGTAAGTGGCTACGCAAATTCGAGCAGAAATTAAATTTCTCTTATAAGGCGTATTTCTATAGCTCAAAAAGGCTCAGGACAGCTGAATGTAAAGTTGTTTTGAACTTGATTCAAGCTAGAAGGTTACCCATAGAGTTCATACTTGGTGTTTGTGCATGTACCTACGCGTGTGGGGGTAAGTGTGTTTGTGTATTAGCCAATCATTTTCTGGGTGTTAAGGCATGACGTTTGATGCAAGGACAGAAAGAAATGCAGGGAAATCCTAATTCTTTTATGTATGTGGCATACAACATAGGTCAAGGATTTTTCTGTCCTTGTGAAAGTATGCATGCTGATGGTATTTTGTTAGTCTATTGACCAACAAATAGTTAGAAATTCTGTTCATCAGTATGTAAGGCATATGTTTTTTGTTCCCCTGGTACACAATTGGCCGCTTATAGAGGCTTAAAATCAAGTCAATTAGCGGAGTCAGAAAAAATGTTAGTGACAATAACAATATACTAGTGCAAATGTTATTGAAGTGTATCATTCATGGTAGTCCTCAGTCATTATCTTCTTTTCATCTTCCTTGCTTCCCAAGTCATTCTAATGTTGTTGCAATCTTCAAGAATGCAGGAGACCCAATTTACCTTCTCAATTAATGGCCTGTAAGTCTTCTTTCTGGAATTAATAAGGCCTTTGAACGACTTACCAAAAATGCACTGATAGAATTCTTGGAGAACCAAGGTCTCTTTTTTGATGTTCAATACTGATTTGAAGGATCTCCCTCAACTAGTGACATTTTGATTGTAAATAAACAACGTATCTATAGATTAATGAATGGACCGAAGTTGAAGGATGAACTACAGTATGTAATATTTTTAAGGCATTTGATAAGGTATGACATGCCGTCTTGCTTTATAAGGTTTTCTGTTATCGTATTTGTAGAAGGTGTTTTGAAATCCTTCAGTCCTTTCTGTCAAAACATAAAATGCTTGTTATTTTGAATGGAACTTCATCTGACGAGAATTCCATTAATGCTTGCGCTCCTCGAGATTCTGTTGTCAACTCAACTCTTTCTCTTCTTTACATCAATGCTCTTTCTGGTAATTTGCTTCAGTTTATTAACATTTATATTGGTGACAATACCCTGACCACAAGACAACTCAGCAAGAACAAGTTACACTTGCAGCAGATTTAGTATCTGACATCCAAGGTGTCAGAAAATAGGAAAGGAAGTAGCTTGTTTGTTTTCAATGCTGCTAAAACGCGACTAGAGTCGTTCAATAAAAAGAAGAGCCCTTATCTCCAATGTTTATGGAATATTATTCTGATGTTAACTCTGAGGTTCCTTATCCTCTTGAGAAATGTTTATCAGTGTAGATACTTGGTTGGTTGGTTTTTTCTAGATATTTCTTGGGGGGTTTTCGTATTTATTCTATTGGCAAGTTCTGCTTCTAAAAAGGTTGGTTCTTTGTTTCGCACTAGAAAATATTTTACCCTTGAGGCCATCTTGTATCTTTATAAAGCTACCATGCGTCCTTGCATGGAGTACTGTTGTCATATATTGACAGTTGCTCTGTTGTCTCTTTGATCAAACTCAGAGATGCGTTTCTAGCTTCATAGATCCAAATCTTGCTGCTGCCCTTCCTTTGCTCTATCGACGGAATAAGGCTTGTCATCTTTTCTGTACGTATTAATATGGGAGGTGTTTTAATGACCTATCTTGTTGGCACCAGGTCATTTTATTTCTGCACCTCGTGTGATTTGCTTCCCGCAATGTCTTCATCCTTATGCTGCTGTTGTTCCTCATTGTAGCAAATCATTGTACAATTGTATTTTTCCTCGGGCTTCAAAATTGTGAAACTCTTTGGACTTTCAGTACTTCCTTACATTAAATGACTTAATGTTTTTATTCTAAGTTTAACACTTATTTTCTTGACTTAATCTTTCTTTTATACCCCCCCCCCTATTTTATTACAGTTCAATAGACTTAGTGGCATGATCCCTTGTACGGATCCTAACCATTAAAAAAGAAAAAAGAAGTGGAGGTGAATACTTTGGCTTTTGAGAAAATTAATAATCGTCTTGTTGGGTACCTGATGGATCCAAATGAAACTGATGACTGCATGATAAAGGAGTATTATTAAATGCACTCAGATTCGCTTTAGTTAGAAACTTGTTTTAAAACTATGACGACAACCCTAAAATGATACATGTTTGTCTGTTAAAGCACGGAAACAACTTCAAAATGATTATGAAGTGCAACAAGGACACAAACCAACTACCTTGCTTATTAATCATCTATCTGGACTTTGTTTTGTGTATTGTTGCACATAAAAAAGGTCTGTCATAATGATTTTTGAAAGGGAATTTTTTTTATTAAATGAGTAGAATACAATGAAACCATGGATGGAGAGATGACATACTTTCATGGTCTTGTACAAACGACTGGACTTAGTAATAAACAAACCCAAGACTGTAAAAGTTGACTAAAAATAATTCTTGTAGGTTCAAAACCCGTTTGCAAAGCACTGAATTATATTATTGTTGAAAATGAATCACAAGGAGAATGCAGTTTTTGTTAAATACTCGTGGTAGAGATTATTTATCAACATTACCATATGCAGAAGGTAGTATTAATCTTTTGTAGCAACATAGCAAAACTGAACGTTATTCTGAATATTGTATTCTCAGTTTTATTAGGCCTCAAAAAACCCCTTGACAATCATATTTCATGCATTTGAAAAGGATGAGAGATTCACCATCATTCGAGATAAAAGAGAACAGAAATAGAAACATGGTTCTTTCACTACGGTTTAGCTTATACAATTATCGAAAATAGTTTTTTATTTTAGGTGATTGGACCAATGCAGAATTGAAGTGGTCCAGAATAAAAGTTTCTAAAAGTGATTTCTACCGCCCCCAAGGAGAGCAGAAACGTTGATGGAGTTTCCACTATCAATCAATAAGGGGTACTTGGAAACACTTGATGAGATTTGTCTAATTAATAATGGCAATGTTAATTCTATACTCATTCTATATTCATAGTCAAAAGGGTGACTATGAATGTCCTCATCATTTTGAAATGAAATTTTCTAACGTTTTTGATTGATCAGATTGACGGATTTCAATGGACGTTCGATTAAACAATATCCATTTAATAGAATCTATTGTATTGGTGAGTGGAGGCCATTGAGTCATGAATAGGAAACAGAGGAGAGCCCGAAACTGGTTCTGGTTGGGCACATGCACCACTAGCGGTGTCAAATATTAATTATACAACAGTAGGACTGACTTGAGTTTTCTTGTTTCATAGCAATCTGAAGGCTACCAATGTGAGCTGATTTGTCATTATTGATATTTTTGTTTGATTATTTTTATAAAGAGCCTAAGAATGTCAGTTATAAAGAAAAATTGCCTTCAGTATTTTACAGAACACATCAAAAATGGGTTTTTCCTATCTCCGAGTAATGCGCAGTTACCAGTGTACTTGAATTTGTGGCATTACTATGTAAAGAGAAACAAATAAGCCCTCCAGATTTTGTGAACATCTAAATAAGAGGCATGTTGTCGAGACTTGTGCTGAAAGGGACTATTTTCAATCACTGAAGGAGAAATTTTATTAAAGACCCAAGGTAGCAGTGAAATTTAAACTCAATTAAAAGTTTGTTGAAAAAGAACTTAAAGCACTATAAAACTATCATTACTCATTTCCAGATGTGAAAGCCACATCCTATTGAAAAACAATTGATAAAAGTAGCTGCTGGAGAGTTTACTAATGTGGGTCGCACTTGGTGATAAATCTGGAGCGAAGGAAATCAAAGAGATGAATTTCTATGCTGTAGAGAAACTGTGTAACGAGTTGAAAAACAATCCTTTTGTCATCCAGTTAGAGGAATCTACTTCGTGCGACTGCAAGGCTCTGCTACTCTGCTATGTCCGATTCTTCCTTAATCTAGATATGGTAAAAGAAATATTGCTCGAAGGTTCCCTCTACACTAATAGAAAAGGTTCGTCCACCATTCAGTCATTTGAAATGTTTGAAAGAATACACTTTTGGAAAACATTCATGTTTTTAATACAGATTGTGCATCAACTGCAGTCGACTGGCAGCTTGAACTTGTTGCAGTAGAGGGCTTGAGGCTTAGGCTTTTTCCAAAAGCTCTGAGACTTGAAATATACTGTATATTAGACCTTCATTGATTATTAATGGAAAAAAGATAAAGAATATACAAATAATTAATTCGGATTATTTTTCGTTTGGTTAAGTATGGCCCAGTATCACAAAGTGAAATAAACTATTATTAGACCTATAAATTCAAGCCTACATGAGATACCTCTGCTTCACCTCGAACAAAAGATAACGAGCTGCTTAATAATTTGATGATTACTAGTAATTTTTTTTCAGATAGATCTGTTGAAATTGTATATTTCTGTGTTGTCTTTGATCCACCTACACCCGTTTTATCAGTTCCTGCTTTTCTTAAGGTAACTTTGAGGATGTTTGAATACCAGTTCCCAGCATTTTTTCGAGTTATTGAAGTCTTTGTCTTTTGAATCAATAGTATGACGGCTACAAAATCACACTGCAATGTTTAATGATTCAGGTTCAAAGAAAGCATGGACAGTTCTACAGAAAAAGGATGAGTTTAGAAATGTTGGTTGGTTGTAAAAGCTGAACGGAAGTGCCCATGCTGTGGCTAGTCTTTTTTTCTTTAAAAAAAATGAAACAAGGATAGAATTAAGCTGAGAGAGAGAAAAAATTGAGTAAAGAGGACCAAGGTTGTTGTATACAAAATCTAATTCGGGTTGGGTAGTATATATTGATGGACAAAGGACACAAGAAGGAGGATGACAAAGCAGGTTAGGGTGCAGACCAATGCCAAGCAATTCAGCCACAAGAAACCAATAGTTGCAATACTAAATACGCTGTACAAAACCACTTCAGAAACTTATGCAGGCAGTCCTTTAAGTTTGAATTGAAACCTAGTTTTACGTAATTTCCTTCAAAAGTCCGTGCCCCGTCTCACGCATATCAGAGGTAAAAGAACGCGAAAACAAAAAACGCAGCCCACACAAACTGAAAATAATTCATAACATTCAAACATATATTAGCATGTCTCAAGCTGCTAGCATCTCCACCTTTCACCCTGATGGTAAATTTGAGAAGCATCTTACGAGTTAGTAATTTATAGAACGAATAGCTTTTCCCCAGGAATTGTAAACAAGTAGATGGCTGTAAGAACGCTTTTTCACTTTTTAAGTGTAGCTTTCAGCAAAACAGCAGGAATATATGATGAAGAAATTGACTATTTATTACTGGACATAAGAAAGTAAAAGAAACGCGGAGAATGAAATCCAAATGTAAAATTCTATTTTACAAAGCTCTTTGAATATTCAAAGAGTATTGTAAAAGATTTTAGCAGAGACATTATTGTTAAATACCAATAAATTCTTTGTCATAGTCTTCATTTAATCGCCATATTTAATAAGCATTAAACAAGTATGTAAATAATATGAGATAACAAATATGTAGAACATCATTAACATGAATTTTGGTAGTCGATCGCTAATGCAATGTGTAGATCGTTTCCTAGCGCTGAAGGAAATACCTGTAGCCAACCTCACGAAGAAAAAATGACACCAATGTTCACTACGCTACCCGTCACTTTTTCTTGGCCCGCCACTGTCACTGTACAGGCGATGCAAATGATTTAGTGATAAAACAATGAAGTACTAGCAAATTTTGTGAAATACACTATACATAAAAAATATAATACACATATTATTTAAAGTTGGTATATTCGTATATTAATACTTGGCACTTATTATGCTAAACCTTGCCTTACAATTACAACATCTATAAATCTAGGTATGTTTCGTTTTAATTTGTATGTAGAAGCACCTGTTTCAGATTTGCAATCGTGTAATAACGGCATATGGTTGAAATGCTAACTTTGAAGGCTTAACTGATTGCATTTTTCTGCCATCTGTAAGGTAAATGAAAGAAAATCGGCATGTTTATCAAAGCAAGAGGTGTTACGACCCAAATATAAAAGCTGCACTTAGCAATAACTTAAACACTGCAATGCTTTAGATAAGCATACGTTAAACAATGTACGTTACAGCATACTAATTCGTAGTATAATGAAGTGTAGCGTAGTAGAGTTAAGAATAGAAAAATACGACGTGCAGTAGTATAGCCTAGGATTTTCATGTACTGGTTTCTCAAGAATTTAGATGTAAATTCAAATGCAAAGAAGTTGCCATTGGAAGAAGTTGTCTTTAGGGCACCCTTCAACAGCCAAGTCATATAGAAGCTTCCTTAGCATGTGCAAAGAATTAAAGGTAGTGATAAATGACACATCGTGGGTGAAAGTTTTATTGGAAGTTCTTTATTACACAAGTGACTTATGGTAAATCTACAGATGCTATTCAGAGAAAAACTATGAATTTTTAGCAGCTTAACTGACAGAAAGGTGAACTCTTTAGAATAATGCAACACTATATCCAAACAGCTGTAAAAGCAAATATATCTGAGTACGATACTATAATACAAACAAGGATCAATTTGTCTATTACACCAAATAACTGGCAAAAATACCTTAGAGACTATCCTGATCATATATCATGATTTACGTCAGTAAGAAAATTGATAGTGTGAAGGTAAATTCAATGCACTACACGAATTGTTCTGCTTTGTAAAATTTACCTTCAGCTGTCAAACAAAAGGTACCAACATAATTAGTAGTCAAACTATAGATGTAAAAAGTGAATAGGGTGCTTGAGATTTTTATGTTAGTAAAAAAGAACTATGGTGCATATTTAAATTACTCGTTTATAGTTACATCTTTTTCCTATCAAGTTTGTGGGGCTTTTAGGAACTCCATTGTCTGATGAGTTTTTAGCAAGATACTTTAATTAAGTAGTGATGTAGGTTTTTTGTTTAACAGAGGCATATATATATATATATATATATATATATATATATATATATATATATATATGTGTGTGTGTGTGTGTGTGTGTGTGTGTAGGAGCCGTGGCTTAATGGTTTGTGCAACTGCACCGTGAACAAGAATTCCGAGCTCGGTTCCACGAGGGGGTGACTTTGGTACTTCACTAAAGAAAAAACCATTGGTTGGCGTCGGGAAGGGCATTCAGTCAAAAAATTCCTCACTGCTAAATCCAAGTCCGGATGAAGGGCACCATTTGAGCCCACGTTACTGGGGGAAAATGACGTTAAAAAACTGTATAGATAGATAAAAGGGTAGATGGATAGATGGATAGATGCATAGATGCATAGATGGATAGATGGATAGATGGCTAGATGGGTAGATGGAGAGGAGGATAGACGGAGAGATGGATAGA
>RDPX01000051.1:705276-776995 GCA_003991215.1 Morbakka virulenta
TATATATATATATAATTTATATATTTATAGAAGAGCTTCGATTCAGTACAATTATATATTAGCAATAATAATAGTAATAATAGGTTATGAATATCTTAGAATATTACAAATCAGCAAAGTGAAAGTGCAAGAAATGAAGGAAAGGACCACAAAGGAATAGAAAAGAAGAGTAAGAAAAGATACGAAAATGAAGTTAAATGGAAAAAACTCGATTGAAGACATTGGTATTTAAGCATTCCTAACAACAAGCTACCTTTTCAAATTGGACCAAGGGAGAGAAGAAAGATATCAATCGAAAGAAAAGAAATTTAATAAAGATGCATTAGAGATTTCCCCAGAAGAGCAACGCAAACAGACTTTACATCCCTAGAAAAAAAAGGGCAGAGGACTTTTGAGATAGAGGATGCTGTTGACCTAGCTAAGCGTGGATTGAAAAATGTTATTAGAAATGACTGTGAAAGCTTACTAGTGGCTGCGAAGTAAATGGAAGATTGTCGAGGAGAAAGTGTGGTAGACTTTAAGGATCGGACGAAAATTTCAAGGCAACAGGAATAGAAAAACAAAACACTTCATGGTCAGTCTTAACGACAAACGGATGCTGAAGCAGAAAGAGGAAAATGGATGTGGCTTAAGGGAAAAGGAATTAAATTTAAAACTGAAAAGTTAATTTAACTGCTCAAGAATAAGCAATAAGAACTAATGCCTTCAAGGCCAAGATTGACAACACACAAAAGAAAGCAAATGCCATTTGTTTGGACAGGTAAATGAAAGAGTAAATAACATTGTCAATGACTGTCACATGCTGGCCCAGAGAGAGTACAAAGAATGCGACGATTAAGTTGGAAAAAAAATCCATTGGTAACTGTGTCAAAAGTATAGAGTGCCAGGAACAGAAAGATGGTATGAGCACCAACCAGGTTCAGTTACCAAAACGACAGTTGTAAGTTACTATGGGATTTAAATAACCAAACAGACTATGTCATACAAGCCAAAAGACCTGATGTCATACACCTAGATAAAGAAAATAAAGAATGGAAACTAATAGATAGAGTGAATGAAAATGAGATGGGAAAAGTAGATAAAAGATGTAACACATAGCAAAAGCTATGAAAATAAGATAATAATAATAATAATAATAATAATAATAATAATAAGCCCTATGTATCTACACTAAACTGTATATCGGGTTGTGGAGTTTCGACGTTGAGGAACGAGGTTACCCTTTGAAAAAAACTTCTCAAGCTCAACATTGGGCAGGGTGTAGCACCCGCAATCGTACCACGTGACGTTAAAGTACCAGATTGACATCCGGTGGGGTTACCTTTGTCTCATTTTGTCCAAAGTTTGGAATACCAGGTTGACATCTGGCAGGTGCAGCTTGTCTCATGGCCAGGAAGGGGTCTTTACGTTTGGGTTGCAAACTTCCTAGAGATGGTATCTTGATCGAAACGCTAGTGGTTTGTAACCTAAACTTTACAAAAGCTCAGTTTAGTTCAAAATTTCCCATCTTTATGATTGAGATAATGGCGTTAATGAGATTAAAACTTGTATGAAGGTCTCTTCAACAGCGGAGACCCGGTCGTCATCCAGCTACTGCTTGGAATACTAAGTCTAAGGAAGCAAATATAGTAGTAATGGAAGTGCTATTTTCGATCAAATTCTGTCGATGAAATGGAGTACCGATCAGAGGATAAAAGCAGACATTGTACAGGGAATGGCGAGAAAGAGGTCCATTTAAAGCAAATGTACAGCGGATTTCCGACCAGGTCAGGTTGATTAGAAAGCATGGATGACTGACAGAGTTAGAGCTTAAAATGATAATACGATCGGTTGAAAATATGTCGACTAATGTAAGTGTTATAGACCATGATAATGTTAAAGAGGTTGTAACTGTTGGGGAACCTGTTATGAATGTAATGAATGATGTAAACGAAAAATGTAAAATGTAATGCAAGATAAAGAGGCTGAACCAACTATTCCAGTTAAAGATGGAACCGAGGAAGAAAGAGGATTTTACATGATCTAAAAGAAATATTTGACTAAAAAGAAAAGAATGCTGAAAAAGGATTCCAATGAGGTACAAGGCAACTCTACTTAAGCTAAGCAATTTTAGAATTCCCTTTTTTCTCCAATGATACCGTTGTTTTCTAGACGGGACTATGTCCTGTGCTTCCCCTGCTTTTTGCAAAATAAAAACGTACATTTGGTGTTGGAAAGAACAAGGATGAAGTGTCCATTACCAATGGATTCAAATCCTGGAGGAAAGCCCCGTAATATTTCGAGGAAAATGAGATGAATAACTGTTGTGACTACTTAAATTGCCTTATTCTATTTCTGAGAGGTAAAGTTAATATTATTAGAGACAGACTTTCCTAAATTTATAGAGGGTTTTAGTTTGGATTCACAATATATATCCTTTTTATACTATAGCCAAACCTTTTTACTATTACACAGATGTTGTTGTATCTTCTATGATTTCAGACTTAAAACGTTCTTAATCTTGTCCCTTTCCATACACTGTTACCAAAAGCCTATAATCTGCTTTTTACAAGTTTATATATTACCAAGAATAGTCAAGAGACTTCAGGGCAATATCTTCCAGAATTTAAAACACTGAAATAATCAAGCTAGAACCATGTCATTTATTTTTCTCCCTTGTAGTTCCTTTAAAAAATGAAAGAGCTCTATTTTATTGAGGAAGGTTTTCAACCCATCCGCAGATTGGTCTTAATTTGAAGGCAAAGTCCAGGTCGCTTTACTTTTTAAATGTTTTTAACGAAAAATATAAGTGGAGTCCAGCTCCTTGCTTTGTTCCTTACCCCTTGTCTCAGAAACTGTGTTTTTGATAGTGTCAAATAAATACCTTTAAAAATATATTATAAACATCTGAATATGAATTTTTTTCTGAATATCTGCGATTGAATATGGAAACATCTCGTTGAAAATGGAAACGTTTTTATATGGTCTGAATATGTCAAGACAACATGACTGTTAAAAAAGGAGGAAATTGTTGACACTAAAAAGATGAATACCAGTCTCGAAGTCATATGCATGTGGGGTATTGTAGTTTTTTTAGGTCCGTTATACTCTGTCTTTCGATTCGATGATATCCTTTTTAGAAGTTAAGCAGTTAGTTTAGCAGTTATTAGGTGAACTGAGTTGGTCATTGTGCACTGGGATTTCGTTTTATGAGGTACAAGGGATTTTTAGTGTATACTTACTTACTTACTTATCCTCTGTGTTCTGCTTCTTTGGTAGTCGAGGACATCCCATAGATGCAATCAGACCTTCGTTGAAACGTTTTCAGTTCTTCTTCTCTCTTGCTTTTTCCCTTAAGCTCTGGAGCTGTTTTCTGGTACGGAGTTGCCCAAGTCCGGAGTTTTTGATGTCTTCACGGATGGTGCTGAGAAGATTTGTAGAGTGGCGTCCTATTCTGGCTTTATACATTGTTGGTCCTGATATGGCGAATTCAAGGGCTTTCTGGGTGGGGGAGTTGATGTCCATGCGTAGGAAAGGACCTAGCATAGACCATCTTCGCTTTGCTACTAGTGTAGATATAGGATCCGTTTGCAGATTTTATACAGTTCTTTATTACTGATTACGCTTTTGGGCCATAGGTGACCTGTTATCGTTCGCAAGTGTTTACGGTGGCATATATCTATTTTATTCATCATAGCTTTGTTGGTAGCCCAACTGTCGCAATTATATAGCATGATGGAGAGGCAGTACGCGTTATAAAGTTTGAGTCTGGTTTTGAGCGGAATTTTATTGCGGCGAGACCAGATTTTTGATAATAATTTAAATGCTATGTTGCCTTGGATGCATCTGGCAGAGATGTCTGCTGAACTACATAGCAGGGACCCTAACGTTTTACACTTACGCCAGTTTTCGCAGCCTCGGATAGGTGTTCCTTCTGGATCAGTTTCAGATATTTCGGCAAGATATATGTGTGTAAACTCAGTTTTACTTTCGTTCATAAATAGATTTTCTTCTTTAAGTTTTTCTGCAGCAATTTTTTGTAATTTTTCCAGAGGTTCTTTTTCTTCATCTAAAAAGTCGATATCGTCTGCATATTCCATTTCCAGTGGCATACCAAGGCAAGAAACGAGAGGATTTGGTCTGATGGAGCTATTTTTAGTGTATCTTTTTTCAAAAATCATCATGTCTCAGAGCTGCTGTCACATTTGAGATCATCGTGCCGCAGAGCGAATATATGCAGGAAACAATCACTGATTTATTAAAGACATTAACAGCAGAAACAAGGCGATACCATATCACAATAATGCAATCTGTCAAGTTTATTGGCAGACAAGAAATTGCTTTTCAGGGGCATGATGACTAAATTAGTAATTTCACTCAACTTCTGAAGTCACGCGGCAAAGATGAAAATTCCATAAGTGAACAATTAAATTCCGACAGCAAACCAAGTTTACTCATAATGAGCATCAAAACAAATTGTTGAACTTAATAGCCGACGACATAATTTCGTGAAAAAATGGACTTTTCTCTATGACTTTGATGAATACACGGATATTTCAAACAAGAAGGAGCTTTCTTTGTGTGTTTGAACATGTGACAGTGATTTACAGATGCATGAACTCTTCTTGGGATTATACTCCATCCCACATATTAAAAGTGAGGTTATGGTAGTTTCCACAAAGAACATCTTTCTGTGCTTTCAATTAAATCTTTCTTACTGTCGTGAGTAGAAATTTGATACCGCAAACAATATGCTTGGCAAGAAATCGGGTTTTGCATTCCAGATCCAGAAAGAAAAGCCTCCCTCCATTCCTACTTACTGTCATGGTCACTCCCTCAATTTAGCTGTCAAGGATTTGACAAAATCTTGTCAACTGTTGAATAATACAATGGGAATGGTGGGTGAAACATGCTTGCTTGTGAACTGCTTTCCGGAAGAGAAAAATATTCTGGGAGCTATCAAAGATTGAATGAAGGCGAAATGACTGCAGATGACCACAATATTTTGAGGAAACAAGGAACCATAGAAAAACTATGTGTTACTCAGTGAACAGTGAGAAAAAAATGTTTCCTAAAGATTTGGAAAAGCTACAGTGAAATTCTGGTTTTGCGCGATTAGTGTCTCTCCGAGAACTTGGCAGCTGACATAAAGTTACGTGTCTTTGAATGCAATTCTCATGCGAAAATTTTGAAAGGAAGCTAGTTGAGCTGACAATGTCAACAATCAATAACATGGGCTGCTCCAAAGGCTTTTATTTGTTTTCTACAATATTTTCTAGAATGTCCTTATATACTAGAGACATAGCCCCTTTCTCCACCCAGGTAACGTACGAAGCTGAATGTAAAACTGTGGAACAAGTCGAGGAAACAGAAGCCAGTGTTTTGACGTATAATGCTGAGTCTCGCCAAGGCTATTTCAGACAGCTAACAATTGTGGGCTGGATCATTCCGGTCTTGCAGTAGTTGTCGGGTCGACAAGTATAAGCCTAACAAGCGTAACAGCATTTGTAAGCAAAAGCAAATTTTCTTTCATGGCTTCTCTCGAAACTGCCAAGATATCTTCAAAACAAGCAGGATGTTCGCGATTTCTAAAGATCGTCTTCAGAAGAAGCAGTTCGTCTGCAAGTTTGTCAAAGTCTATTTCTCCACCGTGCATGGATATGATATCCTGGTCGAAATTTGTTATATTTTGATGAGAGGAGGCAAAAAGGTTATATGAGTTAATCTCCTAAGTTAAAGGTCATTTTTCTGATTCTTAGAATTCTGCTTGTAGTGGGGTGGATACAGTGATATCGATAGGAACATGAATTAAATATATTCTTTACAAAATTGGTTTTTATAATTTTAGTCCCTTTATATTATTGGTAGGTGGTAAGTCTCTAAGTTATCCAAATAAGATGTTATTGGAACCATTTGCAATTTGTCATTTTTAATGAAATTTTTATACAAATGAATGTCAAACCAAAACCGCTTTTTTCTCCCAACCTTTTTACATCAGTCATGTTA
The DNA here is from genome assembly GCA_003991215.1 of Morbakka virulenta. Classification (NCBI taxonomy): domain Eukaryota; kingdom Metazoa; phylum Cnidaria; class Cubozoa; order Carybdeida; family Carukiidae; genus Morbakka; species Morbakka virulenta. The sequence continues at coordinate 711,262 of RDPX01000051.1, forward strand.
GATCAGCCTATGCTTCATTTACCTTAATTTTTTTTATCAACTTCGTCTAATACATAATTTTTCAATAGCACGAGGGTAAAAATGTATTTTATTTTGGTTGGCCAGTGTAGATTATCTTGGGGCTTGACAAAAGATCGCCATCTTTAGTCTATCTTTCAACTAAAAATCGGAAATGCGAGAATGTTCCAAAAGATAATAGCTCTTTTTTCAAAGATAAATTTTCTATTCTCGGCAATGTTTCATAATACTGGTTATCAACTGTAATAAGTCTTTAATGACGGTAGTAATTTACAAAACAATTCAATGTATTTTTCTCTTTGAGACTAAAAAGTCATTTTAACCAATTTGAATACAATTTTTATTTGGTATTGTCAAAAATAGATCTAATTTGACCGACTATTTCTTATAATGATCTTTTAATATTGACCAGATATTTCTAGTGGAATATAATGACTTCCGTATTTCAGAAATTAATACATTTAAAAATTACAATAGAGAAACACTAGCTATTCACAGCTTCGATAGCTCCTTATTTGGAAAACAAAGAATGACAGCTATTACTGCGGACACTTCAAAACAAACAAAATGTATTTCAGAAATTAATACATTTAAATATTTCAATAGAGAAACACTAGCTATTCACAGCTTCGATAGCTCTTTATTTCGAAAAACAATGCATGACAGCTATTACTGCGGACACTTTTCAAAACAAAGAAAATAAGGTTGGTATGGAAGAAAGAAAGCATTGATCACCTGGTCCTGGGAGATATGGTAACATAATGCCTAATAACAGACTCTTTGAGAACCTGTTGTACTTCCTTAAGTAGTCTGCGCTGTTAAATAATTACGAAATATTGTTTGCAACCAAATGTAATGTCACTGTCAACAAACCAAAAATGTGGATATCCTCCAGAGATCTGCACGAGGAGAGAACCAACTGTTGACCCTAGAAGCCCTCCAAATTCGAGAGCTCAAACCCTAGATAAACACTAAGGACGAATTTAGAAGCAGGGAGCTGACGATTAAGATGTAATCAATATGTTTTCTGATCTCTAATCATGTTTTTGCTTTCAGCCTTAGTCTTCTAAGTTGTAGCTGTAGCTGTCAGTCTGTATTAGCACTTCTATCTTTGTAGATAGCTAAAACTCAAACGTTGTTGTGTTTTGTTGTGTGTTGTTTTTTTTGGGGGGCGGGGCGGGGGGTTCTTTTTCTTGTGTGTTTTTTCAGATATTGTAATTGCCTGAAGATGACAGTTATGTCGAAAATTTTGCATCTAACTAAACCTTGTTGGATTCATTTATTTATAAATATTGTTTGAAGTTTAATTTTTTTATTTTTTTAACCTGATTGTCCTGTTTAGGGCAATAAAGGCAGCTAATGTTTTGGAATCATTAGCAAAAAAATGACCTGCTTTGTTTTTATCTATTAAATTTGATCCTATTTTTGAAATCTAAAACCAATTTAATATATTCATCTTTAACATTAAGCCTATATTGATTTTAATTCAAATGACATTATAGATTATAATGATCTTCCTGATTGCTCTGCTTGTCGATAGCTTAGCCCTTGTAGTTCTCTTTATGTATCAGTACTAAATCGTGTGACTGAATGGCTACAGCCTCTTTTCAGTAGCTCAACTTTATTCTTGAATCCATTCTTGATCCACTATTCTGGTACGAATTTTTGGCATTGAATGAATGTGATGATGATTCCCAGGATTGGAAACTGGCCTGATTACTTTCTTGAATATGATCCAATGATAATTTGGTGGTCAATAATATTCATGACAAACCCAATATATTTTGCAGAAATTTATGCAAACTTTGAAAAACATATTCACAATATTGATGGCTTACAGATTTCTTGTTAAACAGCAGTCATAAATTAATTTCAGTTGAAATTATTTCAGTTCCAGGTTGGCGTAGAGAGAATTTCATTTTGTTCACAGCTATCTACATCTTATATTGTTAACTGCAACGGAATTATAACTTCGCACAACTCGCCATACTGACGAAGTAAAGGCACAAATGCCTGACTGTATTTTCTACAACATTTAGACAAACACTTTATATATCAGTAGAATTCCATATGATTTTCAGGCATAACAGTGTTATAATAGATGAAAGCTGTTTTGAAACTAAGAAGTCATTAATCAGTAAGATAATAACCATGGATTTAAGAAAAAGAAAAGAAATTTTTTACTATTATAAATTTTGTCAGAAAACTCAACGTTGTTTGAATCTAAGGTGTGAAACAGGTGGTGTAATTTATAAAGTGAGTGACTAAATTACCATTTTAACCAAAATGGAATTATCACAGGCATGGCAGCTGCAAAATTCAAAAACAGATATTACTCAGTTATTTAAAAGTACTTTGCAATGATAGCCTTTTAAAAGAAATCGAAACATCAGTTTATACATGGTTAAAAAAATAGATTACAACATATGTTATTTGGTTGTCTGTCTTTTGGAGAGTGCTAAACCTTAAACAGGCATTACCAAATAAATTTTAGAACTAAAAAGGAAAGACAACATTGCTTCTCATTCTAACTTTGCCTTAAATAAAATTTATTCTTTATAGAGTCCTGCTGCTAAGATCCTTGCTCTCAGATTGCTTCGTGCGTCACTGCATCGAAGGGAGTCGGAGACATAACCAGTCTACAACATGTGTTGGGTGAAGTGAATGCGGAGTTGGTAGATAAAAACACAACTTGCTTATTTGTTTAATGCAGTGGAGTGGAGTGGAGTGGAGTGGAGGTTTTGATGACAATCTTTGTACGCGAAGTATCACCAAAATATTAAGAAATCTAATCAATATTGCTAAATGGTATCTAAAAACACCAGGAAGGAAAAATACTCTAAAATATAAAATAGAGATGAATAGAGCAATTTGTCGCTGCTTTGGGTATTTGCTGCAAAATAGTAGATATAATACAAAAGGAAATTTTACTGTAGCATCTTGTAAGAAGAACACTCAAAGCTGCTTCTATGTTTCAACTCAGTGAATTAAAAGGAAATTGGAGTAAGACTTAAAGCACGTTGGCTTGACATCACTTTCTTACAACTATATCAACCTACTAATTTAGTTGTGGATGATGAAATTACTCATTACAAAATACAAAAGAAAAAATTTGTGAGAAAGTGGTATGTTAGTACTAATATGCCAATGGAACGATAAAGTATGAAAAGCAAATTAAAATTATGCTAGATTCTTATGGTCTAGATGAAAGAAATGACAGATGCAAAACTCTTGGCTTTGCAGATTCGTATATTTGTATGGTAGATAGTTCAATGTTTGGAAATAAACATAGACTATGTACATAAATGAATCTAGGGGAAAAATGCAGGAACCAAGTCGATTCCATTATGGAAAATCATGGATGACCCTCAACCTTGTTAAAGGGGAGAAATCGATCAGATGTGGAATTGGTCACCAATTGTGGAAGTGGTCACCAACTTTACACTGCAGAAAAGAGAGTTAAATTAAAAGTGAATGGTAAACAAATACTTGTCGGTGTGATCCCATGTTGAGGCACTCGAGTCATTGCTGTAGCAGCAGGGATAAGTTTATTTTGTTAATTAAGACTACAGCTGTAACCACTAAGGAGTCATGAGAAAAAAAAGACTCAATAAAATCAACGACGAACCAAACCATACAAAATTACCACTTCATAAAAGATAACAAGAAACAACTGAATTACCGTTTTTATAGTTGGAAGTTGGTGAAGCAATCAGAAGGTTAAAAAAAGGTAAAGGAAATTGAAATGATAATACTTCTTGATGAATTATGACGAATAAATAATCGTTAGTAATATTATAATTGTTAATCCGGCTGTAGAAAACTAAACTGCTAAATCTTTACCACGAGCAATGGTAAATAATGCAAATGTCATACCGGATAGGTCGTTGCCAGGATTAACAATGACCGCCTTTGCCTCGGGGATACAGGAAGGTAATGGAAATTATGATACAGGTCAACTTAGAGGAAGACAGAAAGGTGGAAAGAAAGCTGCAGAAAGCCAAGCTAAGAGAAGGAAACAAAGAAAGGAGAGAAACATCAGAATGGGATCGTTGAACGTTGGTAGTCTAAAAGGAAGAGCCCGAGAGGTAGCAAATATGATGGAAAGAAGAAAAGTATGGGCGTTGTGTGTGCAGGAGATTAGGCGGAAAGGATCCAAAGGTAGACATATCGGAGGACGTTACAAAGTGTACTGTGATGGGTCTTGCACAACAAGAAAAGAAGTTGGCATCATCTAAGTGGAAAGTCTGGTGCCAGGAGTGGTAGCGGTTGAGAAGATATCGGACAGGGTGATATACATGAGATTGAAAGTAGACGGCAAAAAATTCTGTGCTGTGTGTGCATACGCCACACAGATGGGATGCGATGAGGCTGAAGAGGAGAAGATTTGGAGAGACCTGGACATGACGATCACCCAGTTGTCAGCACAAGGCAGACTGTTGGTTGGAGGAGATCTAAATGGACATGTGGGTGAAGGAAATATAGGATATTCAAGAATTATGGGAAGGTATGGGTTTGGAAACGAGGTTCGATTCTTGAAATTGTAAACACAATTTCCCAGAAAGCAGACTAACACAGGGTAACATATTGTAGTGGAAAAATCATTACCAAGATTGACTACATCCTGTACAGAAGATGTCAACTAAAGGAAGTAATGGATTTCAAGGCTCTACCGGGGATATGCGTAACAATTGAACACCGACTGGAATATGCACTTTGAAGATGACGACGACAGTGAAGAGAGCAAGAAAAAACTTAGCCAGGATTAGATGGTGAAAATTGCAAGACAAATACATTAAGTTGCGATTTGTAAATGTACTATATAAGAAATAAGGGGAGGAATTGCCGGTGAACTGGGCAACAACAGCTGAAACCATCCGAAGGGTAGCAATACTGGGAAAGAGCTCTGGAAGAAAGAAAAGGGAAAAAGAAATATGGTGGTGGTCAGAGAAGATTCAATAAGCACTTCAGAAAAAAAAGAAGAGATACAAAGCATGGGGCAGAGACAGAGCGATAGAAAGAAAGCTGAGTACCTGGCAGCAAAGCGAGATAGTAAAGTTGCCATATATAGGGCTAAAAAGGTGGCGTGTGAAGAAATGAATGGCAACCTACACACTGCAGGTGGACAGAAAAAGATTTTTGGAATAGCAAAGCAGATGGACAAGGCCTCCAAGGACGTTCAACAGGTCAAGATGATCAAGGATTAGAATGGTAGAGTACTCATTGATAAAGATGCTATTCTGAATAGATGGAAAGGGTATTTTGAAAATCTGATGAATGAAGAAAACCTCAGCGAAGAGAGAGAAGCAACAGAACAAGCCCATGAACAAGATATGTTAAGAGTTAGCAGTGAAGAAGTGAAGAAGGACCTGAGCAGAATGAAAAATGGGAAAGCAGTTGGACCTGATGAGATACCAGTTGAAGTGTGGAAAGCCCAAGTAAGCAGGTGCTTGACTTCTTCACATCACCTTTTAACGAAATCGTTGTGAGAAGTAGAATTCCAGAAGAGTAGAAAAATAGCATCCGTAGCGATATTTTGGCGATGTATACAACATTGGCGATGCACAGCATTGTTCAAACTATCGAGGCATCAAACTACTAAGCAACACAATGAAGCTCTGGGAACGAGTGTCAGATGATAGGATAAGGGAAAAAGTGCAGGTCAGTGAGCAACAATTTAGCTTTATGCCGAACAGAAGTACAATTGACCCTATCTTTGCACTAAGGACGATGGCAGAGAATTCTGGGAAGGTCAGGAAGAATAGCACTGCATATTCATTGATCTTGAAAAGGCGTATACCGAGTACCGAGAGATGTACTGTGGTATTGTCTACGAAGTAAAGGAGTTAACAAACTGTATGTGAGAGCAATAGAGGAGATGTATGAGGAATGTGAGACTGTGGTCTGAAGTTTAGTTGGGGTAACAGAGACATTCCGGGTCAAAGTAGGTTTGCAACAAGGCTCTGCTCTGAGTCCAGTGTTGTTCGCCGTAGTTATTAACAAGTTGACAGATGATGTGAGAAGATACTGTCTTCACAACATTATGTTTACAGATGACGTGGTGCTGGTAAATAAGAAAAAAGGATGAGGTGGGAAGGGAGCTTGAAAAATGGAGGGATAGATTAGAGAGAAGAGGGTTGAAGATCAGTAGAACAAAAACTGAGTATATGTGCATAAAAAGTTAAATTTACCACCAATAAACATTGTTAGTGAAAATTTGCACGAAGTTGACATATTCAAGTACCTTGGTTCAATGATCCAAAGTGATAGAGGGAGCGAAGAGGAAGTGAAGAAGTGTATCCATGGTGGCTTGGACAACTGGAGAAAAGCGACCAGTATTTTATGTAACAAACATGTCCCAGTTAACCTGAAGGACAAGGTGTACAAGACCTTGCTTCGACCGGTAGTGTTATACGGGATGGAAACTGTGTCTCTTACCAAACGACAAGAAATCCAGTTTGATGTGTTGGAGAGGTGAATGATACGTTGGGCAAAGGGCGTAACCAGAAAAGTCAAAATCAGAAATGAAGAGATCAGAAACAACTTGGGTGTTGCATAAGCCTCTAAGATGTAGCAGAAAAATCGCTTACGGTGGTTTAGATATGTTGAAAGAAGAGATGAACACTATGTGGGAAAGACATGCATGTAGATGGATAATCCAGGACGAAGAAGACGAAGGAGACCGAGGTGCAGATGGAAGTACAACATCAGAGAAGACATTGCAATGAAGGGGCTCAAGAGGGAGGATGCACAGGACCGTACACGTTGCAGTTGCCATGTTTGCCACGATGGCCTCTGACAAGGGAAAAGTCAGAGAAAAAGAAAGAAAGAAAGTTGCTTGATACGAAAAAGTAACAAATTGCCAGATAATCGTTGCAAAACTATTTTTTTACCTCCATCTAAGAAAAAAATTAAAGGAATGAAGGAATCGCAGAACAAACAACCCTAGACATCATGGCAATTAATTTCTACTAAACACACCATGTACGTGAAACAAACTAAAAATTAAACAAGAAAGACTGAAAAAACAAGCAGATTTCCCTCAAGGTAGACAAATACGTGACCAACGACATCAGGAATGTAATAGGGAAATGTAAAATTCCTCATATGATACTGAGCTTGTGTTTCACTGATTACACTAGCGCCTTTGACTGATTAACACACGACCCTGAACTAACATGATTTAGATGGGTCTTGCAGCGACCTATGGAACTCTGAAATAGGATTGCCATATATGAAGTCTATGCTGATATTTAAAAGAATGCTGGGGTGCAATGGCAAATAACATGACAAAAGGAAACCTTCAATGCAATTTTTCATTCTCGTCATGTTCGTTTTATGTGTTTGATGTATCTTATACAGATGCTAAAAATACGATACGGAGCAGAAAATCGTTAAATCTGAAAAGAAATATGAAGCTTTTTCACAAAAGCATCGCTGACAGAGTTATAATGAGAGGCGAGGATGTAGAAAATTGGAATTCTCTTACAAAAACGTAGTTTTTGACAGATAATCAAGAACAAGTATTGATAACCACAAAAAGATGGCAAAAGTAAGTTACTCTTCTTTATAAACCATATCCGTCAATTTACTGCCAGAATAGTACTCCTTAGGTGGCAATATTTGCAAAACATAAAGAAAATATGACTGTCAGCATTGAAAAATATTCATACAAGCAGCGACTGAATAGCAGAAATTGTTATTTTTTGTAGTACTAAGCAAACAAGTCAGATATTTTTGAAGAAATATGTTTGAGCATGTTAAGCCACAAAACCATAAAAGAGCATAGGGAATATTGTTAAAACGAGAAAAAAACTGGGTAAAATTTAAAACAATAAACAGCCGAGTCAACAAAGACAACAGAAATATGGTTGAGAATAGCATATTTTGCTGGATTTCAGAATAGATCTTCTTCTGACCTTGAAGATCTTACTTAACTTTGCTTGATAAGTGTTTTTAATCTTGAGTACATTATAAACAGGAGAACAATATTCATGGATAAGTTGTGTTGCATTGCAGGTGAAATCAGAAGATAAGTTTGTTACTTTGTGATTGAAAGGTAAAGGAAAATTGTTTTCATTGTAGGTTAATAAATATTTCTGCAATAGAATCACGTCTCATCATTTATCTCTGTGTTTTCAATGATCAGGTACCAGAGAATCTATTTCTTGACTTTCTGAGTTAGATAATCACAGCCATTTTACCCTTTGTATATGACTATGAATGAAGTACAATTTAGTAACTAGCAGTTTGCATTAATGCGCTTGTTATAATTTTGTTGGTACTTAAAGAATCAGTACACAAGAAGATTGTATTGTTAATTTGTAATAAGAAACAGATCTCTTTAGATGCGTTAACTACAGTTTTAAGTGGGTTTTTTTCAATTGTTGTCTTTAAACAGTGCTAATAAGAAGAGTCTTTAAATGAATATGTCAATGGAGTATGTGTAGCACCTTATTTTTGAAACATTAATTTTGCTCTATAAATTAGGATTAGTTATATACAGTTTGCTATAATGTGGATGGAGAGGAAAAGTAAAAAGCGAAAAAGACTCACTTAAGTGAAAAATATGTTTGCAAAAATTATCTGTTGAAGGATTACCGCCGGTAGCTCAAGTGGACGAGCAGCTGGCTATGACAGCTACAGACACTGATTCGAATTCAGTTCAGCACAAACACATTTTTCGCTTTTATACATTATCATTGTAAACACAGTCAGTTTGAAGAGGAACAGTAATTCCCTAGTGGTAAAAAAGAATTGGGATATAAAAATAGTCTTAAATAGATTTGTAAAAAGTACTGGTCAACTAGTTGTTACTAGTCTCACCAAATAAGTACAGTGTGTATCTTCTGGATTCATCTCTTTTTTGCAGTGTTTTCCTATATGACTCTGTTGAGAGTGATATGATAACATCAAGTAAGCACAGTGGCTTACAAAGCCCTTTGTCTTGTATGTTTTATCTTGATAAAATATTAATCAATAGAGAATGAAAATCCTTCATCGGTGGCTGTAAATAAGCATTTAAATGAGCAATCCCTATTTGTAATAAGATTGTTGTATTGCAAAAGAGATGTTGATACCAGTCACTTTAATGCAGTAACATCTGTTCAATAACAGCTTAATAATAATTAAATAAAAGATACACAGCATTATTGCTAGTTTATGCATTTTTTTTGGCATAGCAGCTATTTTAAAAGAAGGTATGGATGGTTTCTTCATCAGCCATTATTTGATATTTAGATCTATCAAAGGCGTAAAAGAAAACCTGAAGATCATAGAAAAAAATGATAAGAAAAACAAGCATTTATTTCAAAACGTAACTTTAAAAGGAACAGCAAAGTAAACATAAAGGGTTGAAAGAAAAATGGAAAATTAATTATTGTATTTATATTCTATGTATTAAAAGCAGCAATGTTATTTAATGAAAGTAAAAAGTGAGATATTGTCACATGAAAGTTATAGCAATATAATAACAATACACCTTTTTCTTCATTTTTATCAAACGCTGTTATTTCTCTTTTCAAATGCTTTTGTTAGTGAGTCATAATTTTTTGCTAGCCCAGAGATAAACTTCATTTGATGGAAAGTAGTCAGGAGTAATAATAAAAACAAAGTAGAGACCCCAATGTTCTTTCTTTGTTCGCAGTGCCAACTAACTTGGAGGTTTATCTCTGCCGTTTTTCCAGTTGAACTGTACTTACGCCCGAGATAATTTACGAAAACCTTCTGAAGGATTGCATCGATCTAGCCTTTCACAAAACTCACTGTCCTGCTGCCAACAGCTTCACCGTAATCCTTGCACGGGGAGCTACTAGGGTACTAGTCTTTCTCAAGGACACCCCAGGGTGCAGTTTAATGTCTTACCCAGGACTGAGAATGATTCAAAGAACATTGGAGTTAATAATAATGAAATAATTGAAAATGTAAAAGAGTTTGTGTATCTCGGAACACTTATCACCAATAACTATGATGACACAAGAGAAATCCGCCGAAGGTTATGTATAGCAAGAAGTGCAATGGTCTCATTAACAAATATATGGAAAGACAAAAATACTACTATTACTACAAAGAAAAGGCTGCTACACACATTAATTTTTAGCATATCCAGTTACAGCTCAGAATGTTGGTTATTGAAAAATATACACAAGAAGAAGATTGAAGCATTTGAAATATGGTGCTACCGTCGTCCAATAAGCATCAGTTGGACTGAAAGGAAAACTAATAAACAGATACTGGAAAAGATGGACGTAAACGAGTGGCTACTAACAACTATAAATTGTAGAAAAATGGCTTTTTTTGAACAAATACTGAGGGGAAAGGACATAATCAGTGATTCATTACTTGGAATGGTTTATTGCACGAGAGGGAGAGGAAGACCGGTCGTTAGATCTAGTGACAACATCAAAGATATTTCTGGTGGAGCAAGTATGTTTCAGTTGTACAGAATAGCGCAGAATAGAAGGAAATGGAGAGCCACGGCGGTTTATTTTGAACCTCCCATTGAATAATAATGATAGATAAACTTCACAAAACAAAGATTATTCAGATAATGTGATTTGTGATTTAAACAGGAAATAGAAATTGCTATCCTTATCATGTGAGGAAATCAGAGAAGTATGTGACTAAAATGAATCCTTACTGAACTGTATATATATGCTTCATATCCTTTACTTGATCAGCTCAATTCCCTCTACATCTTCTAACATTGCAATAAATGGATAAAGTAGGAAGAAATTTGTACTTTATTTTATTAGTCATGAAGGGATGGTTTTGACTATTTCTTTTTAAAAAGATAGTGCATTAAACGGAAGAGGACTTTGCTTCAATAAAAATAGAGGAACGATAATGGTGATAATTATTTTCAGTGATAATGACAAAGACAAAAGTCACAACCATTCTGATGTAGATAGAGAAGTTTTATTATTTCATTAGTGGTAGGCCTTTTTAAACTACATTTCTAGAGATACCTCTCCCATCTTCGAGTTGACGAAGGGAAAAGGATGCCTTATACCATACGTCAGAAGGAGTCTAGGACTCATAACATGATAAAGGTCCTGTACATGTAGCCTCAACTGTGCCTATAGTAAAAAAATTCTAAGGATGCTGCCATTGGAAATAATTGTTATGATGATAATAATTATGATTTTAAAGCAATGGCAATGGCAATGGCAATGATGAGAATAAAAATGATGAGTGGCTAAGGTGCAGATGCAAATAAATATTTTTTTACATGCCTTTATTTTCAAGTTCTACTACACTAGGCTAAAAACAATGAAATAGGCTTTATCTGCCAGCCTGAGGGACGTAATGGTTGTAGACAGGCGGATAAAAAGCATAAACTGATTTTTTATATTTGTTTCTCCAAATTATTCTGACCTCCTGATTTATGTCCTTTAAGTTATGTCATTAGCATTTATTTCCCCCTGCCCCACCCAAAACAATTTTTCTTAAGTACACTACCTTTAAACTATAAGTAGCTACATTAGAAAAACTTGTTAATACTGGTACCAAAAGTCCTTTCCCTATTTTTTTATACTCTGATTTAGGTATCTAAATTATCTTCTTGCCCTTTTGTTCCTCTTTATGTTGCAAGACAGTGCTTGCTGGAATGGGACCTAATAATGATGCCACCTCTCCCTTGTCCGGTTAGTCATAATACCCTTTTTTGGGAGGAGCACACACAATTCCAGGTAATGATCCCAATGGTCGAGCTCTTTTGTTTGAATACTCGTAAATGGTTTTACTTTATTTCATGCACTTTTTAAGAAAGTAAATAGTCAATTTTTGTTCACGTTGTTTATAGGGTTTGTTCCTGGGAGTCCGGAAACCGGAAAATTCGCAGGAAATGGAAAAAAACCTGGGAACGTGAAAACCGGGAAATGGAAACCGGGACTGGATACGGTATCAATTATAAAAAAACTGCTGTTATTTTGATTTCTCAGCAGAACATTAATTATACAGAGACCAGATTGTGTTGCATAATTGTATTTCTTACAATTTACAAAGCCAAAATCTATTTATAATGATATTTAGAAATAACTCTCAGGTTGCACTTGCAGTATGAATTGCATTAAAATTAGAATTTAGATTGTTGATTGCTAACATCACCCTTGAGCTCTCTTGTGAGTCCTGTCACAGTTCAGAAAAGGATGTTAAAACAAGTCTTGAATTGGGTCATGATTAAGCAACAAAACTTAATACCAATTATTAATAATCTGATTTCATCACATTTTTCAAGTTCAGACGTGTTATTCCTCAAATTAATAGTTATGTAACCAATCAGTTCAGAAATTATAAAAAGGACTGTCTCCAGCAGTTTGATCATTTGTTGCTCAGCTCTCAAGAGATTTACTATGGAATCAAGAAGCAATGCATCTCCAGCTTGGAGGCATTTTACAAGAGAAGGGAGTGATTTTGCAAGATGCAAGAAATGTAATGCTCTGATAAAGACAAAAGCAGGGAGCACAAGTGGATTGATGAAGCATATGAAATTACACCAGGACCAGGACTCTGAAGCTGCATCTTCAAAGACAGACAACTTGCCAGCCAGGCCCTCCACCAGTGTAAGTATAATGATTTTATTTTAGATTTTGTTTTGTGCAGTAAAAAATAATTCTCTTTAATGTCTCATGAGCCATGACTGAATTTTGAGTGCTTTTTACTTGGATCAAATATTAATTGCATTCAGAGTACCATACCATATGTACCATACCATATATCACTCAATAATTTGTAAATCACAATACACTTCTTTTCAACATTTACTTATGGAGGAGTCAATATGACTTGGATAGAGATTTCTACACATAGACATATTTATTAATTCTTGTGATTCTCATTGTGTAATTGCTCTCTTTTAGGGAGAAGGTGGACCTGAAAAAGGGACTAAGAGGCATACTTTGATGACAACATTTATAGGCAAGGAGACTCTTCAAGAAATCCTTGCAAAATTGGCAGCTGTTGATGGATTTTCCGTAAATGCCATTTGCAAAAGCCAGTTTATCAGAAAATTCTCGATAACAGATGGATTTTCACCTCCTAAAGGAAGGACACATGCTATGAGTCTCATTGGTCAATATGCTCTGCCGGTACGAAATAATATTACCGCATATTTAAAAGAAGCAGTGAAATCTGGGCAGAGGTTCTCCATTACTCTCGATGAATGGACCAGTATTGCCAACAAACGCTTTCTAAACATAAATGTGCATGGATTTAATGGAAAACTGTTCAATTTAGGACTGTTTCGAACCACAGGATCATTTACCTTAGAAAGAGCGGTTGAAACAGTTCATGACGGCTTGGAAATATTTGGCCTGAATTTCAACAATGACATAGTAAGTTCTGTAACAGATGGTGCATCTGTGATGACAAAATTTGGAAGGCTTGCCCCAACTGAGCCTCAGCTGTGCTACACCCATGGTATTCACTTAGCAGTTTGTGATGTTCTGCAGAAGGTGTACTGCGCTTCCTTTTTTAACAGCTCAGAAAGCAGGACACATCATTTAGCTTGCAAATGCTGGAGGCACTGAGACGTAGAGTATCCCAAAGATGCAACAAAGTTCCAGTTTCTTTGCTTCTGTATTTGCACAATCCAACTACTGTACACAGTCTTGCTGAAGACAACTTTTTCGAATTGTCCTCAAAATGTTGAAGCTGGGTCGTGATTTACTAAAGAGATTATCTGTTATTGAAAGTGATGACGAAGACATGGAAGTGCCTCTCAACTCAAAGCAAATTGATGATGACATTGATGAGTCTGAGGAGCAGTTACTTGAAGAACAGTTACAAAAGTTCATAAACAAATCCATGGAAAAAACAGAAGTGAGTGCATCACAGGACCAGTGTAAATCACTGAATTCCGAATTTAAAATATTTGAGAGCACACACAAAAGGACATACAATCTACAGTTTCTGTATGATGCACTATTAAGTACCCCGCCTTCTTCCGTTGAAGCAGAGAGGACTTTTTCCTCAGCTGGAACGTTTGCTAGTAAAATAAGGTCAAAATTGTCTGATAGAAATCTCAGTAACCTATTTTTGAAGAAACATTTTCTTAAGAAGTAGCTGTTTATGTTGTGATTCGTTGAAGTTGCAATGAAGATTAATAAGAGTCTAGCTGTTTTAATTTAGCAAATTTTGTCATGATAGAATCAGGCTATCTTAGAATCATGTTTTTCATTTTTGATATTTGTGAGAAAAATTCAGACAATGTAATGTAATGCATATTTGCACTGTAATTTGTCCTAACTGAGATANATTGTCTGATAGAAATCTCAGTAACCTATTTTTGAAGAAACATTTTCTTAAGAAGTAGCTGTTTATGTTGTGATTCGTTGAAGTTGCAATGAAGATTAATAAGAGTCTAGCTGTTTTAATTTAGCAAATTTTGTCATGATAGAATCAGGCTATCTTAGAATCATGTTTTTCATTTTTGATATTTGTGAGAAAAATTCAGACAATGTAATGTAATGCATATTTGCACTGTAATTTGTCCTAACTGAGATATTTTATATGTCAATGCCAGGCATATTTGACAATGTACAATGTTGGATTATGTGTTAAAGTGTAAATAACTATACAACGTTGACTTAACGAAGGGATCAATCTTGTTTATTCTATTGAAGTATGAGTTTCTAAAACTTAACCAAGACCGGGAATTCCTGGTAGTCCCGGTTCGGGCTTGCAAATTCCCCGGTTTCCTCGTTTTTCAAAAACCGGGAAATAAGCAATCCATAGTTGTTTAGTTAATATGCGAGACAGTTGATTGAATTTGTATTTTGCAGTTTTACCTCATTTTTATGAATGTATTAATTTGCATTTTATTCATCGTGTGGAAATAGATTTTGCACTGTACCATTTCATTGGTTAAAGGGCTTTACCACTACCTTTTCAGCTAACTACTAATGTGAGATTATTTTCTATTGAAAACACTAGACGAATGATATTTTTAGTAACGATGAGTTGCAAATATGAAATGTTTGTTAAGAACAGTCCTTGCAATTAATACATGTGGACACACGATGTCATGTTCTGTGTTCAAGATGTCTTAAAATATCGGTAACATTTCATATTATTATGGCTTGGAAAAAGTGTATAATGTCCCGATAGGTAAAAAGGTTACTTTGATAATGAAAAAAAATTTTTTCTTCTGTTCTTTCAAAGGTATCTTTTAGTTCTTTTGTTTTCATTGTCCTTGATTTTCAGTTAAAAATGGTTGACACACAAAATTGAGCAGATTCTTTAATTTTATTTTCTTTAAAAAGACTTACACCGCCTTTCAGCAACTTTGGAACCTTAGATGTAATCAATGCAAAGCCCCAATTCAATGTTAACATTTTGATATTTTTAGGATCCACTGAACACTGTCTAAGAGAAAAATCCTCCCAATGTAAAGCCCAGGTGACTCTTCTTTAGTTAATGCATCTTAGTCTAGTACACCAATGGATTCTTGAAGACCTGAATCTATAAGCAAATCCAGAGTTCACCTTAGTGGTTTCAAAAAGATTCCAGAACACTATGTGTATACGTGTACCATTCAGCCACATAATATAATGATGCAAAGTTTCCACTGCATAACAATATTTATAAGTGTTTACACTGCCTATCTTGATTCCCTTTCATATCACGAAAGCAAGCCCCAGCCTACATAACTGCAGTATCAGTTATATACAAGAATTGGTGACCTATGTATTAATAACACAATGATAATCGTACACAAGCTACCTTAAAGAAATTGATGTCAAATTTTTATTTCTAGTTAAAAATATTCCATAGACATTGTACTGTCATTCGTAAAAGATAAGTTATTCTCTCCACCTCATTTAGGAAAACCATTTGAAACTGGGCTTCTTAAAATTAGACAGTCTGGCTTTTATTTTGAAAATAAAATACTTACTTAATATATTTAATTGAGATAGAGCTTCCATGGTCTGTCACATCATATTTTCTCCTTATTGTCACAGCATGCCGCTGTCCGTTCTTCCTATTTTGATTGTATACCGCATTTTAAAACAGAATTTTTAATATCTCTTTTCAAACGAATTTTACCCCAAAAATTCTTTTTGCTAAAACTAGGAAGCAGTTAATAAATGTAACTTTTGTATGACGAGTTGGACGTGTTATGTAATTCCACAAAATTGGGCAGAAAATCGTATGTTTTATGAGGAGTCCTTTGTAATATACTTTTAATGATATCAAAGTAAAATCCTCGTACAGCCTGAAAAATAACTCAGCAAATAATATCAAAATGAAATGATTACTATTTATAAAGCCACTTAAAACTGTAGGAGTAACACATTCGTTTGTTTAACAAAACAGAATAATTAAAACAGAAGATAAGTTGATAGTCACCCTGGTGAGGATATTTTCCATTCAAAGCCTTTTTCCCAGCTTCTGGAAAGCAACATAAATGTTACATTACAAAGCTATATCAGTTGCTATGTCTGTGTAAAGATTATATGATATGGAGATGCTTTATTTACAAATAATGCATGATTATGACATTGATCAATTATTTTTAACTTGAAGTAGATAATAGTGGTAGTACTGGAATTACCAGAGATGGTTGCAATAATACTAAAACTACTACTAGTAGGTACACTATTAGTAGTACAACCACTAAAAATACTACTATTACTACTAGTAGAAGCAGTAGTAGTAGTATTACCCACTTTCCTCTCTTTCTCGCTCCCTCCCTCTTTCTCTCTGAGGTGCTACATTTCTTTAATTACAGCTGCCTTCTAATTTGACGGCTGTGACCTTAATACTTTCCCCTTCAATTTATTTAATTAGGCTGTCCATTCAAAGATTCTTTCTTCTGCCTTGTTTTTTCCCTCAATCTTTTGTTACTGCCAATTATGTTTTTAAGCTCCATATTCTGATTACATGCCCCATAAAACTTATCTTTTTAATTCTTGCATATCTACATATAATTCAAATATATCTGTATTCTACCAACCCTTCTCAGTATATCTTTTTCACGTACTTTTTCTGTCAATCAAATTCCCCGTCATTTTTTTTGAAAACAAATTTTACAACTCTCTGCCTGTCTTCTAATGTTAAATGTTATTCTCCTTGCTTCATTTCCAAGCATTAGTACGGGATACACAAAAACATTTATTATAGTACTAGTATTAAAATAGTACTACTATTTTAATTTCTACTACTTATGCCGTATGATGCAAATGCACATAAATACATACATGCCTTTATACATACGTACAGACATACAAACATACATATTACTTTTCCTAATTATTTGGAAGAATCCCATCTCTCAGTCTTCATTTTTATTTACCGGAGTTTCTTCCTTAAACCGCCCTAGGGTCGAAAGTAATTTCTAGATCAAGCGTTTGACATTATTGGTGAAAAAAAACCAACAAAAAAACCCATTCCAATTCATTAGTGATTTGCTGACCTTTGACTTTTTATAGAAAACAAGAAGCAGCTTTTCTCAATAGTCGCAGGATCAACTTGAGAAAAACCACTCCTTGTGCATCACCTTATGTCTTTTTCATTCAGCTAAAGACGTTTACACTGTACTGTAGAATCCGCATGTTTTATTCCATGGCTTGGTTGCAGTGGTAGAACCTGAACAGATTTAGCCTGCTTTTTTGTATTGCTCCAATTTGGTGGTGGTTTCATAGCCAGCTTGTGACACAACAGTCGCTTTATATTTTGACTCTCATGTTTACGTGCAGAAAACCTAAGATGAATATGCGTGATACCAGACTTGTTACACTTTTCTCTTATCCACTTTCTCAAGAACCGCGTGATTTTTTTGGCAACTCTTTTCCAATTATTCATATCAATTACAACGGCTATTACAAGACTTTTGATAAGGACTTTGAAATAATCTCTGGGGTTATGAATTGCGTTTTTGTCTGTCTTTATTTCTATGTATCCTAGGTTATTGACAGTAACTCGTCAAAGGTATATATTGGCAGAGGATAGTAGATAAAATGCAAGATTTGTTGACACTTACATAGACGACGATAATAAGGTAGTGATCTAGTCTCGGGGGTTAATTTGCACAAGCTTACCAATAAAGTAAAAAGTCTTGATATTAGGAATGCCAAGACACCTTAGCTTGGAGATGGAAATCGTATTAGTAGGTTAACAATCTCCAGAATAGGAATTTCATCCATAGTATTTGATCCAGAATTCTGGTTCTATTTGGACAGTATCATTGGACAAAACTTTCGTTTTTAGAAGCTTTCTGTAAGGCCAAACTGAGTACATGCTTCAAAACGTGCTCAATTTCAAAAATGTTAAGAGAACAGTTTGGCCAGTATATAGAGATTTACAGAGAGGAGATTCAAGCTTTAGCTATCTACAAAATTGCTTGACATCTTCCAGAAGTTGTACAGCAATATAAAAAGCAATTATAAATTTAACTGACTCGATTCTCCGAGCAAGAGCAGGATGAAAGACTAACTTCACTTCTTTTCTACACAGTGCTGTTAAGTGTACTCTCCTTAAAGTTATGTTGCGGTAAAAATATATTTTTTCTTTACTTTGCCTAATCGGAAAGCACACAGGTGCTCAGGCAAATCGGTTGCACAAGCTTGTCAAGGAGCAGTAAGGACAGAGTTGTACCAATAAACAGAGACAACAAAGGCGTCAACCTAGTCGTCAAAAGCTGTTGAAAACTAAATGTTTCTTTTAAAGTGGAGAGGGTGCGATATTCTAATTATCATAGGCTCTTTAATCCTGCTCATTTTCTATGTTTTATTGGTTAGTAAACAGTTTAACCTCGTCAATTTTGGGATAAATTCCAAAACAATGGACTCCATCACACAAAGATGTGCCATAAAGATCTGCTTTACTAATGTGTAAAGGAACAAACTAAGATCAACAACATTCTCTATCCAATGTTTCATAGTCATTTGATCCTTGATAACAGTGAAGCAATTTTGATGGTCAAGACAGATTGAAAGATGTGCTAGGGATTTTCAAATACCCCTGGATATTATGCGTCGTAACTTTTCGCGATGCGATGCTATGTGATTATTATGTGACCTTGCATCTATTGGATAATACAGCAATTCTGGTTAATACTGCAAATGAAAGAGTTTTAAGTGTTGAGAAGCTGATTTTTTGTAGCAATAACATTCTTCAACTAGCTTTTACCTTTCTTTGATTCAGCGAGAGAACATCTGCGCATGTAAAATATATGTGGTCTTTGAAACGTTCCCAGTTATAATTGAAATTGAAACTAGGAAATGTATAACAAAGATTTTTGTTAGTGCTAGTGTCCACCTGTTTTTCCACGTTAATTCCTTCTTAAACCTAAACTGGGAACTTTAGCTTCAGTGGTCTTACATGCAGTCTCTTTGGCTCCAAATCCTCATTGATCTATTGGAGACAAGATCTATTCGTCTTATCAAGTTTCAGTCGTAACAAAATCCCTGGCATGATCACGTTCCGACATAGAAAGATCCATTTTATGTTATCCTCTGTTTCTGGCCGGTGCAAGTTTAAGGATAACTAGGAAAAAATAATAAATAATCCCTAAACAGGCTCAGGGTTCTGGGTATGACATTAAACTGCATACTGTGACAAGATTTCAGACAAGGCTTCATCCGGTAACAAGGCTTCAGAGTCTACACTCCCCAAAACCTCTGGAGTTCTGAAGTTTTGGGGAGTGTAGAGTCACCTCTTAATTGTCACTACTCCCAGGTCTACTCTGGCCCGAGATAGTAGTACCTGTCAGGGTCCCATCTATAGGTTAAATAGTGGGTGCACAGGGTGTGTACAGGAAGATGTCGGCAGCAGGAGGTTGGATGGCCATGGAGACAGATGAATCTTTAGCAGACCAACGGTACTATGGTCAACTGCAGCTATGCGGACGACCTATGGAAAACTAATAGGTGCAAACAGGCGAGTCAGATGCCACTGCCCTGGGAAAGGTAATGGCAACCCACCCCATGTATTCTGCCAAGTTCAAATCATGAGATGCCTTCAAAAAGGAATCGGATCAACAACATTAAGGATACTAGGGAAAATCACGGTGTCTCGTTCGGCAGGGATTATCACGCACTGCAGGTGAAACCCGGTCGTCATCAGTCTACTGCAGTAGCGAATATTTCTACGTGTAATGTGAGAACTATCTACCAGAGCAAGAAACTACACAATCTTATAAAAGAGATGAAGCGGCTAAATATCAACATTCTGGGACGTCCTGGCAAACCACTTGATACAGTGGTGATTCAGTGGTATGCTCCAACGCCTGAGAGCGACGATGAAGAGATTGGTGGTTTCTACGATCATTTGGACTCAGTAATGAAACTATGTAAATAGGACGACATCAGAATTATCATAGGCGACTTCAAAACAAAGGTTGGATGTGCAAAAGACGGCGATGCAGTTGGTCCATTCGGACTAGGTGTGCGAAACGAGCTGGACAATCGACTTTGTTGATTGGTGCAAGACAAATGATATGATCGTCACGAATACATTCTTTCAGGATCATCCCAGAAACATTTACACCTGGAAGAGTCCGGGCGACGGTTGCCGTAATCAGCTTGATTTCATCTTGGTCAACAAGCAATGTACGAATGCGATTGAAAGAGTTCGAACTTATCCGGGTGCGGATTGGAGCTCAGATCATGTTTTGTTATCTAGCATAATCAAACTGAAGCTGAAGAAGATTACACGCAAGAAACCAGTAATACAAAGGCAAATCAGACTGCTAAAGGCGGACAATGGCACGAGATACGGCTTCTCACGGTGCGTGAAAGAGCAGTATGCAAAGAATAAAGACATGGCGAGATGTGCCTGGACCTTCCTCAAGATAGCAATAGAAAAGGCGTGAGAAGAGTGGTTGTCGCGCCCACACCGCAATGCAAAGAAGAAGTGGATGACGCATGAAATACTTGATAAGATGGAAGTAAGGAGGTTGTTGAAGAATGATCTAGAGAAATACCATGAAGTAGACCGGCAGATCCGAATGATGTGCAAACACGTAAAAGAGCAATACCTGGCTGAATGCTGTGTTGAAATTGAGGAACTGAATAAGAAGGACGTGCAATTTATGCACGAGGAAGTTTGGAAGGTGAGGCATAGAAAGGTAAAGAGTCAAACTGGATGCATTAGAGATCCATACGGCTCGGTACTGATGAACTATGAGGCAGTCAGGTGCCGGTGAACTGAGTACATCAAAGATCTCTACAGTGATATTGGAAGAAAGAAGAAGCCAGAGATAAAGAAATCAATGAAAGGCCGCGAGTTCACTTCGGCGGAAACTCAAAAGGCTATGAAGAAGATGAAATGTGGAAAGGCGGTGAAAAGGTGAAAACAAAAAAAAGGTGAAAACGACGGCATCCTATTTGAGCATATTGACGCTTTGGGTCTGTTTCGTGTTCAGAAGCAAACAAGGTCTACGCGTGGGGGTTTCGGAAGAAATGTTGGAATCCATTTTCGTAACACTTCGAAAGAAGGCAGGTGCAACTGATTGCAAAGACTATCATATGATCAGTCTCATGAGCCATATCACAAAGATAGTCTTGCGCGTGATACTAAATCGAATAAATGATACGATCAGGCAGAATTTCAAAGGAGAAGTTCGGATACAACCCAGGAAAAGGAACCCGAAATGCTATATTGTGCTTAAGATTGCTAGCGAAGAAATGCATCGAAAAGGAGAAAGACCTGTACATTTGTTTCATCGATTAGGTGAAGGCATTTGATTGCGTCAAACATTAGGGGTTGATAAGAATTTTGGAGGAGCTAGAGATCGATGGGAAAGACCTGCGATGCAAATCTGTTCAATTTGTATAGTGAGACTGCTCTGTCGAAATTGACGAGAAAGCCAGGCGTATAGCTTGGCGATAGGAGTTACAACAATCTCAGATATGGAGATGATACCGCCTTGATTGCTGATTCGGAAAAAAAACTACAAGAAGTGCTGGGTATAGCAGCTCAAGAAAGTCAGAAACTGGGACTGTCAATCAGCTGTCAGAAAACGTTTTCAATAGTCTGCAGTAAGAAAACGGAGATACCTCGTTGTCATCTATCAGTGAATGGAACCGCGATATTTCAGAAGGAAAGCTTTACGTAATAGGGAACCATGATTACATCAGATGGTCGATATGTATCAGACATCAAATGCAGAATAGCTGTTCCGAAGAAAATGTTTATGAATATGAAATGCGTTCTTGGTGCACGAAATCTGAGTTTTGGCATCAAGAAAAGGGTGATAAAGTGTTATGTCTGGTCAGTTCTGACATACGGTTGTGAGTCTTGGACAATCAACAAAGTGATAAGTGAACGCTTAAAGGCAGTTGAGATGTGGTTTTATCGACGAATGCTTCGCATTTCTTGGACAGAGAGAGTGTCAAATGCTGAAGTCCTAAGCAGAATGCAAGTCGATCGCTTGCTGATGTGGACCATCAAGGAAAGGCAGTGCCGCTCTGTTAAACACCTATTGCGCAAAAATGAGGGCATCGAACATCATCGGCACATCTTGGAGTTCGAAACTATGAGAGGAGAGCCAAGAAAAGACAAAGAATAAGGATGTTTGACTGGATATTTAGGGCAATGGGTGTCAACAGTACCATTGGACTCAGAGAACAAGCAATAGACCAAAACCTATGGAGAACACTAACCATGATTTCATCTACGGCATGAACATGCCACGACACACAAGAAGAAACAGGTTCAACTCTTTGCACTAACGTTTCCATGAAGTATCTGTTCTGCTTTGCAAACTTTTCTGATGACTGTATTTAAATCTTTAACTAATTGCTTGACATTATTGAATAAAGTTAAGAATCGGATTGTAAACAGAGAGAACTGGTAAAGATATAGCATAAAAAATTAACACTCATGATATGACCATTTGGTTTCTATGTACATTAATATTGTCTTGGTAAAAAGTTTGAAGAAAAAAGTCAACTCCTTTATCACGTCTTTCATCTTTTCTATTAACGTTAGAATAATGTGGTCATACTGTACTCTATCTGCTTTCTCTTTGCCCTTTGTCACGATTTTGGGATGATGCTAAAAGGTAAATTTTAAATCTTCAAGCTCCTGCATGACTAGGTATGTTCTAAGTTCAGGTCAGCTGGATAAGCAAGATGGATAACAGACCTTTAGTGGCATTCCTTTCTTTGGAAAAACGATTTACTTTTGTTGTTTCTAAATGTTTTGAAAGGTCTTAGTTTGAAATGCCTTACTCCTTGGACATAAAAGCAGCTTTTAACACACCTTATCTTGGAGTATTCCCAGATTCTCCGTGAATGTTATTCTCCTTGAGTTGAAAATTTCACTCACAGGAATATTCATTCGAATCAGTCAAAGCCAGTAAATATCAAATAAAGAAGTAAAGGGGGAGTCACTGCTATCAATACAGAGAGCAAATTTTGACTGCATGCTTTCAACAAAAATATATGTCTGCACTATTGGCCACTCCTCTCGCTGTAGGAAGACTTTTAAAGAAATAAGAGAGAATATAACTGAATGGGATATTTTATGGTGTTGAGAACACCGTGATAAACAATTGTTGGTGTAAATTGTTATTGCTCACAAAATTACTATTTTACTACGACTTTCCTTGGTTTCACTTTCCAAGTGTAATATATTAATTAATGGCAAGTAGGTCAGCCTTTGGTCACTTTGTAATTTCCTGAAAAGTATAAGACATTTTACTCTTGCAATTACATTGCCTCTTCATAGTATTTCAGTAAGCATATTTGAATGCTATCTATGTGTCCAGTCTATCGACGTTGACTATCATGGTCCCCCAAATGTCTCTGCCCTTTGTATATTTTAGTTTTGTTTGTTTTTTATGCACCAGTGACTCACCACACATCAAGGTTAAAAGCCACTCAAGGATGAGGGTTAAAGGTTGGATGATTTCACTTGCTGACCAAGATTGACTCATTCTTCTACTCATGCTTGCCGTATAGCCTTGTCGCTGTCTGTCAGAAGCTCTCTTTCCTTCAATATTTCCTGTGATAACTAAATTTTCAAGCTTTTCTTATGTACATATATGCTCCAGCCCTGTCTAAAACAATTTTATTGCTTTGCCTATCTAACCATGATTCTCTTAGCATACGCCTGAAAAACCATAATTCAAAAGATATTAATTTTTCCTCCATATTCGTGCTTACTGTCCGTGCTTCATAACCGTATAAAAGAACTGACCATTCATAAGATTACAAATTTCTTTTTTTTTGTATCCAACTTGGTCTTTCTGTTTGTCAAAATATTTGCTAGATTTTTGAAAGCATTTTTTGCTATTCCGATCCTTCGTTTTATTTCGATGTCACATCTACCATGAAAGAAGTACTGAACAAAAATAAGATTATGATTTGTGGAGAACGAAATTTTTAAGATGCCTTATCAACAATAACCTTCCTTAACACTGGCTTCCATTTTACTGTGAGAGAAAATGAGGCAGAAGCAAAAGTCCCAAGTTTGCAGTTCTTCAAAAAGATAAAACTGAAAAATTCCTATATCTAAAGATGATTATTTTGTTTAATATTTAGATGGTGCACGTCTGGAAAATAGATTGTTTGTTTTCATAACTTTCACTGACTTTATTGTGACATAATGGAATAGTATTTACTTCTTTAGTTTTTATTAATTTCATTTTTTACAGAACTACCATGATCAGTGTGTATGTGTTTTTAGAATCACAAAAATATATAGTACCTTCTTATTTGTAAATAATAGTCATATATAATAACAAAGTATTGATAATAGTAAATAACAACCAATGTGACCTTTGGCACAAGTTACAATGTGGGTTTGTAAAACCTGTTCATGGAGATCCAAACAACAGTCCTGGATAGCATGATGATGACTTTGAACAATGCCTCTAAAGGCATATTAGTTTTCCTTTGTTTCGAAAGCTCGACTGGAAAGCATTTAAAAGACATTGCTGGTAAGGTCAAGGGGACAGTTGTAGTATAAACTATAGGTTTTCAGAGTTGCAAATTCAAATTGTAGTTTATTGATAATTTTGTGTTTAACGTATTTTGGTGTATACGTTAGGATAAAAACAAATTCTATCTTTGATTGACTAAGCTAAGTGTACATAAGGTGAAAAATAAATAAGAACTGTTTCTTTTTGTCTTCTCATCACCTGTTTTCCATACCAAATGTCGTAATAACTATAAGAAAGAACAAACATATAGATTTGGCCTCTATTATATCCAAAATCCTTTTTATTCGACATTCGATAGTAAACGATATTTATCATTGTCCTGAAATTTTTAATGATAGTTTTAAAAGCTTCATCACCCCATGAGCTATAAATGTTTTTAAATCTACGTTTCGATAGACACTTCTTTTGTTTGGATACTAATACAAATAGGTGCAGCTCTTTTATACGTCAACAGCGCGGAACTAAGTGGTAATAGGCATCAAGTGGATTTGACGAATGCACCATATCTCTCTTGTGTTTGTTGTGTTTCTTTCCTAAGTCCTGGGATGTATATTTCTGGAAGACTGTAAGAGATATTGTTGATTTTCTTTTCCTTTCCCAGTCAATGTGTGATCTTGAGTCCAGACGTTTGCCAATATTTCGTGACGCTTCGTCTCACCTTTTTAAGCAGCTGTTTTGTTTTCCTTTTACCTGTGAAACAAAAAATATATTTTTTTATTAATGTAGACAGCAGGAAAATTCTAACTAGTTATTCTGTAAATATGTCATATTTCCTCTTTGGTGGGACTTGGTCTTTTTTTGATAGTATCCTCTTTTCATTGCATGTTATGAAGAACGAACACTGCATGTTCTGTTGCCAGATAGTTCGTTTCAGGTGCCCACTGTTGTTTTTAACTTGGAGCAGATACTCCTTTCAGAATTTTTTTATTTTTTAATGATTGGACCCAATATTTCGTTGTATGGGTCTCTGGTCATTCTTAGTATAATATCCGTTGGATCGTAGAACCTTCTAAAGGTGTCTTTCTTTCTAAAGTTGTGTGAATTTGATATGATCATTTTTGCTCTTTCAAACAGAGTGATAATAACACTATTACGAGCTGGGACTGGATGGTGTGATGCATTACTGTGAATTGTTTCCGTGTCGATCGTAACTTAAAATGGTGTAATCAGCTTGCCGCTTTACCAGAAAACAAAATTAGAGTAATGGTGTTGTTTTCGTCTTTCTCCATGGCGAATGTGTTTGAGAGAAGACTGAAAATCTGTTTAAAGAGGTTGAAAGCGATCTCCTCTCGTACTTGCAAAGATATCGTCAATGTATCTTCGTAGATGTCATTTTTGAAAATGAAGCATATGTTGATAAAGGATCTTTGTAGTAGATTCAGGATATCTTAAGGGTTCAGCGAAGTTCTTGATAAAAAAGGCTCATCAGATTCAAGTAGGTCCTTAACAACAAGTAAATCTATATAACGTGAAAGTAATTAATGGGAGACTCCAAGAATAAGCTACAAATTGAAAGTATATTAGGCTTGTGTACTTCTTGTAATCCATAGAACAGTGGTAGTGGTAAGTCTTCGGGCTTTAATCTGTGGTGGAGGCAATTATCAAGGATATGACTTTTGTGTAATGAAATTACTTTTTTCTTACTTTGGTCTTGATTGCTTTTATTGAGTTATGTCTAACTATGATATATGGTACATTGTTGACGTGTATATGGCACTTTTGAATGTGGTCACTTTTGTCGAGAATGACAGTCGCAAATGCTTTGTTTGCTGGCTTGAAAATCATTTCCTTCAGGCTTTTGGTGGCACACCATTCTTTTTCATGAGTTTGTTAAGAGATGCTTTGGAAGAATGAAGAGCTAAGTTTGTTTTTGGTCAGATTGTGTCTGCTTTACTTTTAAGAACAATTTGGCTGCTGTTTCAACTACTGAGACAACCAACTTTACAAGAATGGTATTGCAAGCTAGAGAGAAGTTCTAATCTTTTAGAAGAAGGGATTTTACTGTTGATGATAGTGTCAGACTATCAGGTCGACAACCCATTGAAGCTTGTCAATGAGGTTTAGTGGGATAACAACGTTTGTTTTAAGGCCTCAAACTTCCTTTTGTGACTTTTCCCGGTGGAGACTAATATTTTTTGTTAGTTTCTTTCAAGTTTGAGGTTAATATCTGGTAGTCTTTTTTTCCTTGTCTATTCGAAAGGAAAGATTTATCATCTTGAATGTCTGCAGCAAGTCAAAACCATTTTCTGTATTTTAAGTAAATCCTTTTTTAAGTAGCTAATGCCTTGTCCGTTTAAGCATTCACCTTGATCTGTCGATAGTAACTAAAGAAAATGTAGGTCTCTTCAGATTATCTTGTTGTATAAACACCTTAAAGAAAAAGTGAAACAATTAGTAAATACAGTAATCTTGATTTTTGCTCTTTCTAGTTATCGGCAGGACTGGAGAATATTAACTCCAGGTGTTACTCTAATAATCTTAAAAATTCTTGACTTTATGGACACAGTGAAAGCCATAGATATAGGAGCTTTATCATCTTAGGAGTCGAAAGCTTTTTCTAAGTTACACTTTGATAGATACCTCTCTTATTCAAGATGACTTCCTCTTGAATGGAGGAACAAAGTAGTTTAAGGAATGTAGGGTAAGGACTGTCCTGTCTCTTATATTGGTAAATTAAACAATTCCTTGGCTAAAAGAGAAAGGGAGCACAAGGGACTAGTTCAGATAAGTGACACCAAAAGTCATGAAATAAAGGAACATTGCTGCACAGATATGGGGTCATTGCTTCTCACTGCTCCACCTTGGTTACTTGCCTGGAAATTTCACGACAATAACTTGTTAAAGTAAAACGAATTCTTTTTCGTTTATTAAACATGGACTTAGAAAGGTTTACAAGCTGGAAACAAGATGCCCCTGGTCTTGTTTCCAGGGGACAAATGTTTTAGACATGAATGTATATATTTTAGAAATGAAAAAAAAGATAACCATTTCTAATTCCACCTTTTGTAAATGAAGCACTAAACTCTTACTTGGTAGTAAAAAGCAGTTTTAGGCAATAGTCTTTTTGCATAAAATGCTGAAAAAAGGTTTTCTTTCTTTCTCCAAAAACACATTTATTTTGTCGGGTAAAGCATATCTACTTAAAGAGCTAGCTTTCTTTTTTGCTCTGAGTGAGGCTCCCTGAGTTGGTATAAGACTCAACTGGATGTAGGTAAAAACAGAGGGAAGATGAGAAAGTTTTATTTATCCATTAACGAAAACAGTACCATATCCTGACGGAAAATGATACTCACATAAAATAATGTCTTTAGTGTTTACTATGTTATTGCGAGGTATAACACTCAGGTATCGTTGGCTTTCCTCCTCACCCGGTAGTCCAAAAATGGATTTCTTGTTATCCTTGTTGTAGCCCCTGGTGCAATTTATCACACAACTTTTTTCAAGGTATGTTTGAAGCACAGCTAATAATGATCAGAAAACGTAGTTGATCAAATTTTGGATAGAAAGAGAGACCTCTGTACAGTTGTCAAATGACAAGTTATGTTGTAACTGAAGAGTTACTAAGATTGCTGGTATGCCAAAGCACGGCATAGAAGATGTAATCTAGATTTGACGTTTACACTCTGTAGGGTAGCAGGTCTTTTTCGTTACTTTTCCCCATAACGTACTTACATTTAAAACAAAGAGATCTCTAAATATTCTGGAATTTGTGAATAGTTTCCAACTTCATGTTGTCCAGGTATGTTACGTAGATCATATTCAACCTATTTGATGCTCTTTTTCTCACCAAAGAGGCTAATGATAAATAGCTAGTTTAAAATTCAAAGCTGCAATAGCAGGCCCAGTACTAGTGCTAAGTAATCTTTCTATTTACTTTTAGTTATCACGCTAGAAGTGAAGAGTGGTATAGTCATGAGTTGTTGCCATAACACAATAGCTGATTAAGAATGTATCCTTTTTCACCTGTATTGGAGCCTCACTTTGAAGATTGAAATGAAAGTACAGACTTATTGGTATCTATATTTTGTGATAGTCTTGTGGGTACAGTACCAGTGCCTATATTTACTTCTCTTTCTTGTTGCTAGGTGTTGCATGTTGGTTTGTTCCCATCCATCACTAAATAGACTGTAATGACTTAAATAACAATATGATAATAATAATATGATAACAATGATAAATGATAATTATAATAATAATAGCAATAATGATAATGATAGTAAATAACAGCAGATGTTTCGGTAATAATCGTGTGGCAGTCTCCAACATATTTTCTAATAATAACAACTAGAAATAAAGTAAGATTAATACATATTGTATGTTAAAGAAATATCAACGAACTTTACTAAGCCATATGACTAAAGAATCCACTGAAGATATATATCATAAATTCGAAGAAAAAAAATCTTCAGTGTTATTTTAAAAGGAACAAATCTGGTTTCAGAGCCATCTTGTGCTACGCGCAAAAGGTAAACTTTTCCGCAACTGGTAAATTGACTTCTTTCTTATCATCTACTATTGAATGAGGCAGAAAAATTATAAAATAATAAAGTATAATAATAATAAATTATAATAATAAATTATTATAATAAATTATTATAATAAATTATAATAATAAATTATCATAATAAATTAAAATAATAAATCTAATATAATTACCCTCCAAAGTGTTGTGTAGTAGAAAGATACCGTATAAAAGTCACTTACCATTTTACCATGTTACCATTTTGTTAAACAATGATATTTGACGTGATCGTCAGCAAATTCTTTATGAGCCTTATAAAAGAAACCTAATTGCCGATGTCAATTGATATGCCACTGAAGAAAGGAGGAATTGGAGAAAAGAAAGAAGAGTAACCCTAGAAACGAGTTGAACAAGAAGCAGGACTTATGAAGCGTAATGTATATTGTATACCCATTTACTTTTATGTTCTATTTTAGAAGTTAAAGATAGAAGTAAAGTTGTTTTTTTCCTTTCTATTCAAAATATAAATAGCAAAATATAGTTTCTAAGATTTTAATCTATGTGAATACATGTTTTTAGAAAACTAAATAAATATCATTCATTATTAGCATAACATAGTTGAATTTAAACATGTCATGGATGGAACATTGTATAAATGTGGCTTTTTCTTTATCTCAGCCTATGGTTGTAGGATCACCTTCAGAAGAATAGAATAGTTTGGGAACACAACTAATCTAAAAAGGTAGGACAGCAAAGTTTCCATTTGAAAGCTCTCATCCAGATAATAAACTTTTTTATAAATCTGATTATTACACTTTTAATTAGTTAAATTTGTTGTATCGTTTATGGTATGTGTAAAAAAAGTGTGAAAGTAATACAATGAAGAGAATTTGGTATTATACAGGGAAAAGAAGGGAAAACAGTGCTTCCTAAATTAATTGGAATTAATTCCTAGAGTTTTGGATCATTGACTCTGTCACCTTAACTATTAAAACAACCGTAATAACCTAATATAGTGCCACAGAACTCACTAAATTCCGAACTTTTACATGCCAGGTCTATTCCAGGGCCAGGAGACGAATGACGTTCACTATTAAATATTAGCTGTGCGCTTTGAACCAGATAATTTTGCAACCTAATTCCTTTCCTATGTATTGAGCTTAAATTACACGCTATTACTATTATTATACCTAGTATTTGGTGTTGCTCTTTGTTATATGTCCTTATTAACATATAGCACGAAGGTTTTTTTAAAAGGTCTGTTGCATTAACAATGGCAGGAAAATTAGATTTTCAAAACAACCAGAAACCATTTCCAGTATCAGCTAATGGAAGTGTCTGGTGTTTGGAAACGCTTTGTGAGTAATGTAAAGGTAAATTTCTTGTCCTCTTTGCTAAAGACTGTCATAATCTAATTCCAGTTTACAAACATTTATATGCACAAAAAAATTAATTTACAAAAGCAGCGTGCTTTCTTTTATGCATTAGACAGCTGGAAAAAACTGTGCAGCATCTTTATACGTCTTTGTTGTTGATGAATCCTGGCAGCTAACACTATAAACAAACCATGAAAACAAAAAAACACACATGGCAATGCGGCATAAAATAACAAATTCCCATATAATTGGTGAACATGATAGCAATCATCTGTTATTTTCACTATTATTAGTACCACCTGTCCTAAATACAGCTTGCCCTCTAGCAAAGGTCAGATTTAAATCCAGATTCACTTGGCAGAAAAAAGTGACAATGGAAATATTTCGCTGCTTTAGATTCTCAGTGGCTATTCCACCGTGTTTGTTTCGTTTAGGGAAGGTAAAGTGGAATGTGTTTCAATATTACTTGACCTACGTTTATCTTACTTTGTTTGAAATCCATATTTGCACTATCATCTTAGACATATGAATGGGTTTCAAGTCAATAGGTATTCTAGGATAAAAAACCTTTTACTGATCAAAAAGTGCTTCCTCATCTGCTCTCTTCGACATTTTCTGTTGTAACATTAAAATCCATAACCCAATGAATGTAATTAATAAATCTAGAAAAACCAAACAGATATGGCTGAATACAGTGACTAAGAAACAAATTCTATAATTGAGCAACTTAGGTTTATAGCTAAACGAGACAACAATATCTTATAAAGGGAGCATTTATATGTATAGTATAACTTTTATTATATCATTTGATTGTAAGGCTTGTTATGAAGCTTTACAATTTTTACATATTGTTTTGCCAATACAGATTTTTATTGCTTGGTTTTTAGTAAAAAACCTAAAAGAATTAAACTTTACTACATAAGAAACCGAGTTTTTTTCTTTTTTTTTCCTTTTTCTAAAAATTGGAGTAGGTCTTGGACTCAGTTAGGCAAGGAAAAGAAATTGGTACTTTCCTGGTAGATTTTTGGAAAACGTAAAAAGTAATTTATAATTGAAGGGAAAATCTTTGGTTCTTGCTAAAAGATCGACCTCTACAACAAACTCAGATAAAGTGGAATATGCTACCCTAAAGAAACAGCACACTTTCTTGTTCTTTCAAAGTGTGTTTAAATTCTTTCTTTTCTTCTTTTCCTTGGATGGTTGTATCCTATCATTGGCTGTTTTTCTTTAGTAGAACTGTGTAATTGGGGATTGTCAAAACAGTATTGTAGTAGAATGACCAAAAAGACTGTCTTGCTTACATGAAGTTTACTTGACCTAGTTTTCACCAGTTTGAATAGTGACTCATGTTCTTTCTCTTACTCTTACTCTTACTCTTACTCTTACTCTTACTCTTACTCTTACTCTTACTCTTACTCTTACTCTTACTCTTACTCTTACTCTTACTCTTACTCTTACTCTTACTCTTACTCTTACTCTTACTCTTACTCTTACTCTTACTCTTACTCTTACTCTTACTCTTACTCTTACTATTACTCATACTCTTACTTGTCCTATTACTATTACTTTTATTCTTACTCTAACTCTTACTCATACTCTTACTCNACTCTTACTCTTACTCTTACTCTTACTCTTACTCTTACTCTTACTCTTACTCTTACTCTTACTCTTACTCTTACTCTTACTCTTACTCTTACTCTTACTCTTACTCTTACTCTTACTCTTACTCTTACTCTTACTCTTACTCTTACTCTTACTCTTACTCTTACTCTTACTCTTACTCTTACTCTTACTCTTACTCTTACTCTTACTCTTACTCTTACTCTTACTCTTACTCTTACTCTTACTCTTACTCTTACTCTTACTCTTACTCTTACTCTTACTCTTACTCTTACTCTTACTCTTACTCTTACTCTTACTCTTACTCTTACTCTTACTCTTACTCTTACTCTTACTCTTACTCTTACTCTTACTCTTACTCTTACTCTTACTCTTACTCTTACTCTTACTCTTACTCTTACTCTTACTCTTACTCTTACTCTTACTCTTACTCTTACTCTTACTCTTACTCTTACTCTTACTCTTACTCTTACTCTTACTCTTACTCTTACTCTTACTCTTACTCTTACTCTTACTCTTACTCTTACTCTTACTCTTACTCTTACTCTTACTCTTACTCTTACTCTTACTCTTACTCTTACTCTTACTCTTACTCTTACTCTTACTCTTACTCTTACTCTTACTCTTACTCTTACTCTTACTCTTACTCTTACTCTTACTCTTACTCTTACTCTTACTCTTACTCCTACTCTTACTCTAAATCTGACTCTTACTCTTACTCTTACTCTTATTCTTACTCTTACTCTTACTCCTACTCTTACTCTTACTCTTACTCTTACTCTTACTCTTACTCTTACTCTTACTCTTACTCTTACTCTTACTCTTACTCTTACTCTTACTCTTACTCTTACTCTTACTCTTACTCTTACTCTTACTCTTACTCTTACTCATACCCATACTCCTTGTACGCTGTGGTGAATTTATAGAGCAAAATTTTTGTTTTGTAGTTTCTTGGGATTTTCGTATTAAAAGTTGATATATATAAATTTGCAAATTCTCTGTGTTCCTTTATTGAAAATCTTTACCAAAGGTTAAAAGAGCTAGGTTTTCTTGACGACCTCGCTTTAAACAGCTGATGGTGGTATGGGAAGAACTATCATATTGATAATGACATGGGAGTTTGCAACAATACGTTTTTACTGGCACAGTCATGCCATATATATGCTACTCACACGTCGTGCACTGTTTAAAAGAAAGCGTATATATTTTATAGCATATAATAGACATTTAAGAGCACACTATTCACTTTTTACGTCTTAATCAGACCTTATGCAGGCCAAAATATCTCTTGAATAGACGACGACATCAAAGGAACATACTTCACGACAGTACAGCTAGAACTTCTCAATTGAATTATCAAAAACAAAAAGAAAAGTCTCAACAAATAATAAAAGGTAACTTTAAAGCAACTTAAACATCGCAATTAAATTACATTCATTTTGATCAAAACCTTTTTTTGCTGACCGCTCGACAGGACCAAGACGCCAGAAAACCAAAACAATAGTCAAGTAGGCTTTTGCAAGAGAAAATAGGGAATTGAGAGAGCCTGCCAATGTTTGTGATCTATATATATAAAAGTGAGATTGTTTGTTTGTCTGTCTGTTTGAAGTAAATTTATGAAAAAACTACTGAACCTAGAAAGCTGAAATTTGGAGTGTGAGTCTATCTTTATCCGGAGGAGGATCTAGGATATAAAACGCTGACCTCGGAGGTCCTATTCTGGAGCGTTAGAGGGCGGCTAATCCTATTTTTAAGTTGAAGTAGGCCTCCAGTCAAAAATTTGAATAAAATTAAAAATATAAATATTTCAATATTATTTTTAATAAATAAATTCCAAAACAAAAATAAAACAACATTAAAACTTTTTTTGAAATCAAGAAAGTTTATTTACTATAAAGAATAAAATGAAATAATAAAATAATATTTTTAATCTTATTTTTGCCAATGTATTGCAAAAATAGCATTTTTTAATTTAAGTTTAAATTTCCTATTATTTCTATACCACACCCCAAGTATCAAGGTAGTTGAAGCTCTTTGAACTGAAATGGTCTACCATCACATTTCTAATCGAGCAATACCTTACAATTATCCTGTTGGGGCCTTTTTAGGCTACTAAATTGCACTTTTTTACCCGAGGAACGCCAAATACTTCTGCTAGTTGGCTATATAAAATAAGTGAAGGCCATTGACAAATCCTAGATTAAAATATTGATCGATCAAATAAGACAATACGTCTCTAGTAGCTAAATAGAAATATCTTGGGTTAATCAATTTCAGCAAAAAAGACTAGGTTATTCTCAAATTTGTTAGTTGTATTTCAGCTATAGCAAAACATTTATTTTTTTGCTTTTTTCTTCTTTTATTCTAACCAAAGTTGGAAGACACTTCAATTAAAAGGGTAACCTTATTTTTCGTTGCACTTTTTCATCGTTTTCTTTTTTATTGTTCTCCTCTCTCTCAGTTCTATCTTCCAAAACAGGCAGAGACTCAGTAGTCTGTAGCTTATAACACAGAAGCGCATTGGGCATTTCTAGGAACGTGGCTGAAGCTTGAACAGGAAATTTACAGTATCCTGATGGATATCCACTTGGCGCAATTGAAAATGTAGATATCTGACAGTTTAAAGTTATTGAAAGACCCGGTTCTGCTTTCCACTTAGCAGGATTAAAGACAATTTTTATAAAACTTTTATCAATTCTCTTTGCAGACCAAAATAATTTGTATATGACCTTCATTTGTTTTGTACAGGAAATTACAATATTTCATAGGCTGTCTTTAATCCTCATTGTTTTCCTTAGCCAATCATAGAAAGCGGAGGGCTTCCTCCATCCTTCCTTTGTTTTCTGTATTGATAAAAACTTACTTTAAATGNAAACAGGCAGAGACTCAGTAGTCTGTAGCTTATAACACAGAAGCGCATTAGGCATTTCTAGGAACGTGGCTGAAGCTTGAACAGGAAATTTACAGTATCCTGATGGATATCCACTTGGCGCAATTGAAAATGTAGGGATCTGACAGTTTAAAGTTATTGAAAGACCCGGTTCTGCTTTCCACTTAGCAGGATTAAAGACAATTTTTATGAAACTTTTATCAATTCTCTTTGCAGACCAAAATAATTTGTGTATGACCTTCATTTGTTTTGTACAGGAAATTACAATATTTCATTGATAAAAACTTACTTTAAATGAGTGTAATTATTCCGAGATCTTGGGCCAGTCAAGAACCAACGAAATGCATACGACCATAATACACGTACAGGATTCGCCCAAACAAACGCTCCGCGACAATCAAGTTCGCAGGGGGAGCTTAAAATTCATAAGGGCACTTATTATGATAATTGAAGATTAATAAAAAATTCAACAGAGCTACTTAAGATAGTGGTTTATTAGGTTTGTACTCCAAAAACGTGTATGGAAAGAGTTGGACACTTTTATTGTTGAGAAACCTGTAGGAGGACAGGAAGGGGAAAATGTGACTGACTTATTTGCCATTGCTGTGTACACGAAGGTGAAAGAAGACGAAACACTTAGTAATTATCCCAAGGATGTTCAAACATCATCTGGAGGGTTTTGAAACACGGTGCCTCTGCAGATAGGACTGAAACTGACAAAATGTGAAATTCTACAGTTGCTGGGTTATATAAACTTGCTTGTATTTTTACCTCACTACATTGAAACAAAGATTACTACAATGGCTTGCAAAGTTGTTCCTGTAGGGAAAACAAAGACATTTTTTAAATAAAGTTTTAAGATGTAGAGCGACAACGGCGGCCTATCTTCCAAGTTCTGTCCGTTATTTTGAGCCAAAATTTCTCAATTGGAGATAATCTAGGTCTGAAAATAAGGAGGAGCGCTTAATTTGATGAATACGGTAATTTCCAATACGATATACGAAAATTTCGTTTTTAAAAAAACCCATTAAAATGTCGATACAGATCTTTAACTACTTTTTACTAATATTAGACCAAGCTAGAATGGCTGTCTTCCTGGTATTTGCACATATTTTTTAGAGCGAAAGGGAAAAAAACTCTTTGTTTATATGACAGTTGAAGACCACAAGGCAAGGTTCATGCTGGTTTTCTTAGTTTGGATTTTGAACAAATTCTAAAATGTGAAAAAATCATTTTTTCAATTTTAATCATAAGAGAGACATAATCGTCCTTTCCTCGTGTGGTCTATAGCTGAGCTGTTTAAATAGCTGAAATCAATTGAGGATTTCAATTTCTTCAGAAGCAAATTCTATGACAGGTGAAGTGTTTGTTTATCTTCACGTGTATTTTAAAGCACATGTGTTACATTTCCATATCATAAAAAGACTTAATAAGGGCACGATTCCTCATTTGGTGTCTGTTTTAATATTCCGATTAATGAAAAACAATAGGAATGACAGGGTTTTTTCTAAATTTAATTCCATTCATTTAAGACAAATAAGTGATGTGGATGAGTGAAATATGAATTTCTCTGAAAATTACGTCCAAGATAATTGAACACGTTATGTAAATTAAACTCAGTGAAGGTAAATATTTTCAGTTTTTACAGTATATTTTTAGTTTTTATAATAGTAACACAAAAACTGCATACATTTGAGTCCCTCGAAAATGTTGGAGTGGTGTTATCAAAGTAAGCTCTACAGTCGTCACCAGACTTTATTATGTTTTGTAAATTTTTGAGGAAAATGTAGTGCAGAGCGCAGGGTTTCAACGCATGAATATCCCAGGACTGCATTTGGCTGTATTTGTTGATGTTGCTTAGCATGGATGTAATACAGGTGCATTCTACAATCCTAAAAATCCTCAGCTAGAATCATATATGATCCATAAATTCATTCCTTTTGTATTTCTGTTGTTCTTGTAATATGTGTAAGATTTATGTTGATTTTTAGACGATTGAACAAAACAGCTCAAAATTTAGTGGTACACAACGGGACATTCTAAGACAATGGTCATTGAGCGACAATATGATTTGACCTTATCTGGATATTTTTCTTTTTAGTTTCCCCCTTGTTATTTACAATTTGGTGACTATTATGTTTATTTTCTACCTATGGTCAAGATTTAATAGGACGTTCTTTATCTTGTGGATAAAAGGAAATCTCTTTTGTAGGTCAAGTTGAAGAACCTTTGATGGTTAACTTCAGTCTTGAAGAAAGACAATTGTTTTTACTTGGAAAGGTAAAAAGGAGTTCGGTTTTTAATTCTATTTTTTCTGTATTAACCACTTATTGTGCAATAGAGCTTGTTGTTCGCTTTTGCACATGTCACAAGCTTTAATATCCGATCTTCTTCTGCTTGCAAGTGGCTGAATTGCCAAAGGAATGAAAATTTGTTTATTTATAGCAATCAAACAAACAAAAAAGTGTGGTTTGGTTGTAAGTGGGGAAAATTATGTTTGATGTGACTGATTTAAACCATAAACGTTTTTAAAAAACATAGCCCTGGAAATACTTAACAAGAATTGTTCTCAGCATTGCCTGAATCTTATGTGGAAACAACTAACACGAAAACATCGGTATTGATCATTTTGTAATCTTGTTTTGGGTTAAAAGTGATAATAAAAAGAAACAGCAAATAAATATCAAGAGGACGAATAAACAAGCTTAGCATATATTTTCTTTTTTGCCTACAAAATTTTGGAAGCAGAAATTCTTTTTTAATTTAAGATCATTTTTTGCCAGGTTTGCATTTTTGAGTCTGTTGCTGCTATTATGGCAAATACCGATTTCTCCTTTCATAAATATGAAGGTCACGAGTCACTTCCTCTTTGCAGTTTTTGAATTATACAATATTTTTGTAAATTACTTTTTGTTGCACATTGTGAATTTTAAAACAATTTAAAAAACAATTTTATAAATATAAAACAAGGAATCAGAGCTGTAACTAAACACAAGGGCAAGTTCGAATCAGGATTAGAACTGTGAAACGCGATCAAAACTGAAAATCCGACTCGGGGTCAATGTTTTGAATATAATCACAATTAGAGTTCAAGGGTACGATTAGAAATTGGAATTCAGAAACCAGCCAGATGCAGACTTGGATTAGAAACAAAGATCATCGTATATTGAGTTAGACTTCTTCTTGACCCGATTAAGATTTCAAATCCGTGATAGGGAAAGGATCAGGGCAGAAGTCATTGTTGAGATCAAACGCAAATTTAGACCAAAAAATTTTGATAGAAGGTCCTCTAAGAATTATCACACGTCGAGAAAACAAACGTTTAACAGTATAAAATTTCCTTGGTTTCAGGCTGCCTTTAAAAAACGAATTTAATACTGAGCGCTGGGAAAGACGAAAAAGAGAATACAGAAATAGTATGGTTGCAATCATTACAGATTTAACATTGCTTTCTCTTCCTTCACCAGGTTGCTCACCAACAAAGGTGCATTAATAACAATTTAAAAGTGTTCAATGCATTAAGGTGCAGAATAGACCTTTTAAAAACAACCTTCCCAAAGCAATCTAAAATCTTTGATGTTGTTATTTACTGACATTGTGATTAAAAGTATATTACATAACAATTGATATGTCGGATTAAGATTCGCATACAAATCTATGCAATTTTTAGCTTTGCTTTACAATTTTGTCGTTCTTAGGAGCCTTACCCTCTAAATTGTTTTATATTCTTCAGTGTATGATCTCCTTGTTAATATACCTA
The DNA here is from genome assembly GCA_003991215.1 of Morbakka virulenta. Taxonomy (NCBI): domain Eukaryota; kingdom Metazoa; phylum Cnidaria; class Cubozoa; order Carybdeida; family Carukiidae; genus Morbakka; species Morbakka virulenta. Next base: position 750,280 of record RDPX01000051.1, read on the forward strand.
ATCTTCCTTACTTAGACTGACTGGGGTACTACTCATTTTACTGTTTTTTAAAGGAGATGAATCCTCAGAATGTCCATTTCAGGACAATGAACGACATTTTTATTTGTTTACTTGACTTTGAGATAGATTCCTCAAGGTAGCAATTAACAGTTTATTAACCCTTACTATTTTGCTCTCAAGTAAAATGTCCTGAATTTCCTCCAAACACTAAGCCTTTTGGCCTTGCTAAAAATCTATCTATCCTGGAGCATGGTAAAATCAAAGTATGAGAGATTATCTATCATCATTTTAGCTGAATGTAATGCCCATTGTTAATGTCTGGGTGTAGTCATATTAGTTTCCTGATGTCAATTTATCTGGATGGGTTTTGGCATGCTCTAGAAATATTTTTTTCGTTAATATTGTGCAGGAACTCCATCTAAAGTTAAACACGTAGTAACTGATCTAGAAGTGTTAGCTTTTAGTCGAGAAAGCTTTATTGACCAGTGAAATGATGGCATGACCTGGTTAGCTTTAATTCCAAATTCTGTGCTTGGGCAAGTTAGATCAAATCACTAATGTAATACACCACACATACTATATGCATGTATTTTTTGACCTGCTTTTGTCAGATTAAGAACGAAATTCACTAATTCTGATTGAGCTGAAAAAAGAGAATCACAGAGCTCCCACATTTTAAACCGATGCAAATACGAGCTCAGATGCTTCAGACTTATAATTAGTTCTCCATGCAATCTTAAAAGTCTTGTTTTCAACTTATTATCTTTATAATACTTCAAAGCTTGTGCTTTCATGCGCATCAGCTTATTGTCCAATTTGCAACTCAATCTCAATCTTCTTCTTTAGAAGTGAGACCGATGGTAATTCACAACCCTTTTGAAAGGCTCTTCAAAAAGGAACTGGATTCTTTGTGTGTGATGCCTCATATACTTTTCTTGCCTTGTGTTGCAAGTATTAAACTGGCTTTCTTGGATTTATCCTAAAGAAAATAAAATCTCAACAAGGACAGGATTGCTTTAAAATATACTCATCAACTTCTACTCTCTGATACGTGAAAACATTTTTTTTGAAGTTAAAACACATTTTCAAACACCAGTTAATTTTAAGTTATGCCTAAAATGTTTCAACGCTACCAAAATGAAAGTTGGAATAAATATATTTTGTGTTAACATTATAAACACTGTTTCAAGTTGTTTGAATAATGTATCTAAGGATGGATAGATTAAACAAAAGACCGGTAGAGAGGAATATTTTAATACATTGATATAAAAAAAATTATTATTATTATCTATGATAATATTATACAAGTAATTGTTATTGCTACTTTAAATTATATAGTAACGTTTACAAACGCATTGACTGCTACACATAGGATATTGATTTCGTCATAAAAGGCAAATATAAGCTAACAAATATTGGAAGTCATTTATTGTGCTTAAGAGTACTTTCCGAAGCTTTGGTCCTTTGGTAGTCCATGAAACGAGTATTGTGTATATATGTATATATATACATATATAAAATAATTGTCTTGTGGCAAAGTGTTCCACAGATTCGAGGTTCTTGGATAGTTTAACTTCTTGGAGTTGCTTACACCTTAGTAATAGTATCATTTTATAACATTTGTATTACTACCATTTCTTCATTGTTGAGGTGATAATCTTCAAGATATTAAACTGACATGTTCTTTAATTCTCTAGATTTTCTAAAGATTGCCTACAATACTATTTTAATACGAGCTATCCTTGTACGTATTTGCTACCTCTCTTTCCAAAAATAATAAAAAAGAACCGAATTTAGGGGAAAAAAGAAGTTGGAAAAAATGTTTAAATAGTTTTGAACCAGTGGATTTGAGTTTAAAGTCACCTACTTTATCAACTGAGTTCCTATGCAACATACTCGATGGGGGTGATGTTGCAACTCTATCTTTTCACTTGTCATTTCTGTACGATAAGTAGGGCTTTTGTAGGAGCTTCAACCCTCTATGTTTATGCGTAGATTTTTATGAGGTGTTTAACAAAAGTTACGCATGAAAAGAGTAGTACTGGAAATTAAAAGATGGGATCAAGATGAGCTGGCTGAGAACTTAGTTTTGATAGCTCAATTGTTGAAGCAAAAGAGAATGAAATACATACTCTTCCGAATCTAATTGGGCATAATACTGAGTAAGCCCAGGAGAGATGAATACAAATTCATACAAATTACTCCAATATAATAACAAATTTTTCATAGATTTGTATTTTTATTTGTTTTTCCATATCTCTATTTTTTATATTCCTGTTTTCTTATGCTATACATGCAGTACTGTCAGAATGTTACCATACAGCCTACCAGGAAGCTTTCTTTTATATGTAATTTGCATTGTTTTTTCTTTTCGAAATATTAAAAATTGAATTTACCACAAACCAGGAATGAAATTTCTAAGGAAACAAAGAAAGATTCGCGTTTTCTGAATATGACCATTCGATCCCTTATAAATAAACCAACTCTTTAAAATAAAAGTAATCAATTTAAAAAAGCTTTATTTGAAACTAGCTCTCTCTAACCCTACCAAGCGACAAATGTAAGCTTTTCTCTTTATTCTAATTGCACAAATAACAATTTTCTTTCCAACCACCTCTTCTGTCATCAAAGACTGCATTGTGTCTCAATTGAGATGTGGCTTTCGGTCATCAATATTTGATGAGCTCTGCACTTCTGTAGAAATAACATTTCAAGCGAGAACCATGTGATGGAAAAGAAAGAAGCCTGATCGTAACCGTTTTTCTCTTACTGTAAATAAGAAACGATAGCTTATAAATCGTTTATATTATAGTTTCATCTCCTTTACTTTGGTCCTTTTCCCATCAGACTTTAATTGGAATCAATAGCATTGAACAAGAGGACTGAGATTATAGACGGTAGGTATTATCTTGCGTTTTTATTAAGAGGCAACTCGAGTTTTGGAGAAACAGCTTATGTAAAAATACTGCTTTGAATCTTTTTCCTTTTTGAGCTATCTTCCATCATCTCTAATATAGAATTTTAAGAGTTCGTTGAACAATCCTTGTTGAGTATCAAGTTCAACATAAAATATTGTTTTTTCGGGTCTCTTGAGTTGAATGTAAACAGCACGATATAGACACGACCGTACTAAAGAACATTCTCTATGGGCAGTCTAGATCTATATAGTAAGTTATTTTAATAGGATGAGCCAAGACGTTGAGCAAACAGGTGCTTCTAATGCAGTACGTCAGGTTGTAACACAAGTATATTAATGTCTAACTCTTGAAACAAAATAGTAACTTACTTGACTGAAAGGAAATCAAATGGCAAACTTGGTAAAAAACTTATTTTTGGCGAATGGGAACTAAAATGCTTAAGCTAGTGTTAAATATTTTTGGTATGTACTATTTGTATTTAGTACTTTCTTTAGTCCTTATCAATAGTATGCCTTATCGCCATGGTTTTCTCTTAGAATGACGTCTGTGTGCTACCTGTAGCAATGGTTCAATGTTGTGAAAATATTAGCGATATAAGATCTGTGAGTATGATTTTTATCAGCCATAACACAGGTACAGTTTCTTGTTATTGTGATAGTCAAGCTGGATGTTATTTAAATTTTGCAACCATAAACTCTGTAATATATACATATTAAACAAGCGGTATATGTTATTGATACCCTGAATATTCTAATTAGAAATGTTTTTCCATAGATCAGCGATTTAAGAGATCTTTCCCCAACTGACATCAAGAACAAAACAGCTTGTAAGCTACCTCAAAGGATAAAGTCCTTTTTGCATGGAAAAATACCATTTTGGATAAAACCAGGTTCATTGAGAAAGGTAAAATATTTTAATGATGTATTTTTTATTGATAATGATGACTACATCTGATTTTGATAAGCAAAAAGTATTCACAATGATGAAAACTATTTGCAAGTCAATTACCTGAAATGAGACCAACAGACTTTCGAACAGGTAGAATAATTGTTTTTGCAAAATATACTGGCGCTAGCAGTTCATTAAAAATTGTATTAATGTTCCTGTATGATTGTCTTAGAAACTTGTCTTATTTCAAGGGAATATTTTTGGGGTTAAGAACCATACAAGGCATGATACCACCAAGTGAATAGAACTAAGGAACCAAGGCAGAAAAAGAGGATGGCTAAAAGGAGAGTTAAGTTTAGACTTAAAAAGATGCAATGGACGAAATCACTTAGGACACAAAGCTCTGCAATCAAGTAACATGGAAGTTAGATTAAGTTCAGAAAATACTACTTTGTAATTAACTCATTGGGTCTGTGACACAGACAGTACATGGAAAGAAATTTGTAAGGAATTTTTTGCAGTCAATAAAGTAACGAGGTTTAGGTAAAAAATTAACAAAACTATCCAAATGAAATTTTTAGTATTTAAAATAAGTGCTTAATTAATACAAAAGCTTAAAGTGACACCGTATAAAATATCAAAAATATTTTTCATTTGAAGGTAAAGAAAAAAGATGACCCATTTAAGTACCTCTGATTGTATCAAAGTAGACCCTTTCGTCTTCGAAAAACATTTCTCGCCATTAAAGGACAGTAAATTACAGAGGAAGGTTAAGGCATTAAAATTTAAAGGCTTCTCTTGAATGATTAAGCCAGAAAAACATCAACGGAGTGTCATACCTTAAGAACGATTTCATTTTTTGTTCAACAAACGAAATGTCTATTTATTTAAAAAATGACGCAGAGTATGCACTAAAATTAAGTACAGTAAGAAGCTACTCCTATTATTATTTTCAGTTCATCAAATAATCAGTGTTTTTAATGTCATTATTTGCAACCATTTTTACAAGCTTTCTCCTTGGGAAGTTTGTTAGCATTTGAATTTTATTTTTTGTTGTGCAAATTTACATCATCTTAAAGATATGCTTTTGAGACTTTCCCTTTAAACACAGAATGCTACAGAGAAACCGTGCTATCCTGCTAGACCAACTGCAAGAGGAGTAGATTTATCGACTCGGAATAAACGACAAAATAACTTCAATATGAACAGGTGTTTGATTTTGTTACTCGCGGGTTTTAAACACTGTAAGCTCAGACTGACGAACATTGAAACATATCAATAAAAGATTAGCGTGTTAATATCGCTTGGTGGTCTATTTTCTACAATAAATGCAAAAGAATGTTTCGATTCACTGGATTATGGAAAGGACAGTACGGTTTCATTTTTGGTGTTTTTTATCAATTTTAATGTTATTTTTAAGACCAACTGTGACATTTCTGTGACCAGATTTTTGCAGTAATTTTTCTTGTAGTTGATAAGTACCAATACCTTCATATTGTCTTGATCCGGGATCTATCCGGGATGGAGAAAACTTGCATTGACGTCCTAGGTATAACCTATAGCATTCTTTAACGGTACTATACTTAGAAAGGTCTGCATGAATAGCAAATATGCGGGCACTTCCCACCACCACTACCCACACATACACACTCACACACACAGCTGAATCCAAACCATAGTCGAAAACAATAGTTGGAAAAGGATTTTAGGAGACAAAAAAGTTCAATCTTTTTATTAACGCTTTTTAGTCGCATTTTCCTCCATCTTCCTGCATGCTTTTGTTACTCTCCCCCTTTCTTTTCATCCCCCTCTCTCTCCAATTAACCCTACCCCACCACACATCTAAAAATCACCCTTATATTATCTCTCAAGGATATAAAATCCGTATCATTTAGAGTATTACAATTTGTTTTATTTTAAAACGATTTTATTACTATCCTTTTCCTTGCTTGGAGTTTTACGGCTAAGTTTCTGTGTAACTTACTACAACCAATAGCTACGCCGTGCCCGCCTGTGGTTGCTTGACTAATGTCATTAACTCTTATCTTACTAGACAAATTTTGAGGAATATGTCAATCTCACATAACCCTAATAAACAAGCAGGCAAGAGACTGTTAGGCCAAGTCAGCTTTCTTTACACTTAAATCTATTTTTTTAAACGTGAAACCTGGGCACGAGGCTCCCACTAAAGGATGACCACAGGACATCGACTACCGTGATGAGAGATTGTATCTAAGATTTGAAACTTAATCCAGAGAGTAATGAAAGCAAATTTGCATCTTTTTCGTCTGTGTTATAATTTAGTAAAAAGCTGACTTTTTATTTAGACATTAAAACAGTTTAAATGCAAATACCCTATTTTTTTACAAAGTGGTACACAGAAAATACAGAAGTAAAAAAGGATTGGTACAGCCACGTAACAAAAACTTTTACAAAAGCCTAAAATAGTGTCAAACAGGTAAAATTTTGCAGGCAGAATTTGCAAAATGGAATTTTTAAACTTTTTTCCAAAATTTATAGAAAAAATGCTCAGTTAAAGTAAAAATATGGATCATTGCATAATCATTACCATCCGTAATAAGTTGAAAAACACGAAAGCCTACCAGTGTGAACAGAATGATGCATTGAAGGTTTAGAATAATCAGAAGCCGGGCCTTTCAGTGCTTATCACAAGTGGAAATTAAGAGCATAAAAACTTGTAATTTAATTTCAAGCATGGATGCTCAAATATGCCATCACGGTTCTAAAGTAGCTTAAAATTGATGTACACTTTTCGCAGCGAAATTCTTTCTTCCCTAATTTCTTTTTCTATTTCCTCAACAAAAAATATATATAACTATGAATAATAAATATTTGAATTTCTCACTGATTCTTTCATTTCAATCAGTAATAACCACAATAATAGCATTTCTAAAACTTAGCCAACTAAACAATAGCAATAACAACAATATTAACCACAATTTCAAAATAAAAAATTCCACCTTAGTGCTTTTTGTTGCCTACAAGATGACATGAATTTAGAGAGAAACTGTCATATCATGAAATTATGTAGAGGCTAGTATATTTTACAACACTGAAAAAGTAAAATCTAATGTTTATCTTTTTTTGTTAGTTTTTGACATTGACAGATTTTCAACAGTAGTAGACTATTGCCTTAAATATCTCTAATCCTACACTATCTCTTTCCTCAAATACATACACACACAAACACACCAGCATACATAGAGATACTTATATAATTCCTGTTAAATGCATACAATTTCTTCTATCCCAATTGATTTTTGAAAGCGTTGCACCAAACCTAAGTAGATTTTCGGTTTTAAAAGATGCTGTTACAGACTTGTGTCTGTTGACCGATGACAGCTGGATAATATATTATTGCTAAAGGAGTGTTGTTTCCCTACTGACCCCTTTCTCTTTCACTTTCCCTCTTTCCCTCTCTTTCTCTCTCTTTCCCTCTCTTTTCCTCTCTTTTCCTCTTTTTCCTCTATTTCCTTCTCTTTCCCTCTCTTACCTTCTTTTTCTCTCTATTTCCCTCTCTTTTCCTCTATTCCTTCTCTTTCCCTCTCTTTCCCTCTCTTCCCTCTTTCCTTTTCTTTCTCTTTATTTACCTTTTCCTTGTCTCGCTTCTCACTTGTATGTACAAATAAAAGTAAAATAATTACATTTTTTTAATTTATGTTTATTCTAGCTGAAATCATCGCTTCATTGACATTTTTCTGGTTTTTATTACGGAGGGATTTAATTGGTACCTTGCTCAAGCTCAGCTGTTAAATGCCATCTTACTAACACAACGTTTTCTTCAGTTGCACCATACACAACTTTGAAAAGTTTAGCTTCGTGGTGAATAACAAAAGCTGTATTTAAGTATAAGAAAATATCAACATGGATAACATAAATTCAAATGAAGAAGAAAGCCTCCTAAGGATGCAGAAAGAAATGGACAACCTGAAACAGAGAGAGTCGGAATTAGCGCGACGTATTGCAGAGGCAAATCAACGTCAGAAAAGTCTATCAAGAGAGAATTTACAAGAAACGGACAAAGCTAGACGAGGATCTGGTAGTCCTCGAAGGAACTCTAGTGGAGGAAGTCCGACCAGGGATTATTTTCAGGGAAGAAATATTGAGAGTAAAGTTGCAAAATACATAAGGGGAGAGGATCCTTATAGACGTAAGAAAAGAGACGATGGCAATAGAAATCAGCCAATGAATCAAAGTTCTTCCGGAGGTAGTCGATCAACTCGCAGATTATCTAACCCTGATGAAACACAGCTTAGAAAAGACACCCCAAGATATAGTGCACTTAAAGATCAAGGAATAGGACTCCGCAAATCTAGCCCAAATTTATCGACAATTGCGGATCCCTCAGCAGAGGATAACGAGGTTTTAAGTGATGACGATGGCGTTCTTAGAAGCCGTTCAAAGAAAGGTAGATATTCAAGTACAGGACATCTTGATAATTTTGAAACAAAGGAAAGGACTACATGGGACTCATCTCAGTCAGATATTAAAACAACAACTGTTTCAATTGAAATACAAAGTAGTGGTAGTAGGAAATCAACTCCAAGACGCTCGTCCCAAGACCTGATCAATCTCGGAGATTCTGTAGATGATAACTATGAATTAAACAAAGGCATGACGGATCCGGATGAAAATGAATCACCTGAGGTATTTCCAGGGCAAGAGCTTAATTTGACTCAGGAAGGAAATGGTAGTGCTATTGATATTGACAGTATTGTATGGTCTGGGAATACAACAAGAGAGGAGGAAGGTGATCTTGAAAACGAAAAAAGTCCAAGAAGAGTAAATTGGAACCCAGATGACATACTTCTTGGAAATAGGTCAAGTGAAATAAATGGGAAATACATGACTACAGCAGATAGATTAGAAAATGAGGACTTGTTGTCAAAACAATTACAAGAAACAGAGAAGAATATTACTTACAGCGACTCTCCCACGTTTTACAACGAGAATTACGACTTTAGCAGTGATAGTCCTGAAGAAACTTCAGCTAGAGAACAAATATTAGACGCTAAAAGTAAAATTGAGCTTGAAATTGAAGAGTTAAGGCAACGTGAAATAGAGTTAAAAGCTACAAGGTTGCAACAGGCTAAAATGGTGGCATCACAGACTGGTGTTAAAGCTACGAGTGAAAATTACAAGGATAATGGAGAAGAAGAGGATGAAGTGGAAGCTGACGAGTATTTTGAAGCAAATGAAACACTATCTGCTGATGGTAAAGGCATAATTGAAAGAGAAATTCAAGAGTTAAAAGAAAGAGAAATGGAATACAAACACAGACAGAAGATGATATATGGTGAGATTTTGAATGAAGAAAGTGACGAGGAAACTACCCAAAAGTGTGAGTTGGCTGCAAATGTTGAGAGCTATTCAAGTGGGCTTAAAGGCAAAATTGAAAATGAGATGATAGAATCATTGAAAAGGGAACACGAGCATCAAAACAGATTTTGTACAAATGAAGAATTGAGCGTAAATCCTGTAAGTTATTATGATGAGGAGGAAGAACCGTCGTCAGATGAAGAAACGAATAAGGGAGTTACGATGGATGCAGTGACAAAGATAGAAATTGAAATAGAAGAGGTAAAACAAAGAGAAGAAGAGCTGAAAAGAACAAGAAATGTCCGTGTGGTCACAGAAGAAGGAGATGAGGCTGATATTGAATGGGAACCTAACAGTGATGAAGTCGAGGCTGTTAATGATCCCTTGACAAAAATCGAAATGGAAATTGAAAAAGATCGTAGACGAGATTTAGAATTAAAAAAACGCTATGGCTTAAGGGTAAATAACATAGACAACAATGGTTACGATGAAAATGATGCTGGCATTTTCGAAGAAGAGAGAGGAAATGAAAACGACAACGAGGAGGTGTATCCAAAATTTGAGAAATCAGAAAAGCAGGAGAAGTTAAATATTCAAGGAAGTATGCCAGGAAAGGTGAAAATTCCAGAAGCATTTAAATCAATACAAAGCACAGCGATGCCGATGTTGAAGAATACTTCACCTGGAAAAGCTGCCCAAGCAAGACCTTTCAAAGAAACTGAAACAGAGGAAAGTTTAGCAACTGAAGTGAAAACCAGACCACAAGAAGCTAATAACGATGATCTTTTGAGAAGAAGCTTTTATAATGATTCTAATCATGCAAAAGCAGTTCGAGAACAGGGAGTTGCCAAGAAACAAGCTGGTTGTAGCTTTAGAGAGCCCCTCAGTGAGAGTGAGACTGAAGTTGAAGAACAGGAAAATATAGCGCCAACTGTAGTCGATAAGTATCAACAGAGAAATGTTAAGGGTACTAATATTCCTAAGCGATTAAATGATCCTGACGTAACAGTCTTAAAGACAGGGTTTACTAAAGAAAAGATATTTCTTTTTGATCCACACAAGAAGCCTGTAGCTTCAAAAGTTAAGGAAACTCGAATTTCAAAAGCAAGAAGGATGTTTGAAGAAAGTGTATCGAGTAATGCAAACCAGACGTCAAAAAGTAAGTCACCAACGCGAGAATACAAATATGAGAATGGTGTTAAAGAGAGTTTAAAACAAAGTATCAGTCTAGAGAAAGACCAATCATTTGGAAGAAGCCATATCGACGAAAAAGAAAGCCACAATGATAGCCACAGGCGAAGTGGAAAAAAATTTATTTTGAAAAAAAAAATAACCTCAAAATCTAAGAGTGATGAGAATTTACATTCTGATTTCAATTCAGAAGAAAACAACGGTAGAAAAATGACATCAAGCAGAGAACATATGATGCACAACGGAGACCAGAGGCTACACAATTCCGCAACTGGAACAGGAAAATATAAAAAGGTAAATAAAAATGTTTCCGCATTATTATGAATATTCAAAATTATAAATTATTTTTTGTGTTTGTTCTTCATAAATTTGTACCGTAAGGAATATCAAATGTCAAATTTGTCGTTGAATATGACATTTTGGTTACAGGTGTATCTGACTGAATTTATACATGCTGGAGGGTTTGGGTATGGACATTTAACCATCTCCTACTACTATTACTACTACAACTATTACTACAATTACTACTACTACTACTACTACTAGTACTACTACTACTACTACTAGTACTACTACTAGTACTAGCACTACTACTAGTACTATTACTACTACTATATGTCCTTGTCTTTTCAGGGCAGTTTATTGAGACCTTTTTGAGATCCTAATAGGCAGAGCCCAAACCAGGAGAAAGGAAAATCGAGCTCATAACCAAGACCTTTTATCCAAAAAGAGGCTAATAATCTAGAATTCTCAGTGACCAGCAGGTCCNTACTACAATTACTACTACTACTACTACTACTAGTACTACTACTACTACTACTAGTACTACTACTAGTACTAGCACTACTACTAGTACTATTACTACTACTATATGTCCTTGTCTTTTCAGGGCAGTTTATTGAGACCTTTTTGAGATCCTAATAGGCAGAGCCCAAACCAGGAGAAAGGAAAATCGAGCTCATAACCAAGACCTTTTATCCAAAAAGAGGCTAATAATCTAGAATTCTCAGTGACCAGCAGGTCCACCAGAAATTCTAGTGCTAACAAAAAGACTGCAACCTTATTTTTGTACTCCAGATATTGACTTGCAAGTCTATGTTCTTTTGCTATATCACAATATCTTGTTTAGTAGTATGATTTTTAGTCTAATATCATTGGTTTTTATGGTGTTCTGATGTTCTGATTATAATTGTATGGTTTTAAGCACAACAATTTTCTTGTAGGATGATTGTGAATATGGAGAACAGAAGATGAAAAAGAGAATGGCCGTGGAACCTTCAAACAGATCACAAACAAAAGCCTTTTCTAGTGAGCAAGTAAAGCAACGTGATTCTAAACGTGATCCTGAATACGAGAGAGAAAAACGACGATCTTTAGCAGACTCATGGGAAAAGAAAGGCTTTATAACACAGGAAAGAGATGGAGATGATTCTTTGCCTAGGCAGACAAAATCAGAAACCATTTATAAGGCAAAGCCTGAGTCTCGTCAAAAGGTAAAAAGCAAAATATTGGTTCATTTTTTCTAGAATGGTATTATTCCTCTTGACAGGATCTACCATCCAATATTTTGCCTTATTTATATCCAAATAAATGGCTAGTGTATACTACGAAAAGAAGGTGACATCTATCTTAATTACATTAGTAAAAATTAGTTTACTTTTCAAATTAAAAGGCCGTTAAACAATTTTCATTTCTCTAGGCGTAGGAGGCTATAATGTTAGGAACGTACAAAGAACTTTTGAAAAAAAGGTTAAATAAGTTCTGTTACTTTTTTGATTTGATGCATGGCTTTTTAAAGCCATATAATAATAGGTACTAAATAAAAAAAGCTTTATTTGATTAGAATCTCACTTAATGACCTTACATTACCAAAGTATCTATCAACAATGAACTGTTGCTAATAATACTATTACTACTACAACCCTCACCTTCACCATATCATTACTACTGCTACCACTTCCGCTACTACTATTACTCTTACTACGGGTCTACGACAAATTGCTACAGACAAATTGCTACAACACATTATGCTACAGATTATATGCTACATACCAAAAGTGCTACAGGACATATTTGCTACATACTAACTGCTACAGCCATATTTGCTACATTGCATTTGCTACAGCCATATTTGATACATTGCATTTGCTACCGCTTTTTTGCTACATTGCTTTCTCTATAGCCATCTTTGCTACATTTCCTATCGGATTGGTCTGAAGTTTCGATACATTTATTTCACTTGATGAGTTCCACATGTTTATTCAATGATAACTATTCCTGTTATCAAACAGAGTGCAATAGCCACACCGAACTCATTGTCAAAATGGCTACTGGTCAAATATGCCTCTGGCTGAATGTCCGATTGCACGCAGATATTTAAGGTATTTGTTCTTCCAGGGATCTTGATCACCTTCACTGGCAATGGTTTCATGGAAGCTTTGAGCCATTCTTTGAAGACGCTCGTCATTTTCCCTGTACTTGGCCTTTTTCGCTGGTGGGGGGTTGCCAAACGCAATAAGATTTCTCTGAGCCGCCACGTATTGTTCTTCTTTTTTTAGCTTTTCTAACATCGTGAAAATGTTTGGGTGAGCCTTGCCTACTAACATTTTCCATCGTCGATTCCAGGCTTCCGCACTGTTATTCGTTCGCGGAAGCCCAAGGATGGTATGGTCATAGACATTCCAGCTCGCAATTGGGTATCTGGCGGCCTGTCTGCCTCTTCCCCTTCTACGACCAAGGATATAATAATCTTCCAGGTGATTTATTATTTCATCTAGGCGCTGGTCGGCAGCCTCTTGTAGATCGAGGAAGGCGTCGTGAACGTTATCAGGTGGAACGAACGCCAAAGCAAGACATGCATGAAATTGAGATCGTAGTTCTTGCTCATCTTCCATCTTGTAATAGGCTGCGATGCCATGAGCTTGCGCTTTCCTCCACATTGACTGAGCAAAATGAAAAAAGCAGTACTGCTCCCTTGCACGTGGAAAATGTGCCTTGAAGGAGTTTGCGGCAGCCAGCTCGAAGTCACTAGAAAATTTGGATGGGCCATCTTTGTGTGCTTCGGGCAGCATGTCCCGTATGGCCGTGAACAAAATCCCGTAAGATCTCTCCGTGCGATTACGCATCAAGGCATAACAACCTGGTAATACGTGACCGTCCTTAGCATAATGTATCACATATAATTGTGCTAAAATTCTGGCGACACATTCAAAAGTACCATCGCCAAACCACATGTCACTTTGGCCCATGTCTCTAAATACCCCCTCACCAGCAAAAATTAAAATTCGGTTTTCGATGTCCTCTTCTCTATTATCAAACACTAGCCATTGTGATCCATCAATCTGTCTGTACTGTTCCGGTACTTCAGCCATCTCTGCGAGCGATACTGGTAGTGCCGGCTGATGCTCTCGTCGTATTCTCTGAATAGCCCGCTTAACAGATTTCTCCTTCGGCAGCGAAACTGCTGTTTCAGAGTCTACTGCTGTGAGAAGCGCTTGGGTAAGGTGAAGTGGATTTGAATTGGGGCTGTCCCGTGCATGTTGCTTTACTGCAGCTAGGGCCAGCGTCGCTTTGCCTTCCCCGAAGTTGGGTGGGTGGTTATGCTCGGATACCAGCCGGAATTCCTGTTCATTAGCTGCTATCCGCACTCTACCCTTGCACCCAGATGTTCTGCGGATGCAGTACCACTGAGAGAACGTCCCAGAAGCACCGAGCCTGTGTTTGGTGTAGCTGTATCCGGCGATAATGGCTCTTCTTCCTTTCCCTTCAGATTTCGTAAAACTAATTGTTTCCATTTCAAGTGTGGTTATTAAAATTAGTAAAATTCAACAGAAAATGTATAAACAATGCTCTGACATTGCATTGCAATGCGTGTTCAAACATTACTTCGTAGTTATGTAAAACGGTCCAAGCATTATTCTGTACTGCTAGTGTATCAATAGCATTTTCTTTTTGTAGCAAAGTATGCCTGTAGCAATACCGTCTCGTAGCAATTTTATTTGTAGCATTTCTTATTTGTAGCAGAAAGTGACTGTAGCAAATCCATATTGTAGCAATTATGTTCTGTAGCAATCTGTCTGTAGCAATTTGTCGCGCTCCCCTTACTACTACTACTACCAGTACTACTACTCTTACTACCACTACTACTACCGATACTAATTGCTACTGCTATTACTACTGCTATTGCTACATCTATGAATATAATAACCACTATCACTGCTATTACTACAGTCACTATTACAGCTAGGATTACCACTATTTCTACCACACTACTACGTCTGCTATTACCATTATTATTACCATTGTTACTAACTGCTCTTCCTGCTCGTACTAGTAGTACTATTTCGTGTAGTTCTACTAGAGCTACTACTGCTAGCGTCACTGCTTCAATTAACAACAATATGAAGATTGAAATTTATTTTGGTCAAAATATTTGGAAAACAAAATACCTTTTAAGTGCTCCACCATATTGTTACCTGTCTCTTTCATGTATGTGCACCCTTGTCTTATACACAAAACATGAATATCGAGTAAATCGTCAAATGTTACATGTGTTACCTTTCATGTCTGAAGGCTATGTTATAGAAATGATATTTCTATGTATATTTTATAGAAAGTTGATCACAAAAAGAATGTAGCGAAGCTTAAGTCATCAGCCCAGTTACGCGTACAACAATGGGAACAGATGATTGCCTCTCGTGCGCAAGTGTCAGATAATTAGAAGGTGAGAAAAATTGAGATGATATATGAATAGCTTTATAGTTGTAACTTTTCTGTGTACCTGTCACAGTTATGGTAACAATTTTTCTAAAGTAAGTTGTGATGCCCAGCAACCCAAGTCCCTTAGTTTTGCAATGAGAATACGAGTACGGGTGTTTGTGCACACGAAATGACACAAAAAGGAGAATAGGTGGATTTGTCAATTGCAAAGGTACAGTATGTTATTTAAAACTATAGTAAGCCATCCGCTTTAATCGTACTTCCTACCATTTCGACGTATCTTTACATCTATAAGAGTAAAATATTGGCTTAACTTTACAATCATAGTTTACTAAAGTGATCTAAGGTGCATAAACTGAGGCACATCAATGGGCCATTAGCTCCCAGTTTTCTTGACATTCAACAAGAAGATATTATCACATGTTAGATCCTACAAAAAGATAGTTTTATATGAAAAGTAAGAAATAAGAATAAGTTCGATATCTAGGAAGAATTTTTTTTAATGCAATGCCGACTTTTGTATGTCGATCTTTTATAACAATAAACTTTTATTCGCACTGCCTGTTCGAAGTCTGTTAAAAAAGATATACATCTCGCAGTGATTAATACTCCATTATATGGCTTGGTTGCATGCTCTACTCCTCGTGGTGCTCTTTGCCAAATCAAATGCTGCCCTTTTTCAACTGAATTTCCATAAATAAAATTTATGCGATTTCAATTTGGGGCAACTATCACAAAATTGTCTTTGCTTGATAAACGACAGGGATAGAACTGCTGAGATATTGTAACGAACTATGCTAATAATAGAGTCATATTTAATAACAAGAAAAGCGTTTCCATTGAGACAGTGATGCTAGTGTTTTGGCAATTTTTGCAGGTGAGGGAGCTCTAATTAAGATATTATATCAAATCAGCATGTATCTTGTTTTGGAAGAACTTTTATGAGTAGATTTTGATGAACATCGTAGAGATTATCTAATGAAAATACTCACTTTATGTAATCAATTATTTAGATTTAGGATAAAAAAGGTAGAAAGTCTGCGAATCAACGATCAGGCTTGAAATACAAGTTACAGCACATAGCAAAAATTAAAGCTTTAGTTTTATAATTGCAACTGAAAGATCAATTTAAAACTATACTTTAGATTCATTTAAAGAGTGAAATTTAGAAATGCATGCAAGAAATTAGATTTATAGGGCAACTAATGAAACAATAGCTTTTTATTACTGTGATTATTTGTACCGACAGAAAACTATGGGCTTAAGATGTTTTTTTGTACTAATGAGAAACCAATTACTCTGTTTTTGGATAACCAGGGTCAAAGAATGCACCTTTTTGTAGCAATGGAAATTATTGATAATTTAAAACAATGTAAAGGCTATAGTCCCAACTGAAAATTAATTTTAAATGTCCTTTTTACTTTGTTTTGTAAATGCTTATCATAGTACCATAATAAAACCACAGTAAAAGTCTTTTAACAAGCTTTGTAGACGAAATATAATCCTCTAACCTCCAAAAAGGGGTCAGGTGAAAGGATTTCCAAAGGCAGGATGAAAAACAGTTCATTGGTATTTGTAATTAATTTTCTAATCCAATTACGTTTATGTACGATTTGCTTTTACCTTCAAAGTTAAGGTGATAAAAACTTGATATAAAACTCTAAGTTCAAAGTGAAAGTAAGATTGGTTCTGTAAATTAATTGAAACGTCTTAAAGTTGGAAACCTTTGCTGTAATCGCCTGGGCTATTAGAGACCGGTTGAAACGATTTTGAAAGCTTCATAATATTTACCGAATCATCTTATCTAATAAACTCTATGAAAAACCTTGCACAAACAAATCTGATTGATTTCAACTATTTCGTCTGATAATCCACCAGTGAAGCTAATGAAGGCAACACAATCAACAAAGGTTTTCAAGAGACCAATGTTACACAAGCGAAACCAAATAAGTTGAGTTACATTTATGTCCGAGTGGAGATTGACTTGCAAAACACACTGGATGTTAAGGAGAAAAATCTTCACACTTTTTAGTAATAAAAGCAAACGCTTTGGTCGGAATACACTAACACTAATGACAAAATCGGTGCTCTATACTTCATTTTCAAACATTGAAGGCCAATCTTGACATAACTAAAACACGTAAAACACCTATATTTCGAGTTAATTGCATAAATATTTCTTAAAAATAAACCTGGAAAAGCAATACTCAAACGCTCGATCCAGTGGCGCGATCTCATCTGCACACCAGCAAGTACTACATGCATACAATAGCGGTAGAGTTGTTGCTCAACAAGTTATCATGCTTGAGGTACCTGGCTGGAGCCTCATGCGTGAACAATAATAATAACAACAATGTATATTGTAAATCATATATTTATCCTTAACCTTATGAAGCTTATATATATATATATATATATATATATATATATATATAAGATGTACAGCTGAAGATTGTGAAAGACATGAAGCTCTGAGTACTGTAAAGTTAGAGTTTTTCTTACTCATACATCTGATTATATGATAGCTCCTACGTTTTAATGTGGTAGAGCACTGTTGTTGATGACATTTCATATACATTTGTTAATATGTATATATATATCAGATTTAATTTCTAGTTTATTACCATACCAACATAGAGTAGACATTGTTATTATGGTTTGAACCTCTAATAGGCACTGTTAAGGCTTCTTTACTTTACATAATGTAATGCTTTAATCCGCTGCCAACAGGTGTTTTGAGTATCAGTAGCTTAGTATTTTTAACGCCTTTATTGTACAATGACATTTTTAATATGGTAACTAAGCAAACATTACCATAGTGTATACGAATCCACTATTCTTTAAACGAGGGATTACTTGAGTATAACAAGGTAAACTCAGCTATCTTTATTAAACTCAATTAATCTGAGTGAAGCTCTATTAACAACAAAGTAACTTCGTCAATGCCTTGGTTTTTACGTGACCACATTTGTTTAGCCCACAACTTTTGGATTTTTTTCCCCGTAGTTCAGCATGCATCATCCAGTAAGAGATTGGTATATACCAAATGATGCTTAATGGTCGAAAATTAAAAATTACTCAGACATTTAAGTAAAAATAGCGAGTTGCACTCAAAATCTAGCCCGCTGGTGTGGATGTGAGTTCGACTATTGCTAAAAAGGATACTCTATGTTTCTTACTTTCGATAGTAATTGATCACGATGTAATTCCACCATGAAATATTAAGAAATAATTAAAACATATGCAATATAACAACTTTCATATTGTGCAGTATTTAAATACTGTTCTTATTGAATGCGTTTCAAGATATGACAGAGAATTGGAGTTCTGTACTACAGTGTCAGAATAGGTGGGCGAGCGAGTGTTGCTAAAGGAACTAAATGTGGTCATGATTTACAGGATATTCCTAATTTCTGAATACATATAATTATTTTCCCATGACAAAATGGGTAACATATCTATTCACTTATATTTATAATCCTTTAATTCTTTTAAATAATTATTTACTTAACTTACCAACGATGTTTAAAACCTAAATAGGGTTCATCTTTTATCTTTACTTACTCCAGCAGGTTCCCATACAAATCACTCACATCTTATATGACAATTGTTGGGTAAATGAATATCATTCAGCTTATGATCTCATTGTTTCTTAATTAACTCGTGAAGTCTAATCGGTTGAGTTTTATGGTTGTAAACAAGTTTGGTATTGCCAGCATCAAAGTGAATACCAATACAATTAAAAATCAGCCACATACTGCATGTGAAGTTGTTGTTTTCGTAATTATTAATGGGATGATTTTTAAACAGTCCTCTTTTCCTAAAACAAAATCACTTGGGAGAGCCAAAGTTCTTTTTAACTCCAGTAATTTCTTAAGAAAACGTTAACACTAGGGAAGCTGTCAATGAATGCCACTGAACAAGTTATCACCACATTAACAAAATTAAGGGATGTTGTGGGGAAAGAAGTATTGCAGGCAAATTTTCTTTGCAAATACTTTTCCTCTATTTAAAGGACCTTTTGTATTTGAGACATTCCAACACCCAAGATGGTAAACACATTATAAATAGTGGTATTCTTTCTAATTCAGAATGTTTGATAAAAGTACCCTTTCACTAACATTGTACTTTTTAATTCATTCCTATTCACTGACAACTCACTTTAACTTTTAAATGCAAGTGCCTTCCAAAAATTAGATCCTGTTAGCTAGATAAGCTTCTTTGTATTTATTCTCTTTTTCGAAGATTTCTGACTATCAGTCAAAATCCAACGCCTTTTGGAAAATCCTGGATCCTATGGTCGATAGAAGTTTACACCCCTTTCTCGGAAAATTTAGAAACAAGGATGAGTACCCGATTTTTATTGGAGTATACCCTGCGTGGTCTCCGATTCTCTTTTGCTGGCTGACTTTTTTCCTCTGCCTGTCCATTTCTACTTATTTTGATAACCAACGCTTGAACTCTTTATTAGTCATGATACATTTGAGGTGTTTTGGTATGATTGATAGGTCTTCTTAAGACAGATTGATTAAAAGTACATTTCATTAAATGGGAAAGCATAGTAGTAAGTACAAAAGTAGCCGTGTGTATGTTGCATGGGCAAGTGTTAGAGCCCTAGTGTTTTTGCCCTTGGCTACTGGAAATGATCAGTGAAAGTCGGTAGTAAATAACCAACCTTATCAAAATTGAAATTGCTTGATTTCTTGACAGATGGAAATATTATAATTAATTTTGATGTGCAAATACGTTTTTGTTAGTTCTAGCTCCTGCTACACTGCTGTAATTGTATTTCTTGTAAGAACCAATGCTCTTCTGTCAATATTCCTCATTAATTTACTTTTGATCAGCCTCATTCTTCTCTTACTTATCTTAAATACTTCATGCTGTTAAAGCTGCACTAGTTTTACTCCTTCCAAATTTGGTGTGTATTTTCATCACGTCAGCAATAGTAAAATGGGATCATTTTTTTTGCAATCCCTAAAATCAGGGGGTTTCTTCATTAAATTTTTTTACTACTAAGTTTAGGAGTGGATTAACCATAAGATATTCTACACACATTTAAAAATAGGGGTTGGAGTCCAAAATATATTTTCCAAACAATAAGGACAAATATGGAACAAATACCATGCTAGTAAGCTGAGACTTCAGCGTATTGTTTAGTTCTTGTTTTTCTTGTAATTCTCATGAAATCAACATGACATCTGCTGGCTGATCTATTTTTGCATTACTTCATTCAAACTATCCACGTGCTCACTATATATTCTCGCATTGCGAAGTCCGTATTATTAATATCAAAATATTGTTCATCAATTAATAAGTTATTAATTTTTGAAGAGTGATTTAAGAATTTATTTAATTCTTCCTCTTAATCAAAGCAAATGATCATTAATCTATTGTTTCACTTCCCTCTTCCTTGTTGACTCTATATGTTTAGACCCAATCAAGACTTTTTTATCCTGGAAATGCACCTTCTGTTTATGGTTGTAAATTGGCCAGGTTAATCGCTAACTGTGTTATGACCATTTCTGTTGAAATAATAGAAAGTTACGCAATGAAATGATTTATATATTTATTTCCGTCAAGTATATTTGCACTTGAAGAGATTGACACCAAGAAAGTGACTGTTGCACCAGCTCCTTTCCATTTCAGTTGTGGTAAAAGGCAAAGGAATAGTCATATCGACTACACATCTGGCTCACACATCACCATTATTAAAGAATTTTAATCATTTGGATTTTTTTCTTTAATTTTAGGTTACGAACGCCTGAGGGTGGAATGAAGAAAAAAAATGGAGGACAGGAGCTCCTGTCAGGCCATCGAACATTTTACAAAGCGTAAAAGAAAATCCAATTTACAGATATTAAACAAGAAGAGCTATTTTAATCCTTTTATTGTCTGAACACGTGTAGTACGTACGCTCAAGATCACTAGATCTTTCACTTATAAAAATTTCATACTGGAAATTATTATGCGTATTTATCAGACAAATTAATTTTGCACCACATCGAATTCCAGGTGTCCTAGGGCGGCCATCCATTTGTCATCATGACAGTGTCTCCAGCTTATACAAAGGAAATCCAGTCATTGGTCTATTATGCAAGCGCAGATTCTCCCAGACGTTAAGAGAATGGCTAAGAGTAAGAAATTGACCGTTGCATGGATAAAATAAATAAACCATTTGCCGTCATCACTGCATTTCTAGAAAGAACTTCCTTTAAAGCAACAAGACCATACTATGCATTCCATTACTTAATTTTTTAATGTTTTGCTTAGATTAACAGCATATTAAGATAGACTTTCACCAAGTGAGTTCATTCATGCATCGATCATTGGCGATGATATGGTCAATGCTGTAAATATTTCATGGGGAGCACACAATAACTCAAGTAGGTTGGTATATTCAGAGTCAACGCTAAATAGATACGGATGGAGTGTGGTGGCTTAAGTGATCACAATACAAAAATAAATAACTTCAAAAATATCAGTTTGGTAAATTAACAGTGTTAGTACTACTGCGGCTACTGCGCAATAATTATTTTTACACCTAAAACAATTCTTGATGTTACACCAACTGATTTCACTAATGATGATATGTCAAAAAATTCTGACCTGTAGCTTAATTTGGGAAATTGATTTAAAAAGAAATTGTTGCATTAAAAATTCTCAATAAATGATGAAATAAGCGTGTGGCTAGGAGACTGCTGGTAATCCCACCTCTCTCATAATTTCATCCTTAGCGATGACTCTGTCTAAGTTAAAACTTTCACTGTGACCAAGTCATTTTAAGGAGTTGTAAATGTCACCGTTTGCTGCTTTTACCACTTGTTATTACTTAGTAACGAAACAGTTCTTCTTACAGGAAAAATTGTGTAAAAACAGAAAAAAAATTACCGTACTTGTGTTGTCATTTCATTCCCTTAAGATAATTTGTTTTAAATATAAATTGCTTTGGTTGGGAAATTAGCAAGTCACAGCTACATTCATGGCTCATCAAACTCTTCTTCTGGATGCTGTCTTTACCAAAATGCTTGGGCAGTACTCGGCCTTCATCGAAGGTTCCGGGAAGGACGAGGATTTACTCGCGAAGAATAAACTCCACCAGTGCTTCGTTCTTGGAAAAAGGTGGGAAGAGGGGTAGATCACGTATCATTTTCGCTAAAATTTCTTCGATAAATTAGAGCTTGCAGCTCCATACTACCGGTACTCAACCCCAAGACGGGAAAGACGCTGGCCCCTTCCTTTCATAACTTCACCACTAATAACACTTTTTAACCCCTGTTGCTTGTAATCAGAAATTACTCCCATGGTAAAAAAATTCCACGGTGGTTTTTTCTCACAAAGTCATTTTTGAATTCTGAAACGATCCAAGTTGTAATTTGACTAAAAACGTAGACTTCAAAAAATAAGAATCTGCGTGGAACTGACATTAATACGCTGATAAATTTGTTTCTTCAATCGACTTCGGATAAATGTCGAGTTCATGAGTAATGACTTTGCAACAATCTTTCACTAGCCAAGACAATTTGCCTCTACAGTTTATGATAAATGTTGGCATTCTGTACATGATTAGCTTTATACCATTTCAAACAGAAAAAAATCTATAGATCGTAATGATATCGTCAACTCTTAAGGTTGCCTTGCCGAAAGGGGTCACAAATGGCAACAAGAACATTGCAATGCCTCCAACTACAAAATGAGTTTCCGTAAGTATATTGGTTGATGAAGGAAGAAATATCTTTTGAAACGTATCCTTCTTCATATCACTTTATCCAAGGGATGTTGAACGATATTATTTAAAAAAACCAATCTTCTAAGAAATCTTTAAATCAAAGTAATTTAATCGCCATTATCCTTACAAGATACTTTGGGGCACAAGCCATTATTGGCTCTATCAAAAATGAAATAACATGATTTTTGCGATTTCGTAGGTTTTACCATGCAAGCGTGGTGCACATATCTTAAGTAGCGGAAAATATTAAATGATAGTATAACAATGTGGCAAGACAAAGAGCACTGTTGTCTTTCCCTGGAGTCGGAGTCTTCACACCTACTATTGATGCTACTACTACTACTACTACTACTACTACTACTACTACTACTACTACTACTACTACTACTACTACTACTACTACTACTACTACTACTACTACTACTACCACCACCATAAAAACTATGTCTATCACTACTATGACTACCACTACAAATGTACTGAGTAAAGAAAGAGCTGAAAGATCTCGGCTCCAAGCATTAAGTCCAATGGTCAGTAGTCTGTATTCTTCAAATTATTAATTTTACAATATTCAGGAATTGTACTACAGAAAATGATATAAAGAAAGGGTAACATTTGTTTGAACAGAGTTACAAACAATTTCAGATATAACAATTTTATTGTCTTCCCATAGTGTTTTTGAATGGAAATGAAAAATAATACATTGCCCAAAACTTACAGTAATCTCATATTTACATAACTGGTAAGTTAGAGTGAACACTAAAAATATTTTGAATATTACAATGTTAAGATATCAAATAAATTTTTATAACAACTACATTGTCATCAAAGTCGCAAGCGTGCAACACATGTCTTGCTAAGATATATTTATAGGCAATCACCTCTTAATAGGTACTTCTACAGAACAAGGCTAAAATAACCGGAGTCAAATGAAGGAAGATGCTGAGATTAATAAACAATTATATGTATAAAAATTTGTGATATATTCAAAAAACAAAAGAAGTTGCTGTAGCACCAACAATATTTCTACTCCGTTGTTTTCGTCGTTTGTGAGCAGCACAAGGTCAATCCACATTCCTGGTTACGTTTATTCTCTTATTGTATGGTATTATAAGCATGAACATCATGCTCTGTTAGCGTCGCCCGTGTTAAATTGCCCATAAGCATCATAAGCAGGATGGCCGCATAACAACGGATCTCCTGTATGCTAAGCTAGCGACAGGACACCGTGCGTTGGGGTGGCCAACATTGCGCTCCACCAATGTATGACTTTAAGTATGACTCAGACGCTTGGGAAGTGCTCACAGGTAACCGCGACAGCTTGCGTCATGCTGTTTTGGCGGTGGTAAGTAGGGGTGAAAAGAAGAGAAACCTCCAGCTGGATAACGAGGGAGGAGGTAAGAGCGAAAAAAGAGTGAAGAAGGGGTCGCCACGCAGGTATCGAACTGTTGATTCACTCCCGACTGTGCCATCTGGAAGACTGAATGGAGCAAGAGGGTGCATTCCATTGTCTCCCAAGTCAGAAGGATGGGTACTACTACGTTGTTATCCGGTTGTGCGACCGTTGGATTTTGTCACAATATGGGGAAGAGCAAATACAGGTCAAAACGAACTGTGGAATTTTAAATCTCGTACTCTTGGAAATAGTCACAAATCTGTGTATCAAGGAACGTGCGTCCCTTGATACACAAATTCAAAAATCTAATGTCCTTTGAGAGCGTTATTTTTCTCAGCCAAAATTTCTGAACATGAACACGTGTAAAGGGTGTGTGACTGCACTTGTGCTCTTACAGTGCTTACGTTCGCAAGTAAAAAAAATCAATTATTGAAAGTATTAAAATTGAGCCAGTTTAGAGGGTTAAATCGACAAAATTTAATATGTTGTATTTTCATGAGTTTATACCACCTTTCTGAAACTTAGTAACATTGTCGTCATAGTCTGCTGTGAAAATGATAAAGCTTAAAACGTAATAATGTTGTTTAAAAATCACGTGCCAAGTGAAGCTCAAATCTTAGTTTCCAATGCAGGGGGTCAGGACCAAAGTAAAAGACATGCAGCTTTAAAGAGTAGTAGGGTAATTAAACTGATTAGAACATACACAGTTTACCATCTACGCTTAAGCGTAGAGACATGAGTTGGTTTTACAAAAAACCCTCCACAGTAACCATCTACAACTTATTTTATTACACCTTCATCTACCTATTCTGTGAAAATAAACAATTTCTGATAAAGAAAACCATTACCCCTCGTAATATAGTTTTTATCTTTTTAGTACATATATTAATATTAATACTGCTGATAAAAGAAAAAAAAACCAAACAAGCCACGTACAATTGATATGCCAACACAAAGAACAGAAAATAACGGGGGAAAAGCTATTCCTTTTGCCAAAAAAGCGCGAAGTTTGTGCTCTTCACAAAGGAAGATTTTTCATTTCTTAAAGTCCGACACCTTTACCACTATGAAAATTAACTGCTGTAAAAAAGCCGTGTCATTTTTTACTTTTGTAACATGTCGTTCTTTTTTACTGGGCTACCTCTAGACGGACTGCCGGCTAATTAAGCTTAAAAGTAAATATATTTTTCGGCACACTCACAAATATCTATTTACCATCACCGCAACATGACTTTTTATCCTGTCAACACGTCTCGAAATGTTTGACCAACTATTTTGGTCTCCAGACTTAGAATTCGTCTTACACACTGAAGGAATAGGTCATATCATATCGAATATAACAAGGATGGAACTTGTTCCGTGAAAGCTTTAGCTGTGGGCAAAGAAATGGCAGACAATGAACTTACTGTGGATATGATGTTTTAAATATGTTTATCCTTAATAAGTAGCAAACTAGTGAGGCTGTATATGTTTTCAGAGATAGCAACGAAGAGACACGTAATCAACAGTTCAAAATACACACTACCAAACGGGTATATTACATAGTTTGCAGTATTTGCCCGAGCTACAGCTATGGACTAGAAAGACCGAAATAAATTCACTAGTTTGAAAATGTTAGTTACATCACCAATAGCAACACTGAAATCCAAGACCAAAAACGGAAGGTGCCGAAGTTTGATGTCCACTGTTCGATAGCCAGGCTTTATTTCAAATTTTTCATTTGAAAAATGAAAGCCACATCTCAGCACAATATCCATGGTTTCACAAGAAATCTTAAGCTACCTTAAGATCTAAAATAAAAGCATCTTATGTATTTATTTGCAACAATTAAACACGCAATGCAACCTAACGTACATCTCAAAAAATGCAACATACATGTCATTAACGCGCAACGCTAGTCTTCGGTATGTAAACACGCATCCAATAAAATACAATGCATAAAAATGGATTAATATGGTATGATAGAAAATAAACCAACTCTTCAAGTGATTCAGGCACGTACTGATGCACACTTGAAGATTGGGCCAAAAGTAAGGGTGCACTTTATTTCCTAATCTTAAGGTAACTCAAGCTTTCATAAATTACGCTATACTAATTCAATATTTACTAGCCAACTGAGGAGTTTAGAACAAGTTCATTCATCGTGGAATTTTAAAGCTTTAACAACATTAAATAAAAACATACTCTTCTGAATTAGCTTTTTTTTTCCCATTTAATTTAGTCCTTCCCGTTCGGGCATTACTTTGTGAGGTGGCAAAATTACCATCCAGCTCATCTTCAAATTCATAGGTGGGTACAGGGGATTTTTTACGTGCAAAGATAAACATCGGATATTCGGATCGTTGCAAAGGTGGCTTTAAAACCTACAAAGAAAATGAAAAAACAGTTAAATTTCCATTGGGAGATGTAAAATCCCGCTTTCATATAACAACTATTTTTCTCCACCTCTTTGTCCTATCTAGGTTACAATCGTAATTTGTGTCATTGTGTGTTTGCGTATCTCTCCCCCCACCCCCCCTCTCTCTCTCTCCTCTC
>RDPX01000051.1:777013-793138 GCA_003991215.1 Morbakka virulenta
CCCCCCCCCCCCCCACACACACACACGCACACACTCTGTTGTTAAGTACTCAATGTTCTGATTTCATGGTTAAAGTCAATAAACTTGGGTCATTGATAAGCTTTTCCATTACTATTTTCTACTTTGTTGAGAGAATACGCGAACCCACGGATTCTCTCATATATGTCTATTTGCGCTGTCAATGGCTAAAATCTCTCTGGCTTTTTACCCTTTATTACTGAAAATTCTTATCAGTGAGTGGTACTTCAAGTCCATAAAAACCAAAGGCAAAATTGTTTCAATTAATTTTATTATTTCTAATACTGAATATTCAAACAACTATTAAGTAGCTGACCACTAAGTAGCTGATAAAGTAGCGGCATATCAGAGCATAGGAAATGCGACTCACAAATAGATATTAGTACATAAATAATTATTTATGTACTTAGATCTATTTGTAAGTCGCAGCTCCTATGCTCTGATATGCCGCCACTTTATCAGCTACTTAATTTTATAACCTTGGAAAACGATTTCAACTTCAGGAAGGATATAGTTCCTTCTGACAGGCTAGCGACAAGCTCTTTAGCCACGGTTGTCATTTATCTAGAGACTGTATCCACAAAAAAAACCGATTACAAATTACAGTACGCTATTGCAGAGGCAATTATTTAAAGAACCAATGATCATATATATTTATATATATACCTGGGGGAATAGCAAGTATCAAGGATTACACTACAGAGTTTATAGTCGGGTTCGTAATACTCAATCAATGTTTACTTTATGCCACTGCAGAAATAATTTCATTCAAATTTCCATTCCAAACAAATTAATTCTCGTAATACTGTAATTTGTTGATCAATTATTCTACTTACTTCTACGTAAGATTCTGTACTCAAAGATGTACAAGCTGTATATTGGTATCTCATGCAACTCAAAAAAATTACATCGCATCAACTCAAAATGCTTTACACTGTTCACAAGAGAACTTTGGATACGACGTGTGATCAATAAATTCCCGGAATGAGCTGATAACTCCGGTATGGAGAGATTGGTCAAGTTGGGTGTTATGTTATCATAAAGGTGGGTGTGTCAGGAAGCGTTTGTGTCGATTTGAAAGTTTTTCGTTGCGCGATGCGGTTGCTATGGTGAACAGGTCAAGGCCATTGCTTCTCTTCCGGCGAATTTCAGTCAAAATGAAGGGGAAAATTGAGCAGAGAATGTGCGTGAAATTTTGTACTAATCTCGAGTTTTGGCCATCAGAGACAATTGAAAAGTTTTACATCACTTATGGACAAGCTGGCCTACAAAAGGCTCAGCTATTTATATGGCACAAACGATTTAGAGAGGGCAGAGAGGATGTTAAAGACGGTGAAAGGCCAGGAGCACCTGCTACAAAACGGACTCCTGAAAGCATCTATTTTTTTAAGCAACTATTTTTGTTGTTTGAAAATCCACTCCAAAATCATTTTTCATCGTATGTCATTTATTACAGCTTATTATTATTAAAAAGAACTAATTAAATTTAATTTTGTGAAACTTTTTTCAAGTTTAATACTAAAGACTGGTGGTACAAGAATACATTTTATTGCTACATATGTGGCTGGAATTTTGCGGAATAGTCGTATCAAGTGAAGACGTTCATCACCAGTACCAATTTCGTTAGAAAATATTAATAATGTCCTGTGATTATGCGTGATAAATCCCCGAATGGTATGGATTTCGCATAAGATGCAAAGTATGCGGCAAATGTACATAACTCCAACTTTATCACATTTCCTGTAACATACAATGGCCAATCCCCATTGCAGTTTCTATTCGTAACTACACACGGCTTGGCTCTACGTTATTTATTTATTTATTTATTTATTTCATGCTCCATATTTGGAGGAGTATTGTAGTTTACTACCCTTTAAACTTTAAAGACTTTTTCCCAAATAACTCTTGGCCTAGTAAATTCTGTCTTATCTGTAGTTAACCCGTTAAGTAAGTATTGCGTGGCAGACATGAAAATTTCAAGCCATTTAAAAAACCCAGTAGGTGAATAGGTGTGCAAATTTATGGCTAGAGTCCAGAAACGTTTCCCCTTGTACAATGAAGAGGAAATTATTAATGTTCCTGAGGTATTTTCTTTGCTTGTTCACCCATATTTATGTCGCTATTTTTTCTACGCTTCGCAATGCAGGAAAGCCACAGATAGAGGTTAATACCTCAAAAACACAGCAAAAAAAAATCAAAAAAAATCGCTGCAATTAGATTGAGGGTTACTACAAAAATCTTAGGCTGCTCATATGCTCAAATCACTATTTGTATCAGTGATCTTGTCAACTATATCTTGAGTTATTTTGACTCACAGCATTATATTTTCAAGAGATGCTCGATTTTTGTCATAAATGCTTATGTTGACAACAAGCAAAGACAAGGTGTTTGAATATAAAAGTTCACCTGCTATATTATTTTACAACTATCTTCTACTGTCAACAAATTTTTACCTGCAGCTTATACCTTTCCCCAAAACATTAAAAACCAACTGAATCATACAATTAAGTTTCTGTAAACAAGTTATTGGAGGAAACTGCTCTAACAGATGTGATTTTTTAAAAGCTGTTTCAAATAACGGCTTGTGCTGTTCCTAATCTTTTCTAACTACCATTAACATGTCAATCGAGGCTTAGCGTAACCCTACCATAATGCCAGAATACAACGGTCACTAGAAGCAAAAATACGATAGTGTGGTCAAAAAGAATACTGACTACAGGGAATATAATTAAAACCCATGATCACGATGGGTAAATGTGGAAGAATTTGCCAAGTAAATATAAAACTTGCTAGAAATTCCAGCTTAGGGGCAAGAAAAAAAAGCATTGCTTAAAACAATAAAAGCCTACAGCAAAATAAAAATAAAAAGATAATAAGGTAACGAGGATCCTAAATATAAACTGTGAATAACCAAACACGTAATCAAGTATAAGTGCAAGGTAAAAATTTGTTTTCCGTATTAGAAAATGAGTAGTAACCCCAGTTTTAATCACGGCAAACGTGGAGTCAAGGCACTTTCCCTGCAAACACGATCGAAACCTTGGTAATTGCTCAGTCGTTAGTAAACTGTGCGCAGTAAGATATTGTAATTATTTGTACAAGGAACTTTTTCAAATTATCTTGGATCCGAATTTCGTTAACAACTTAAATCGAAAACTGTAAATGGTTAAACATGTGGTCGAGTGAACTACTGAGTAGGGCAGGTTGTGAGCTACTGATTTTTCTGTAACTCACAAATAATGTGAATCAGTAAACATACTAACTAATTGCCCCACCCATAGTGGTTCAAATTCAAATACACACACCAAAACGTTTATTGATTGCCGCAAGTAAACAAGAACAAAGATAATAAAACAGTAACCACAACGTGTAATTTGTGTAACCTACCTCTGCTGTCTGTTCGCAAAATTTATCGAAATCTGCTCTTGTGCGACAGTAAAAGCCAATACAGCAAGACGGGTCCATTTTTTTCAGAGAAAGCTTACGCGGGAACCCACAGTGGAAAGACTACATGGTAAAGATGAGATGTATAACTTGTTATGTCAAGAATTTCCACTTGTGCCTTTCGCACTAACTTCTCATTGCGGCCTTAAGGTCACTGACGTTGACACAATACTATAACGCATTTTTTTTTATGAAAACTGTAGCTGTGAACTTCAGAACATCAATAAGTAAAAAGCAATAAGAAAATATTGGATTTTATTAATAGAGGTAGCAAATCGTTTAATCAAAGTTGATAAACTATAGCAGAAATTTCAATTAAGCCATACCTTTCTCTAATCGCTTACAATAATTTCTACTAAAAACTCAAAGAAAAACTGACATTTGGTTACACATTTAAAGTAAAGTGAGATTTTTTTTTTTTTGGGGGGGGGGGGTGAAGTAAAGTTATGTGCTGTCGAAAGCATTATGTACTTTAATATTTAATGGATCTCTGCCCCATTAGTTTTCCTTCTCAAGGTGATGAATTGGGTGACAAAAAACTCTCCTTAATTTCGAGAATGTGTTCAGGAACAGTTTTGCAAAAAATAATTTCACCATGGCAATTTTTTTCAACGTTACAAAAGCTAGCATTTTCCTCTTATATTTACGCATCCGTATCTGACTTCCACTATTATGCCACATAAAATAATAAAAATGCAATTGGTGTCCACTGTACTAAGAATGGCAGTCTTTGGATAAGTCTCAATAAAAGTAAAAACTAAATGAGGTAAAAAAAAACAATTTCTTAAAGTTCTACTCAATACTAAATCCAAATATTTTCCATTGAAACTCAGTAGATCTTAAAAATAAGTCATTATAACACGTACCTCAACTGGGAACATTTTTTCAGTCATATCAACCATTGGCTGCACAAAATGTGGGTCCAGATGAATCAGTTTATTATCTAAAAATTAAAGAAAAATTGCAATAATCCAAAGCCATTGGGAAGCGAGGCAAAACTTATTAACCTGATTTCCGTGGTAACGTAAACAGGACTATGGAACTGCTTTATTCAACTACTTCCTAACCTTTAAAGTATAGTATATTATAGTGGAATACAGTGACTCAAGTACAGTATACAGTTAAGTACAATATATTATTCAAAAGCATAGTGCAGTACAGTATATTTCAGTAAGTATATTTATAGGATGCTTTCCTATAGTGCAATAGTGTATCAATGGTCTAATATAAGACAATGGAATACTACACAATTAAACTGTACAATGGTAAAGCACTGAAGAGTATGTACATATTAGTTTAGTAAACCTAAAATAATGTTTACTGGGGCCATTCGTTGACACAATGGTACAATACGGATAATGAATTATGTACTGTTTTCTGTTTGAATCGTACTAAATTTCTTGTAATTTTACATTTACTTTATTTCTTCTGTACTTTTAATTGCATTTTGCTTCTTCCGCTTACTGGTTTTCTCTGTTCTTTTAGGCCAATTACTCTGAATTAGTTTACATTATGAGTTCTGCAAGCAAAGAAGTACTAGTACCATACAGGGACCAAACCTGCTGAGAAAAAGGGTCAGGTAAAAAACGTTATCGTCCGTCTCTGTCTCTTTGTCTTTCTGACATCTTTCCTTGTCGGTCTGTTTACCATCCTGTCAAGCATAAAAACAAACATGAAAAGTTTGGTAGGCTAAGGTGACCCATGTTAAAATCATACAGGTATGTTGCATGTTACTGTTTTGAATGAAGTTTGAAGTTCACTTTCTTTAGGGCACAACTCGTAGCCATGTCGTTGGCTTGGATACATAAATTTGAGAAAGCTTAAGTGGTGACTTAAAAGGTTTTATTAGAGAAGTTTTCCATTTGTCATCTTTTGTTACAAACATGGGGAAATGACAAAACTAAATAGTATATGGAAATCAAATCACAAGAGAGTTCTGCATACAAAATGAACCCTGCAGACCACTACTACTGGAGACCAGTCTTAAGATGAAAGATGAAAGTAGTTTTCTACATACTTGTCATCCACTTAAAAGGTTACATACACGCGCGCATTTTCACTCATAAACCTACTCTCTCTTTCTACCCGGACTTTGATGTTCTCTTCCTTTACTATGTTTCTGTGAAATGTGGAACGCCACTGATATTAACCGTTTCTTATCCTCTCCCATTCCTAACAGCTTTTGGCTCTTTTACTTATGCCCCCTTTCTATTCGGAATACTTGTGCTATACTGTTTGGATTGCGACATCTTTCTCTAAAACTATCTCCTTTTCGTTACGATCCGTCCATGTCCACAGTAAGAATGTGATTTACAGTTTTGTATTTCTCTCAATTCTTTGGACCAGACGGTGCCCGCAAAAGCCACTTTATGAAGGAGTGGAATTCGCCCTTGGCGGATGCAATCCTGATACTAATAAATAGCCATTTTTTGAGATTCCAGCTTGATATTAACTGGACCTGCTGTGAATTACGGTGGAGCAGAAAAAGCCTTTGAAAGCTTAATCAATAGATAAGAAAAGATGTTGTCAATTGTCAATACTATCCATCCACAAAACAATGTGAATTAAGTATATTTACGAAGGCAAGAATGTGATGAAAGTATGATACCAATGAAAACTCCGTGCTAAAGCTGATTAAAGAGTTTAGTTCTGTGGGAAAGAACTGCAAAAACGCAGTAGGAACTTGACTGGTATATTTTCGAAGCTCTTTAAAAATATTAATCTGCCAAACTATGCTAAACTGATTTAATTATACTCACCTACACACAGATTTTTGAACATAATTTTATATTATGATTTTAAATGTCAACGAAAGTATTTTGCTATGTTATTATCCGCTACTCTGTCTTATTCATGTAGATTTCACTTGAACACAGAAATGTTCTTAGTACTACACCCAAAATACAAGACGTACTGACCAAAGTTGCTTTTTCATTTGAAGTCTAAGACTTCCAAAATCCTGACGAACTGTCTAAATAGCGTTGGGATGTTCGGGATTGATAATTAAAGCGAGCTCTGGATAAGTTGGTATTTGTGTAACTTGGTATCCTGCCTAGGCTAGCCCACAAACTTCGGTACTGATAGGTCTTTTCCCTTTTGAATAAACCTGTGTAAGTAATAACCTATCGAAGTTAGCACATAAATTATGGTCCAAAATGCCATTTTCACACTGCGGAAGTTAGCAAAAATGGTAATCTGGTGAAATGAATGCTATAAAAGACGGAAATGCAATGGAATCGGAACCCCAAATCTGGTATTGCAGATACAATACTAAAAATATGATCGGTATGCTCATGCGGTATGATCATACGTATTTGCAATATCAGTTTTTTAGGCCATGTTTTAGTGGTTCATTACCTCTCTTTACACAATATTCACTTTTATGGAAACAAAGCCCAAGTTACGGGTCGGAAAGGAAAGTGTTAATGTTCATTGACCCGTTTCAATCACCAACGGAATTAAAATCCATTAAGTGGTGTGTTGTTAATACTCTCAGTCCCTTCTTTACACATAGTACTTGACATCAAAAGTAGTCAAGATGCTCAAAACGGCGAGGTGTTACCAATAATCTATCAATTCGTGTTTATTCTGTATTTTATGATCACTAACGCCAACGCAAAAGAAGTCTACACCACGGAAACAAAAAGGTCTGTGCTTATCACAAAAGATTTTTTTATCTGGGCCAGTGAAAATCCACAGACTAAAAAATCATAGCAAACTCTCGCTATAGAATCTGGAAGTTTACGTGCGACAGTCGGAAATATTCCTTAGCATAAACCAGACCTGAATATATTTCGCGTGAATATGAAGTCAAAGTCCCCAATGATAGAAAATGTGTTTTTGGCCTTTCACCCTAAGCAAGGTTTGAAACCACTAATGCGCAGAGGTTTACTTTTCTTACTTTTTTTACCTCTGTACCTTTTAATCTTTTAAAATTTAATGGCTTCTTCCCTCTTTCAATTCTAGCTCGGATAACATGTACAAACTCGGTAGTATGGCACTTATAAAGGAGAAACTAACTAGACGTACTTTTAGGGACGTGGCCGGGGTTCAAACTGCGAACCTCTAGCATGGTAATTTGTTGATTTAATAACTCGGGCATTACTGCACTTGGATGGATTGCACAACATCCCGAAATTGATCATCGTTCTTTGTCTTTCTTCAAGCAAGCTCGTGCTACTACCGTTAGCGTTACCAGTCCAATAATCAAGGAGAAAGCTATAGGATTCAGCAAGAAAAAGGTTCCTAATTAAATCACTTTATGACATGTTCCCGTCACCTGCAATCCTCGTGGCTTGAAAGATTTCTGCGGGCAGTTAAGTGTAAGTGAGATTAGTATGGCACACTATGTCACATAAAATCTGCATGGCCATTAGCATCACAAAATCGATATACGTAGAGACATAATGAGATACTGAGCATATTCATGAAATTCATTACGAAGAATATTAATTAATATTAATTTAGTGATTAACGCAGATTCCCTGCTGGCGATGGAAGAGAAAACAGTATTCCACAAAGGACAAGTGCAGCGTCAAACAATGATTAACCCAAAAAGGGTTATTGACAAGAGGCTGGAAATTAGGAGGTAGCTGTAGGCCTCTAATTGTATTTTGTTTTTGCAGTAATGATAACATTCTGCATCAGTACGTGACAATCTGAAACAAAGAAAAGAAGAACATCATCATTTTGGAGTTGATAGTTCCATTGGAAGACAATTTTGCTGATCCAAAGGTGAACTCGGTATAAAGACCTAATCAAAGCATATGATGATAAAGAGCAGAACATAAAGTTTTTTCACATTGGAGTAGGGTCTAGTGGTTATGTTGCCAAAAAAAATTCTTCAGTGTTTGCAAACGTTTCAATGTCACTAACACAGAGGTTGTGATCGTGCTTAAAAATCCTTATTTTACATTTGGTTAGAGTGAAAAGATGATAGTCGCATCTCGTCGTAACATTTGTAGGCAGTTTCTAATGAAATTCCAGGGAACACAAATTGGATCAAGACCCAGTTGACACCAGCTCGATAGAACCCAGAGGAGAAGCTCGTTGAAGCATAAGTCAGTAGTGCAAAATGGCCAAAACTAGGTCCTATGATTCCTCCTGAAGACAAAATTCGAGTTGGAACTAAGAATAGTTTCAGCTAATTGGTAAACAACATGGTTCAAGTTACCCCCATAACACCATTAGTTTTGTCTTCTTTTAAACATTTGTGTTTCAACACATTAACGTTTTCATTCAAAAAAGTTTCGAAAAAGGTCAACTATATTCATTAATGTATTAAACACACACACACACACATATATATAATATATAATATATATATATAATATATATATATAATATATATATAATATATATAAATATATAAATATAATATATATATATATATTGTTTCCGACTCTCTAAAATTTTAGCGTTTTCGACCGTATTTGATTATTAAATAATTTTATTGGCGTACAATCCGTATTTCAAACTTGAAGTTGATTCTCATAGTATTTAGCAAAAACAAACGTAAACAATACTTAAGTATTGCGAAACGTCTGTCTTGTATGCAGATTGCGCATTTAAAATTTCAAGTGGATTAGCAAATATTCTCCCCATTCACTTTTACACTTTATCCTTTTTCCTTCTAAAATTTTGATAACATGTGAATAATTCTGCATTTACCCGTTACTATTTATAACTGGAACAGGAAAATGTTTAAACTAAAAATGTGTACATTATTATTAAAACTCAAGGGCGCATTTTTTCCCTCACGTTTTTCAAAATTTAGGCAAATCATATTACAGATTAATCACATGGTTGTACAAAACAAGCTGATTTCATTTTGCCTCAGAAAATACTCTCTAATTCCTTCTCCTATGGCTTTTGTTGGGATAATACCCTAAAAGTATTTAAAAATAATTCGTTCTCTGATATCAGAGATCTCTGATAACAGACAAGAGTGTTATACTCACCTTGAAAACCAACAAAATACAATGAATGTTTGGGTCGTCCACCAATAATACCAACACAGTAATCCAACGTCAATAAGGCCTAAAATGGAGAGAAAAGGTAGCTAATGAATATCAATCTTTCATCGCTATTTTATCCTCTTCGCACATTCTTTCCAGTCTTACATAATACGGATACAAATAGAAAAACTGCATGCTCCCTAAACAATTTAAGAAGGTATGACGCTAATAACTGAAAGATGCTATAGGTGAAACACTTGTTCTTTCAAGACACCAATATATAGGTCTGGGATCAATACCCACCATATCCAGCGATCAAGTTTTGTTTTTTAACTATTCCTAACCCTGTGACTCTTACTAATTAGGTTTTACTGGCTTCTTTTAAGTTCTTTCACATTTACTTTGGAATAAAATCATAGGGTTTATTTCTTGTACCGGATATTCCTTAAAGACCAAGTATTGGATTATCTNTCTATATCAATAATTTAGCGTGTTATGTGATACAAACAGAAAAACTGCATGCTCCCTAAACAATTTAAGAAGGTATGACGCTAATAACTGAAAGATGCTATAGGTGAAACACTTGTTCTTTCAAGACACCAATATATAGGTCTGGGATCAATACCCACCATATCCAGCGATCAAGTTTTGTTTTTTAACTATTCCTAACCCTGTGACTCTTACTAATTAGGTTTTACTGGCTTCTTTTAAGTTCTTTCACATTTACTTTGGCATAAAATCATAGGGTTTATTTCTTGTACCGGATATTCCTTAAAGAAAAAGTATTGGATTATCTTACACCGGACTCACTTGGCATTATTTTTGTAGTTTAACCTGTAGTCTTTGTTTACTATGGTCTACTTCTCTTCCATTTATTGCCTGATACAGCTGTACTATTAGGGCTAATCTAAGATTTTTGAGCGAACCTAGATAAAAAATAATGCTTGTTAATCATAGCCCCACTGTAAAACACCATTAACCATGAAAATCATTAGCATTATCAGCATAAAAAATATGGTCACTGCAATCACAACCTCTAAGTCGGCATCTTTATTACCTATTCATTTTCACATTTAATGCTTCCTCTTTTTTGCTTCACTGGGTTGCCATACCCTAATGACAACATTAATCGGAACTCGTTCTAGAGTTTCTGTATAGTATGACTTAAAAAGCAACATTTTGACAACAACAGTATCTGTCGGGGCTAATCAGCCTACCTTTACACATGGACCATAAATTGGATTTATATTTTCTCCACCTAGTCGAACTGGAACAAGAATTAATGGTGATCTCCAAGTGCTGTCTTTGCATTTGCTACTGGCACAATTATTGCTACAGCTCATGCATAGAGCCAATACATCGTCAATATAAACTGGAAAATAAATAAAACGTTATCAAAAATTGTTAAGAGGTGCATTCAGATTCAAATAGCTTGTAACAATACGGCAAGCACATAATCTGCATATGTCATCTAGTAGCAAAGGATTAAAAAGTACGGCTGGTTTACTATGATAACAAAAGGAGCGTAGTTAATTCACATATTGACTGTCGTTGTCGTCAGGTGACCTATGTTGTATAACTATTAGCGGAACTCGTGCCTCACAGCTCCCGGCTCCCTGTACAGCACGGAAATTTGTTTCCAAGTCAGTCCTTTTGCTCACATTTATCACAGACGTTTACCTCTTCTCTTCGCCTGTTTCCCTGATCTGGTATCGTTCTTGGTGAAGCGTGCTAATAAACGTCCAAAAGATGTGTTTATTAAAGTTAATTTGTACTTTATCATAACACTTTAGGTTCTCCTGACGTCCACCCCTAATACACACATCTTGCCTTGATCTATTCTTATACCATACTAAAAATGTTCAGGTCCATAAAATCTTAAATCATACATCAATTTACAATGTAAAAACAATACTTTTCTTTTATGGCGCTGTGCCCCTCGAACGGGGGCAATGGAATCAATTGTACAATTTACGTTTCGCATCGTATAAGAAGGCAACTGTGATTTTACTTTGAAAATGTTCATGTCGCAGACAGAGTTAAACACCAGAACAGTGTTTGATACAACTGCCGATTGCTGGACTTTTAAAATTATATTAACGCTTTCTCAAACAAATTTCCCGATAATTAACATTAAATTTCCGACCATTGTGATGTTTAGAGTTCAAAAGCGTTTACTTTTTCTTGAATGTTCTTACTTTTTGAGTGCATGGAGTAAAAGATATCCATTATTAAACCATCAAAATGCTCATCAAAATAAACCCCGCTACCTTCCTTTGTGATGACATAAAGTTTGCCAGGATCCATCCCCATTCCAAAATATGCCTAAAATTATCCTCAAAATACATTGCCATTCCATTTAAAAAAAAATTCGAGTTTTCGACCTTAGTTTTGCTTTAAATTTTGCTCTAGTAAGTGGAACCAAAACAATCCCTTAAAATAAAAAAAAGAAACCAGCTTAAGTGAAAATACAGCTGTACAAATGCAAAGAAAAATGACCAAATTTATCTCATGTTTTCAGATTTTTTGTTTTGATAGAAAAATAATTTCAATATTGTTCAAACAAACTATTTAACTGCTTAAAAACACGTTTACAAAACAGTTGTTTACACGCCATGGCCTCTTTACCTCCCTCATTCTTTCCATTGAGGTATTCATCAATACTGGGATTAAACGGATCACACTGACATGAATGTTCTTTCATTGCCTTTATCGTTGAATGGCAGGACAGACATTTTCAGGATTTGAGCTTTTCCAACAGTCTTCCAACGTTGGTCTTACTTTTGAATGAGTGGCAAAATCCATCATAAAAAGTGCCCTTGAAATCATTAATTGATATTACATGATGCCTATTGATGCTGCAATATTATTACAATACTAAAAGGTATCTTTTGACAAGGGAGGCATTCTTTTTTCAACCTCACTGCATGAGCTGTAACCTAGCGTATGTATGAATACAAAAAGCCAATCGCAATCGTGGTTGCAAAACTTCACTTCCCAGCAGCGTTTATTTTTGGTGGCTCACCTGGGCCCATATCAGCAGAAACAGCATAGACGGATGAGGTCACATTATGTTTTTCCCCGACTGGGAAGCAATAATCGAAAAATCGGGCTTTGTATTCGAAAAGCGTGACAACTGCAATTTTCTTCTTTCAACTTTGCAGTCCTATCAGGACTAAAGTTTTGTCTTCCCGAGGTAGATAAAAGTCTTGCTTGTCAAAAAGTGAAGCGAATTTACGCTAACCATCGCAAAATGGTTATCGTGAACTCGTTAACACCAAAATGGGCACCAGTCTTTCTTTTTTCAGGTCATGTGTTCTCGACACTATCTCACAGACAGTATGGAAATGACATTTCCTATCAACGCGACAGGCATTTTTTCGCAAAAGGCAGTGATATAGAATTGCACGGGCTTTAATGTACACCCTTAAATTCGAGTTGTAATTTCAAGCTATCCAATGACTTCACTGCGTTTTAGATTTCAATATGTCGCCTTTTACTCATAGCTAGCCAGGATGTGAATTGAAAGAATAAAGCTGTGAAACCTGGCACTTCCCTTCTTAAGTGTCTTCAACTTTTCTGCTACCTTTCGAGGTTCGTTGGAAAGCTCCTTTAGCGCTACTTTGTGTATTTTCTTCTCTTTTTTTGACTTTTGACATGTGAAAATGCTCGCTCCATTTATTCCTCACTCTCCTTTTCTTTTCCTTAACCACTGTGAGTTGTTTGGTGTTTTCCGAATCGAGCTCCAGGGTGCACTATGATTGAACTCTTTTTTTTTTAGTTTTAACGTCATTTTCCCCCACCAAATGGGGCTCATCCTTACTCATTAAATCACAGGTGGACAGCGTAAAAATCTGTTCTTTGAAACGCGTAGAAAAATGTAACAAAAAAGTTCCCGCCTTGATAGGATCATTCATTAGATTCTTGATGCAGTGTCTAGTAAATTTGGGGAGCCTTTTTTATGTACTAAGTTACCACAGAATGCAATTCCTTTTTCTGTCTAACGACAAAATAACAACACATCAGATCGAAATAGGATAGAGTAGCATGTTGTAGATTTGACAACAATTACAATATAACACGTGCAGGAAGGAAATTTTAACATAATCTTTTAACCCACTAAAAACTGCCAAAATTTGTACACGGCAATACATAGTTATGTAAGATGAGTTATGGCATAATGGTTACTGCAAGTGCACCGTAACCAAGAGCTCCGGGTTCGATTGCCCAAGCGGGCGACTTTGGAAATTCACAAAAGAAAAAGCCATTGGTTGGCGTCAGGAAGGTCACCCAGCCAAGAAATTCCTCACTGCCAAATCCAAGTCCCTGTGAAGGGTACCGTCTGAGCCCCAGTTACTGGGGGGGGGATGACGTTAAAACAAAAAAATATATACATAGTTATGTAGTAGAGTGTAGTATGATTAAACAATGTACAATGCAATAAGTATGATAATAATGCATAGTACAAGGCGTAAAGGGCATCCCTAAGGTTTGCTAAGAAAATCAATTTAACTTCAGTTATAAAAACAACAGTAATCGATAACAAAAATAATACCTGTACAATCCTGGGCTATATATACACAGATGCTTTGCAAATAGGGGTGGGCAGCATGACGCACAGCAGCCCTGGAATACAAACACAAACAATACACATAATTGTGAAATCACTAGTTAATATTTTGAACGAAATATCGAGTTATTACTTCAAATTTAAAAAATATTGCCCAGCTGTTTGTGATAATAAGTAATATTCTATTATCATAAGGGGGTATTATCCGTATTTCAGTATCTAAAAATATTACATAGTGCGACACGGCTGAAATAGTTACAATACATGATAAATATCAGCAATTGCCCTTAAAATATCTTTATCTACTGATACTGACTTAATATGTATCAAACCTAACGCTTTTAAACAGGGTTCGTCAATGTAAACAGTTAACCGCCACGCCGTTAACATCTGTCCATCTCCAACTCACACCATCTCTGGCGAACCTTATCAACATGAATCGAAGTCATCACAAAGCGTAGTGCTTGGCTTGCTACAAAAGATCGGTGGCACACTACACGGAAAAAACAAAACCAATGTACAAACTACATATGAATGTTAGATACTATATCTACGGACCACGCACAAAGTGTGTCCTTTCAAATGGGTAATCGTTAGGAACTTTTATGACTTGTTAATACTATCTAACTGTGGCACATTACACGGAAAAAACAAAACCTATGTTTAAACTGCATATGAATGTTAGATAGTATATCTACGGACCATGCATAATGTGTGTCCTTTCAAATGGGTAATCGTTAGGAATTTTAATGACTTGTCAATATCTGAGGCAATGTTTGACCCGGAGTAACGTTCAGCCTAAAATACATATTTTAAAAAATTAGAGGCCCATGAAGTTGCTGTGAAGGCTGCTGTTGACTTCTGACTACACCACTGCAAGCTATTGATTTCAATGCTTTTGCATAGTGTGTTTTCAAAGCTTTCGCATAATGTCACAAAGTTACTCTAAAAGTTGTGAAAAAATCCCCCAGCTTTTCATAATTCATGCTAAAATTCGAGTAAAACTACTACCTCTGGCCTTCAGTGAATTTTCAGGTCATGCAGGAAGCATTTATTAGATGG
Source organism: Morbakka virulenta (assembly GCA_003991215.1). Taxonomy (NCBI): domain Eukaryota; kingdom Metazoa; phylum Cnidaria; class Cubozoa; order Carybdeida; family Carukiidae; genus Morbakka; species Morbakka virulenta. The sequence continues at coordinate 792,065 of RDPX01000051.1, forward strand.
CTCTCACAAAAAAAAACACGGTTTCTATTTATAACAGAAAATACAGAATTTAATACATACTACACAAAAATAAGTTTAACGTTATAAATTTTAAAAGGCCTGGGCTACAATCCAAACACGTAGCCAAGCAGCCAAGCTCTTCTGAAAATATATCAAATATACCGGGATACCTTTAACATGTAGGATGGGTAAAATAATTCGTCCGTTAAGACCACTGACACCAGGCAATTTCAAGAGAGCTTGCAGTTATGCAAATATTGAGTTTTTTCTTGATAAACATAAAGGTTTCTAAGTGCCTTTCAGAGAGATGAAAAGACATCCGGCAAAATGGTTCTTACCTTCCACTTTAAGTAAGTTTGCAAGAGTATATTGGGATTTTTTTCATTTACAAAGTTTTACCCTCTGTTACACAACGTGTTTGTATCGGCAGCTATAAATAGTTTATCCTTTTTTAACACTTTGCTTATTACTAGATACAATTGCAGGGGAAAATGTTCTACAAAATAGCACTTTGGTCACTCTTGGCCTCTCAAGCCAAAAAGATCTTATTCTACGTTTACGGGCAGGTCTCTAAGTATATTTCATTTTTATTAGACGAGCATGCCGGTACAGTTTCTGAAAAGGTGGTATTGTTTGTTTAGTCCAACTATGCTAAAAGCATGTTTTCGTTGGTAAAAGCCTGTTTTTTTAAGCTTCGTGACATATTGATCAATCTCTCCGTCCTGTAACGTTAATCCACGAAAGTAAATAAATTGTCAGGTGAAAAGAGTATGAATAATAAACAAAACAAAGTGTGACAAAACGTAACCCAAAACGGAAGGCAGGGATAAAGGACAATGTGCATGAGTAAATATATATTATAAAGGAGGAAAATGTAGACGTCTGTTGGGAGGAAGGAAAAGGGGAAACAGGAAAAAAAGTGAACAAGAATGAACATGAAAGACAGTAAAGGGATAGAAAAATAGCGGGGGAGATATTCGGAAAAAGTGAGCGAGAGAGAGAGAGAGAGAGAGAGAGAGAGAGAGAGAGAGAGAGAGAGAGAGAGAGAGAGAGAGAGAGAGAGAGAGAGAGAGA
>RDPX01000051.1:793162-807690 GCA_003991215.1 Morbakka virulenta
TAGAGAAAGAGAGAGAGAGAGAGAGAGAGAGAGAGAGAGAGAGAGAGAGAGAGAGAGGAGAGAATGTTCACCATGACAAAGAAATAAAAAAAATTACCAACAGGCAAAAATTGGGAGCGACTACCTGGTAGTAATAAATAGGCACTGGAAGTAGAATACTGGCCTACGCCAGAAATTGAAATTGAAATTGATATATTGCTCAATTTTTATTCCTAGAAAAACTACACTCAGATCGGTTCTTAAAAGTTCCTGTATAACATATTAAAATTTAAAACACAACGGCAATACTGACCCCAAAATATGAGCAACAGATGACGGTCCATACCAATCTCCTGCTTTTCGTCCAGAATGTTGCCCAATTTCCACCAATTTGTGTAAAGAAAATGGGCTATACTCAGTTGGTTCATCATTGAAAAAGCGAAGTATCTAATGAGGGAGGTCGGGGAATAAATACATGAAATAAAACATATTTTTCATTACTTCTTCTGCAGCTTTTAGCGTCGGAAAGCAAAGTAGCAGCTTGAAACAGAAGTGGGTGCGTTGATACACATTGCGTAAACTATGAGCCCTCTGTATCCTTCACCTTTTCACATATCACATCCAGATATATGTATGGAAACAACAAATTAACAAGTTATTGGGGCACACTATTTACGTGATGATCAACTTCAGTTTAGAATATTTTGAATACCATTTCCTTTTTAAACGAACTGCACTACTTGAAAATGTTATATCTTCAACGCTGATTAAATAATTCGCTGACATTATTAATGTGAAGTACAAAGAAACACAACCTTCTGCGGAATAGGTCATTAACTATAAACTACAGAAAATACATGTTTTTAAACTCGTTGCTATGAAAATGATATGCTGCTGACTGCTTATTATGGTGCTTGAAGCCTTGTAAGAACCTTTCAGTGACCTCTACAAATTTAAGGATCTGTGCTCTAATGATAGCTAATGATGATAGCTAATGATGATGGCTATGTGCTCCAATGATAGCTAATGAAACCTGTCGCAATTACTGAAATATACCTAAAAGTTAAATGAGCATGTATTACTTACACACGGAAAAGTCTGAAACAAGACCTGAAGTCAAAGATGAAATACGGCAAAAGGAATGAATATTCTTTAGACTCTGGACTTTAGACTATGGATTTCGACCATAAAGCGACAAACAATCAGATCTTAGAAAGTTCCAAAGTCAGCCAGTTTGAGAACCTACCACTATCGTAAAAATAATTCCTTATGCTTGGAATCAGAAAAGGATTGGGCTAAAGGCGTTGCGAGTAGCTACTCAACCAAGAAGCTCATCACGTTACTTCCCGTGATGATAACAATAGAAGGGATAATGGTTACAGAGTTACAGTATGATGGAGCCGAATTAAATTTAAGACTCGTCTCTTTACCCGGTCAAGACCTTTCATGTGACATAATGATAAACTACTCCAAGAATGACCATAGTACTCACAAAGGGTGGAAGTGTGGATCTATAAAGATAAAAAAATGGCCCAAGGTGTGAGATACATCTTTCGCCTATACAATAGCAAACCTTTAAAAACTTAAAAACAATGAATAATTTTTGCGTCCCATAAATCTTCTATAAATATGGGTACGGTTGCGATCCGGCTAAACCTGTCCTATCTACAACCAGCCAAGCATTTTCAAACTTAATTCGCATTCCATTGTTGAAAAAGAATGTTGCGTTGTCACTGCGGACTAAAGAATGGTATGAAGAAAAGTTCATAAAATAACACGGAAGTACAAGAAAATAATTAATACTACTTAAGCCGTTTTTATTCATTTGTGTGTCTTTAAGGTCTTTAACCCGAAGCAAGGTTTTTTTCTCTGTACTTTTCAAAATCTTTTTAATTTGTTGATATCTTTCCTTTCCCAAATTTATCTCCGTAAACATATCCAAAATCAGTAATATGCCACTTATAACGGAGAAACAAAATCGGCACAGTACTTCTAGGGACGTGGAATTTGTTGATTTAAGCATTCGGTCACTATAACAAAAAAAATCCTTAAACTCAGGTGTCTCCAAATTGTTATTCATTTGTAGTGTTTCTTTCGCAAGAATTTGACTAGAAAACGGAAAGTGCAGACAAAATGATTGGTGGGTCGACTTATTATAGTGTCCATTAATCCGACGTTTTAATGTACTTTCTTCATTAAAAAAATACATTCAGTCGTCATTCCTGTCCACACAGAGATTGATAACAGGAAAAGACATTGAAAACGGTAAGAAACTGTTGTATTACATTTAGGAATATAGTTTAATGGCGCCAGGAGGAGTACCCAGCAATGACGTTTTCACATTACAGTGTAATCCTTTTAAAGCGCACTGTCTTAGCCCAGAAAATGGGATTATGCGTCCTCAAACCAAAATGGAAAGAAAAAAACAAAGCCATAAAACAAAAACAGAATAGGTCAGTTTAATCAATACTACGTACCATTCTATACACATAATAATGTTCATAACTCTCAAATTTTCCAGCTTTGTTCCAATCTATAAAAACAAAAAAAAACTATTACTGTAGTTGAGGTTGAATGGCGTGAAAATGAAAAAAAGAACATTTGACTTTCTAAGTCTGAGACGAAGAGGATGACCAAGGAAAACTTGGATTTCAAACATTAAGGAGGATCTGGAAGCTGCTTGGAAAGCCCAGGAAGTGCTCGATGGAAGTCACTAACTGTTGCCCTACGCACCAGTCAAGTGGTGTGATTAGGCTGGTAAGTAAGTGTTTCTCACTCTGAATGGGGGAACAGACTGTTATCAAATAACAAGAAAACATATGAATATCATCCGCTAGTCTATCAATTAGTTTTGGGTCTAAATACTAGTTCATTTCTGGCGGATAAGACAGTTTGTGCGTACTCTAACATGGCAGTTTCAGCTTACATTATCTGCTGGAGATCTTGCAAAATTACAGCCACTAAGATTAGTCATCAAATTGTTTTTCAGATAGTATATAGATGTGCATTTTTCAGTCACACTGTCACTAATTTTTACTAAATAAAGTCAATTCGTAAACCAAATGAAAATTATCTGTTAAAATCCTGAACAATATGTTGGCAATCGCAAAATCTAAAAAAAAAAACAACTACTGTTAACGTAGCAGTGCTCACCGTGCCTCTCTATGATTGAATGGTTATAGGAAAGCTCGTCATGATCTTGACATTAAAAGCCATCAATCTTGTCATCCGGACAGGAGTTAAAACCGTTCAAAAGTTGTTATATGTGATTAAGCTACAGCAAAACATCTAATTTGTTCAACTGTAAATGCAGTGACTATTCTGAAATTACACTGTCCAGGGCAATCTGCAGAGCAATATGCCTTCCACTTACTTCATTTTGGGGCTTTAATTGTTTCATACAGCCTGTCACAAAAGAGTGGCGGGATAGTTAGCATTCCCCCTTAGCTTTATCACGAGTAAATTAGCGTTCGATTTGTTTCTTCACATTTTATCATCTTGATAAAGAAGAAGGCTAGTAAAAAGGTTTACAACAAAATGAAAATGATATGAATTTGAATAAAAAAATAACGCCAAACTTACTGTCCCTCAGCATATGAAACATTAAACAATTTGCAAGAAGCATCTGCCCACTTCTTAGCATACATCCCCAACCACAATCCGAAGTTAACGTTGAATTTTGAAGTTGCGGAAATTCTTTTCTGTATGTAAGCCAAATTAATGTTGAAAAATCTTGAAAAAATTCTTCAAGACTTAATAGCTTGTATTTACTATTTCTTGAAGCGGTATCTTGGTAGTCTGAAAAGAAAACAGCGGAATTATCACATTAAAACTTATACAAATAAACGAGTGTGCAGGCTTGAATATATTTGGTAAGGTAGGATTAAAATACTGTAGGTAACTATAATTTACCAAGAAAATTGCTGCACATTAAAACTTATACAAATAAACGAGTGTGCAGGCTTGAATATATTTGGTAAGGTAGGATTAAAATACTGTAGGTAACTATAATTTACCAGGAAAATTGCTGCACATTAAAACTTATACAAATAAACGAGTGTGCAGGCTTGAATATATTTGGTAAGGTAGGATTAAAATACTGTAGGTAACTATAATTTACCAGGAAAATTGCTGCACATTAAAACTTATACAAATAAACGAGTGTGCAGGCTTGAATATATTTGGTAAGGTAGGATTAAAATACTGTAGGTAACTATAATTTACCAGGAAAATTGCTGCACATTAAAACTTATACAAATAAACGAGTGTGCAGGCTTGAATATATTTGGTAAGGTAGGATTAAAATACTGTAGGTAACTATAATTTACCAGGAAAATTGCTGCACATTAAAACTTATACAAATAAACGAGTGTGCAGGCTTGAATATATTTGGTAAGGTAGGATTAAAATACTGTAGGTAACTATAATTTACCAGGAAAATTGCTGCACATTAAAACTTATACAAATAAACGAGTGTGCAGGCTTGAATATATTTGGTAAGGTAGGATTAAAATACTGTAGGTAACTATAATTTACCAGGAAAATTGCTGCACATTAAAACTTATACAAATAAACGAGTGTGCAGGCTTGAATATATTTGGTAAGGTAGGATTAAAATACTGTAGGTAACTATAATTTACCAGGAAAATTGCTGCACATTAAAACTTATACAAATAAACGAGTGTGCAGGCTTGAATATATTTGGTAAGGTAGGATTAAAATACTGTAGGTAACTATAATTTACCAGGAAAATTGCTGCACATTAAAACTTATACAAATAAACGAGTGTGCAGGCTTGAATATATTTGGTAAGGTAGGATTAAAATACTGTAGGTAACTATAATTTACCAGGAAAATTGCTGCACATTAAAACTTATACAAATAAACGAGTGTGCAGGCTTGAATATATTTGGTAAGGTAGGATTAAAATACTGTAGGTAACTATAATTTACCAGGAAAATTGCTGCACATTAAAACTTATACAAATAAACGAGTGTGCAGGCTTGAATATATTTGGTAAGGTAGGATTAAAATACTGTAGGTAACTATAATTTACCAGGAAAATTGCTGCACATTAAAACTTATACAAATAAACGAGTGTGCAGGCTTGAATATATTTGGTAAGGTAGGATTAAAATACTGTAGGTAACTATAATTTACCAGGAAAATTGCTGCACATTAAAACTTATACAAATAAACGAGTGTGCAGGCTTGAATATATTTGGTAAGGTAGGATTAAAATACTGTAGGTAACTATAATTTACCAGGAAAATTGCTGCACATTAAAACTTATACAAATAAACGAGTGTGCAGGCTTGAATATATTTGGTAAGGTAGGATTAAAATACTGTAGGTAACTATAATTTACCAGGAAAATTGCTGCACATTAAAACTTATACAAATAAACGAGTGTGCAGGCTTGAATATATTTGGTAAGGTAGGATTAAAATACTGTAGGTAACTATAATTTACCAGGAAAATTGCTGCACATTAAAACTTATACAAATAAACGAGTGTGCAGGCTTGAATATATTTGGTAAGGTAGGATTAAAATACTGTAGGTAACTATAATTTACCAGGAAAATTGCTGCACATTAAAACTTATACAAATAAACGAGTGTGCAGGCTTGAATATATTTGGTAAGGTAGGATTAAAATACTGTAGGTAACTATAATTTACCAGGAAAATTGCTGCACATTAAAACTTATACAAATAAACGAGTGTGCAGGCTTGAATATATTTGGTAAGGTAGGATTAAAATACTGTAGGTAACTATAATTTACCAGGAAAATTGCTGCACATTAAAACTTATACAAATAAACGAGTGTGCAGGCTTGAATATATTTGGTAAGGTAGGATTAAAATACTGTAGGTAACTATAATTTACCAGGAAAATTGCTGCACATTAAAACTTATACAAATAAACGAGTGTGCAGGCTTGAATATATTTGGTAAGGTAGGATTAAAATACTGTAGGTAACTATAATTTACCAGGAAAATTGCTGCACATTAAAACTTATACAAATAAACGAGTGTGCAGGCTTGAATATATTTGGTAAGGTAGGATTAAAATACTGTAGGTAACTATAATTTACCAGGAAAATTGCTGCACATTAAAACTTATACAAATAAACGAGTGTGCAGGCTTGAATATATTTGGTAAGGTAGGATTAAAATACTGTAGGTAACTATAATTTACCAGGAAAATTGCTGCACATTAAAACTTATACAAATAAACGAGTGTGCAGGCTTGAATATATTTGGTAAGGTAGGATTAAAATACTGTAGGTAACTATAATTTACCAGGAAAATTGCTGCACATTAAAACTTATACAAATAAACGAGTGTGCAGGCTTGAATATATTTGGTAAGGTAGGATTAAAATACTGTAGGTAACTATAATTTACCAGGAAAATTGCTGCACATTAAAACTTATACAAATAAACGAGTGTGCAGGCTTGAATATATTTGGTAAGGTAGGATTAAAATACTGTAGGTAACTATAATTTACCAGGAAAATTGCTGCACATTAAAACTTATACAAATAAACGAGTGTGCAGGCTTGAATATATTTGGTAAGGTAGGATTAAAATACTGTAGGTAACTATAATTTACCAGGAAAATTGCTGCACATTAAAACTTATACAAATAAACGAGTGTGCAGGCTTGAATATATTTGGTAAGGTAGGATTAAAATACTGTAGGTAACTATAATTTACCAGGAAAATTGCTGCACATTAAAACTTATACAAATAAACGAGTGTGCAGGCTTGAATATATTTGGTAAGGTAGGATTAAAATACTGTAGGTAACTATAATTTACCAGGAAAATTGCTGCACATTAAAACTTATACAAATAAACGAGTGTGCAGGCTTGAATATATTTGGTAAGGTAGGATTAAAATACTGTAGGTAACTATAATTTACCAGGAAAATTGCTGCACATTAAAACTTATACAAATAAACGAGTGTGCAGGCTTGAATATATTTGGTAAGGTAGGATTAAAATACTGTAGGTAACTATAATTTACCAGGAAAATTGCTGCACATTAAAACTTATACAAATAAACGAGTGTGCAGGCTTGAATATATTTGGTAAGGTAGGATTAAAATACTGTAGGTAACTATAATTTACCAGGAAAATTGCTGCACATTAAAACTTATACAAATAAACGAGTGTGCAGGCTTGAATATATTTGGTAAGGTAGGATTAAAATACTGTAGGTAACTATAATTTACCAGGAAAATTGCTGCACATTAAAACTTATACAAATAAACGAGTGTGCAGGCTTGAATATATTTGGTAAGGTAGGATTAAAATACTGTAGGTAACTATAATTTACCAGGAAAATTGCTGCACATTAAAACTTATACAAATAAACGAGTGTGCAGGCTTGAATATATTTGGTAAGGTAGGATTAAAATACTGTAGGTAACTATAATTTACCAGGAAAATTGCTGCACATTAAAACTTATACAAATAAACGAGTGTGCAGGCTTGAATATATTTGGTAAGGTAGGATTAAAATACTGTAGGTAACTATAATTTACCAGGAAAATTGCTGCACATTAAAACTTATACAAATAAACGAGTGTGCAGGCTTGAATATATTTGGTAAGGTAGGATTAAAATACTGTAGGTAACTATAATTTACCAGGAAAATTGCTGCACATTAAAACTTATACAAATAAACGAGTGTGCAGGCTTGAATATATTTGGTAAGGTAGGATTAAAATACTGTAGGTAACTATAATTTACCAGGAAAATTGCTGCACATTAAAACTTATACAAATAAACGAGTGTGCAGGCTTGAATATATTTGGTAAGGTAGGATTAAAATACTGTAGGTAACTATAATTTACCAGGAAAATTGCTGCACATTAAAACTTATACAAATAAACGAGTGTGCAGGCTTGAATATATTTGGTAAGGTAGGATTAAAATACTGTAGGTAACTATAATTTACCAGGAAAATTGCTGCACATTAAAACTTATACAAATAAACGAGTGTGCAGGCTTGAATATATTTGGTAAGGTAGGATTAAAATACTGTAGGTAACTATAATTTACCAGGAAAATTGCTGCACATTAAAACTTATACAAATAAACGAGTGTGCAGGCTTGAATATATTTGGTAAGGTAGGATTAAAATACTGTAGGTAACTATAATTTACCAGGAAAATTGCTGCACATTAAAACTTATACAAATAAACGAGTGTGCAGGCTTGAATATATTTGGTAAGGTAGGATTAAAATACTGTAGGTAACTATAATTTACCAGGAAAATTGCTGCACATTAAAACTTATACAAATAAACGAGTGTGCAGGCTTGAATATATTTGGTAAGGTAGGATTAAAATACTGTAGGTAACTATAATTTACCAGGAAAATTGCTGCACATTAAAACTTATACAAATAAACGAGTGTGCAGGCTTGAATATATTTGGTAAGGTAGGATTAAAATACTGTAGGTAACTATAATTTACCAGGAAAATTGCTGCACATTAAAACTTATACAAATAAACGAGTGTGCAGGCTTGAATATATTTGGTAAGGTAGGATTAAAATACTGTAGGTAACTATAATTTACCAGGAAAATTGCTGCACATTAAAACTTATACAAATAAACGAGTGTGCAGGCTTGAATATATTTGGTAAGGTAGGATTAAAATACTGTAGGTAACTATAATTTACCAGGAAAATTGCTGCACATTAAAACTTATACAAATAAACGAGTGTGCAGGCTTGAATATATTTGGTAAGGTAGGATTAAAATACTGTAGGTAACTATAATTTACCAGGAAAATTGCTGCACATTAAAACTTATACAAATAAACGAGTGTGCAGGCTTGAATATATTTGGTAAGGTAGGATTAAAATACTGTAGGTAACTATAATTTACCAGGAAAATTGCTGCACATTAAAACTTATACAAATAAACGAGTGTGCAGGCTTGAATATATTTGGTAAGGTAGGATTAAAATACTGTAGGTAACTATAATTTACCAGGAAAATTGCTGCACATTAAAACTTATACAAATAAACGAGTGTGCAGGCTTGAATATATTTGGTAAGGTAGGATTAAAATACTGTAGGTAACTATAATTTACCAGGAAAATTGCTGCACATTAAAACTTATACAAATAAACGAGTGTGCAGGCTTGAATATATTTGGTAAGGTAGGATTAAAATACTGTAGGTAACTATAATTTACCAGGAAAATTGCTGCACATTAAAACTTATACAAATAAACGAGTGTGCAGGCTTGAATATATTTGGTAAGGTAGGATTAAAATACTGTAGGTAACTATAATTTACCAAGAAAACTTCTGCACATTAAAACTTATACAAATAAACGAGTGTGCAGGCTTGAATATATTTGGCAAGGTAGGATTAAAATACTGTAGGTAACTATAATTTACCAGGAAAATTTGTGCAATGGATTTCAGTATCCCTGCGTTCTCCTAACTCTTTTTTCTACGGGAGGCTTGGCTCTAGACCTGTAATTTTTTAAATTTTCGATGAACAACGAGAATAACCTGAACATAGGATGACGATATAACGTGGAAGATTGGATTGCTAATTACTTAACCTAGAAAGTAGCACCAACAGCTCAGTATAAAAATCAAATAGCCATTTAAGCTCGACAGATTTGCATCAGGCTTGGCTCACCTTGACATAACTTTTTTCATTTTCCACTTTCTTCACAACAATCTCCAATCTCCAATCTCTACCCTTCCAACACCCTTCCTCTATGTCAGAAAGTATATACCAAACTACTAGTTTATCAATTATAAAGGATACATGAACTGAGTGTAGCACTTCCAGGGAACATTCCTGAAGTTCTACCCGGGTGGCTCTCGTACGGTAAGCTGTTGGTCTACCACTCCGGCATAACTGCTCACTTGCTTTACCTGAAGTTCTACCCGGGTGCCTCTCGCATGGTAAGATGTTCGCCTACCACTTCACCTTGTATAATGAAGGATTGTTTCCTGGTCTACATCCATATTTATAGTCGTAACGCTCCACCTTCTAAGTATAAAGTGCAAATGTCTGCTGAGTATCTAAATACTAGCTCGCACTTATTAAGGGTTTGAAAGCCAAAACCCAATAAATACTTGGTGCAACAGAATTTCGCTCTTTCCTATAAAAAGCTATTGTGAAATTTTTCATTATTGCATGTGCCTGTTGAGCATCTATATATGTACGTGTACGTATAAATACACGCACCTGTATTTGTATAGATGTGTATGTACTTGTATATGTACAGTCATGTAGGTATTTATGTGTGTATGTAAACGTGTATCTTTCCAAATGTTTCTCTTTTAATTCAATTTAAGCAATATACTAAAATGTTGATTGTATCCATTTAGTATCCATATTATTATGGTACTGTATTCATTTGTTATATATCTATCTCAACGGCTGTATTTATTACTTCCTCTACTTAAATAATTAAGTCAGGATTTCAATAATTCATATTCACATTCCGAGAACAACGCACTAATATACGTTGGAAAATTTAAAGATTTTAGCTATAACGATATTTTTCAAAGGAAACAAATGAATTCAACTTGGCAATTTTTGTAATCTTAATGGTGACATCTTACGGAAAAAGATACTAATTTAATTGAAAAGAATTTAGAAGTTTATACTTACGCTGAATGGCATTTTTAAGGAAAATTTCGTATTTTAAATTCGTATACAAATTTAGCAGTTACTACTAGTTTCATGTTTTCTTAACAATCTTCAAACTGCAGTTTGAAGATTGTTAAGAAAACATGAAACTAGTAGTAACTGCTAAATTTGTCTAGTTATTTTTTATACTATACTGGATTTATAAACGCTCTGGAAACATTGAGCACTCTAAGTGAACATTGGTATACTTTACTAATATTACTATATATATATAAATTAAAATTTTGTGTTAAACAAACATATATAAAGGGAATGTAATAAAACAAAATAAGAAAATGTTCATTTACATCACCATCCACTTACACTACCACAATCGGAAGATTATGACATTGCCATTATATTTAAAAAATGCCCCGACATAATTTCCCATAAAATATACAGGGTCTGGGCTTGACTACGAAACCCAAAGCATTCCATCAAATGAAATTCTAGATCTTTTTCCGTTAGGCAGAAAGGTTGAGGAATCTATGCCCTTTGTAAGGTTAACTTATCATACTTTACATGGATCCAAACTATAAAATTGAATGTGTCTCAACCTACTTTTCATATAAAGTAATATTTCGATTAAGTGAATACTCCGAAAATCATAACCTATTCAAATTGTATTCTCATGGAAACCAGTGTGGTATACCCTACATAATAAAAAAACAACACCTGCGCATGTTGTTTAGCTTCTTTTTGCAATGTTGTCAATTTGTTAATAACCTCTTCATCTGCGTAATATAGCTGTATGCTTCTTTGATAACTACACCTCTAGTTTTGTGCTTTTTTACAACTCATAATTTTTACAAGAATTAAAGTTTCAGCTCCTTACTGATTTACAACTGCTGGCTAAGACTACGACTCAACATGGTGGATACTGGGGCAGGTTGATCCACAAATCACAAAATATACTTTAAATAAACTGCGCTGGGTGCCTGATAAATATTTCAGCAACTTCTGTTGGCATTTTCTAAGCTATCTTGCTGGGAAATAGTATAAACATTTAAACAAAATTTAAGGACTGACAGTTTTTATGTGAGTAAAAATCCCAAAGTAAGAAAATAATGTCAGTTGGAGACAAAACAGGGAAAAGATCAAGCTTTTTATAACTCGCATTTCCAAAGTCACTAAAGGATTTTAAAGGGAGGAGTTCTTTGGATAATTGTAAACCTATTTCATTTCTTGAAGTAGATCAATGTTCTTCATCACTGCAGCTACAACTTTAATCGGCCTTACAGGATGGCAAACAAAAATAAACTCTTAGTCTTATCTCTACCCTTTTAACACTAATAAATCAAATAAGGTACTGCTCTCATGGCGTGGTTAAATTTTTACTCATTATACTGGTGGTAAAATACAGTTCTAAAAATAAGGAGAAGTGAATTAGGTGAATTTTTTAACATACACAACGGCCGATAATAACATCAATAAACTAAAATTAGTATGTAACAAACATTTGTTGTTATGAAAACAATCAATAGCCATGGAAGGGTGTAAGAAACTGAATCACAATAACAAAATATCATCATAAAAGTAATAATTTCGAAATAAATGTGTTTTCTCCGTTTCTGTGTTATATCCTCTAATGTCTGTAATATGTCCAACATTCAACACACTTCCCTTAATTCGCTTTTTTCTCTATTTCCTCAACTTCTTCATTAACGAGATTTTCCTTTCGTGCTTCGTTTGAAACAATTTTGATCCCTATTTGTCTTTCCAGTATACAATGGATTTAGCACCAGCACATTTTGTGTCAAGCAAGGGGCCCTTTAGGATTCTGGGTATTGTTGGAGTGTAATGGCAGCGTTTCATACTTTCCATAATGAACATACTTGGCGTTGTTAACCAAATATTTGGCCAGAAATCTATCTAGTCGGTCAATGTGTTTGTTAAAAACGAGGAAGCCCGTTTCTTTATCACTTTCAAAAGCCTTCATTTAGTGCCTGGATAAAGTTATTCGCACCTAACTGGGAAGGTACCGTGATTTGTACAAGTAGCATACTGCACAAAACTTTAGTTTATCGGGGATCCGCTTTTCAAATTGTTTGTTTTTACCAGTACCACAATGCACTTAATATTGAATTTTACGTTTCCACCACCTGCCTTTATCTTTATGCTACTTTAAACATCACAAAACTTGATAATTCTAATCTACTTAAGGGCATATCATTCTGTTTTTCAGCTACATTAATTTTAATCAGCAAATATGTCGTAATTGCATTGGTATTTTATTCTATTTTGATAAACAAGGCCTATGTACGTCATTCGATCAAGCTTTGCGGCAAGAAATGACACCATTCATTTGTCATTTCAAAACCGCCTGCATTAATGATAAAAGATAGTTAAAGAAATGAAGCTTGAAACTCGACAAATGATTTTTGTAACGCAAACAAGGATAACATGACTTGTTATTCTAAGACCATTTGCTTTGGGGAAGAGATATGCCTATTTTGATAGCCCAACCAGCAATTGGCATTCCTTGATCCGCTTTTTCTTCTAAAACATGAAGTTAAAAAAACATTACACCTCAATATCTCTGACATAAACATGGGTAAAACGACTTGTTATTCTGAGGGCATTTGCTTTAGGGGAGACATAATCTACATTTCAATATCATTCCGGTTTGCAGGGCACCATGTACTTATAGCTGATGGTAACTCGTTCTCCTCTTGATATTGTGAGTGTACCTTCAGCACATCGCGGTTGACATTTGGATCATCCATAGACACCTGGAACAACTTTGTATAACAAAAAAATTATGATTTCAATAACTTGTATTAAACACTCTGCTGTTAGTTCGCAACGTAAAAAGAGAATCGTGATTAAACCAGAAAAGTTATGGTATCTGGATGCTCTGAATTCCAAGCCCGTTTTTTTCAATATTGTATTATTCCATTTTTCCGAAAAAGGTGCTTATTTGTCAAGAATGATGTTTCCCGTCCAATCAAATTTTTCTTTTCCTACCAGTAATGCATATTATCTGTGCATGTTGTTCTTCCATATGAAATGTACCCAAGGTCGATACCATTTACCTTCTGAGGCTCAATAAACTGTTCATAGTCGGAAAAAGAAAAAATATTCTAAATATGAAACAAATTACGCTGCTTTCTCGCATCTTTTTGTTCTTAACTAAATCATTAAGTTTCAAATAGGTGGCTTAATATGCTTTTTGCTTTTAGCAATATTGCGGACGCTCTTCCTTGCCTTTGGGGCCTGGCTTGATTGCAGCCTTTTTCCTTTGGTTTCTGACTTGGATTCTAAGTACTACATGTAATAAGCGTTCCCTTCATCCTTTAATGGGAATATGAATATTTCACAATGCTGACAGACAAAGTCTATTAACACTTTGCATATGTTACAACCAAGTGTACCAGTCTGGTAGTAAATCAATGGGTCTGATTCAGGAAGTAGTCAAGCTGAGTTCTTATCCAAAGTTTATGGTGAGGGGCACTGCTTGTCCGACAAAAGCAATATCTTTTGCGTTAGTTACTCAACTAATCAGTTAGTAAATTTTTCAGTTAGTTACCTGTTACTTACCTACTTACTTTATTTCACCTAATTTTACTTTACTTTACTTTATTTTACTTTACTTTACTTATACGTTACTTTACATATACTTTATTTTACATTTACATTACTTATACTTTACTTTATTTTACTTTACGTTGATTTACTTTTACATTACTTTACTTTACTTTTACTTCATTTTACTTTACTTTTACTTTACTTTATTTTACTTTACTTTATTTCATTTTATTTTACATTACTTTACTTTACTTTTACTTCATTTTACTTTACTTCTACTTTACTTTATTTTACTTTACTTTATTTCATTTTACTTTACATTACTTTACTTTTCTTTACTTT
>RDPX01000051.1:822791-861725 GCA_003991215.1 Morbakka virulenta
GAGAATGGGTGTTGAGAACATCACAGAGAGATGCAGAAGAGCAACGTTGAGATGTTTCGGGCACGTTAAAGGGCAGAACGAGAAGTATGCCTTCTCAAAAATAATGGAAATGGCACCACCTGGTGGGAAAAGAATAGGACGCCCCACGCTATGGTGGATGGAGTACATCCGAAAGGACGTGAAGGGAGTTGGGGCAGTATATGATGACGCCCTGGATTGAACATCGTTGAGAAGATTGACTGCCGCTGCGACTCCAAGCTGAAAGTGGGATAAAGGTAGAAGAAGGAAGTAAGACACTAACGCTCCCATGTATAGGCCCATGAGCCCATAAATCTTTTCAACAAAAATCAGCTATTGAGACAAAAAAATGTGCAGATGGAAATTTCTTGATATAATTTTACGAATTAAAAATACTAACACTTGTAGTTAAATAATTTCAATATCAATGTTCGACTTCTCTTCACTTTCGTAGATTTATTTATCTTGTTCCTCATTATCTTCATATTTTTATCTTGTTTTTCTTCTTGTTCTTCTTCTTCTCCTTTGTTTGAGTGATAGATTTCTGATTGTTCTTGTACCTCTGTTTCCATTCCCACTATCACTTCATTCACTTAATGAATAAGGCTCAGTGGAAACTGCACGGCTAGTAATCGTTGCTCTTAATGGAGAATGCAAAACAGGTAGATTAACATCATCTTCAATATGACCACAGTGATTGAACCCATTAACAATTATATTATTCGGGACCTTCTTCAACGTCTCTTGAATCCACTTGGACACCATGTCATGAAAGGCTCTTTTCTTTTGCCAATTCTTGTATACTCCACTTCACCACAACCCATCCAGTTAGCCGCCATTTCTTTAAACTGCCTTTAACAGACTCTTTAACGTAAGTATCTAAGAGCTGAAGCAGTGGTTCATTTCATCATTATTACATTTGGCATCAGTCTCGAGATTTTTAAAAGCAAAAACAACTTCATCGCCTGTGTGTGTTTTCTCGTAATCCATTAAAAGCACGCTTTGTTTGTTTAAAAAACACACTGGTCTTGTCTATAAACAAATATTGGCACTCATCAAACTTCATACCCTTTGTCATTGTTCCTCCCTTTAATTCGTCAACTGCTATACCCGGTGGGTATGTTGCTTTCAGAGTAAGTAAATAAAATAATAAATTAAATAAGGAAAGTAATAAATAAAAATAAATTAATGAATAAATAATGGCAAGTTCAAAATGTTTTTCTTGATTATTATATATTTTATCCATCTCAAATATAAATGTCATGGTTTGTCTGACAAAAGCCTTAAAAAATTCAGTTGCAGAATATTGTCTTTGTATATTGTTATTGACTTGCAAAAGGTATTTACTGTGAATCCTAATAGTCTGTTAATAAAGTTAGGTCATTATAGAATTAAAGGAACTATTTTAGATTGGTATCAGCTTTATCCATCACATGCGAAGCAACATGTCTCAGGTAATTAAGCAAACTGCATTTATCTCATTGTCACCTGTGAGGTCACACAGAGTTTTATTTTGTCCCTCTTCTTTCACCAAAAATTGATTATTGAGTTGTCTCTTTCATCTTTAAGACTAGCCTTTTATTCATTGCTAAAGACACGAACATTCATAATGACAATAACAAGAAAGGACATTCCAAGCAGCACAGGTAAATATTGTCAAGGAGCAAAAGAAAATATTCGATAAAATTTCGATTTGAAGCAAAAAATACAAGAACAACAGAGTTGAAAAATAAATGAAGAAGATTAAACTGGTATGGGTAGGACGAAAAGTCACACAACGTGAGCATTAGGAGAGGCCCACTGATAACTCTCTATTAACACACATGTATCTATTTATAACTTTTTCTAGGTGTCGTATCCTTTTAATATCGGTTGACGATCATAATTTGTAAACATTTTTTTTCTTTGTTTTGTTTGAATAACTGTTTCTGACACCTCGACTTTATAACTTTCCAGTACTTGATTGATAATACACAAGCTAAGACTTCATAAGTATCTTATTCTTAGTTTGCCATTGCTTTTCTTTCCTTTTGTTATTTTGTCTTCCCTTTCTTCGTTGATAAAAATCTATTTGACTTGTCTTTTCTTATTCTAACGTCTTAGTCTAGTCAAGTGTAAACGAAAAAGATTCTGAAAGTTATTTTAATTGGAATACTCAAGTATGTCTTATGATAGCTACCATAGACCTTCTCATTATGGAATTTTTATGTAAGTTCTAAGCCTCTCTTTTCACTTATTGCTAATACCTCATTTCGGAATGCTTGGAGCTGCGAACCAGTGAGAAGGAGTTTCATCATAACTGAGCTGGGTATAAAAATTGTAATTCTCCAATGCTGAAGTTTCTCAAATCTTTTACTTCTCAGACAATTATTTCACTATAAATTTCTTAAGTAAAACCAGTGAAGACTTCATACCAAACGGATATCTTTTCATCTTAATCTAAAACTGTAGTTTGTTTCAATGGTTATCGAGCTGTATCCTGACAAAAGCCTTGCTATTGTCAACGTTGTGTTTTTCACGCGCTGAATGTATGTCTCCAAAGTTCATATAGAATAGCTGTATGCTGAGTGCTAGTCTGCGTTGACCACCAGGTGCCAGCTTGATCTTATTGTAAACAACAACGCAGTCAATCTTAGTGGACCCAAATTCTTCTCCCTGGTTTTGCATCAGTTCCACCGGGAGAGACATGGGATGATAATGATCAGCACGTTGATTGTTGATCCCAACTAAGTAGTCACCACAAATCTGTAGCTTTGGCTTCATGGTACTTAAGCTTTGTGCTTTCTGAATAGGTACCACTGCAGTTCTGTCTTCGTTGAACTGGACTGACCTGCATACTCCTTTGGCAATATCTTTTCGTATCCCTTGACTAGTTCATAGCAAAGAGAGAAGGGTACCGGTATTGCCTTGAAAAAATTAGATTTGAATTTTACTGCTAGTTCAAAGTCTTTCGGGCATCCAAATCCTTTTTTAAAGAGGTTTGGAAATTTGTTGCATTGTTTCTGGCCATCTTTCTGAAGATTAGCATAAGTCTCTTGACTTGACTCGTTATGTTCTTCACTTCAAGTACATTGTCCACTGAAACTTCCTGAGCGAGAATTATATTTTTTCTTAGTAAATTGAGATTAAGAACCTTGGTGATTATTTAAGAAATTGAGCTTTCATTGCAAGTCGATGGATCCATTTCTTTGACCCATGAAGGTGCCGAGATTTTGCTTGCTTGCTGACTGGTAGCAATGTCTGACGTCATCCAGCCTTGGCTTTCCATGTTGTTTCCAATCAGGTACGGAGACAAAATGTCCCGAGCCTGCAGTGTCAAGCTCCATTGTGAATTATAGATCTTGGACCTTAACTGGAACATCTAATATAAAGTATTTTGAAGTAATTCTTCAAGGATTACTTTGGCAGGCTCTGCTTTAGTGATTCGTTTTACTAAAGGTTTAGCGGATTTTTTCCCTCCACAATTCTGTTGATACATTTTCTTTATATAAACGGTCTCCAAATGTCGTATTTTCTTGCAGAAAAGAGACCTCGAGTCTTTACATTTATAGTCTGTGGGTTTATGACCTTTTCCACACTTGTACCACTTTTCCATACTGTTGGTAATGGAATTAGACTGGTTGTAGCTCTGGTGTTGACCGACGTTTCTGTTTCTCTTGCTTTTGTTGACAGGCGTTTGCTTTGAACGGCAGAAAGTTTCCTTTCTGTTTCGATGGTGATCTGTACAGCCTTTATAAAGTCCAGTTCCGTATCCCTGACCTTAAAAAGAGCCTTCAAGACTGCTTTATTGTTGACAGAGCATATAAATCTTTGTCTTAGAGCTTCGTCTTGTGAATCTTTGATCGAAGGAAAGTCACAGGTAGCTGCACCTTGATGTATACGGGCTGCCAGCTTTTGAAGTGTTTTTCCAGGCATTCGTTCCATGTTGCCCCAGACGTTGAAAAGTTCTCTCACTACAAACAGTTCATATTGAGCCCTGATATGCTCAACAATTTCTTCGATTAGCTTGTTGGGGGTTTTTTGGTTGAGTTTTTTGAGCAACCAGATTTGCCAGGGGCTTGCAGACACCAAAAGTCTCATTGATAAGAAAAAGCTGAGCTTTGATCTGCTCGAAAACAACACTATCGACCAGAAATGTGCAAAATCTGTAGCACGGGTAGGGCCACAGCTCAATTGTGAAGCCAAAATCAGAGAAATGTGGAAAAGTAGCTAGAGGATTTGAATCTTGAGGTCTAGAGACTTAAGGTGTCTTGATAAGAGTTTCCAAGTCTTCTTTGTGTTGCTGTCATTGGAGTGCCAATTCTTCCTTGTACTGCTCTGCCTATTTTTTCATTTGGTTTTCTTGAAGAGCTATTTCTTGTTTCTGTTGCTCTGCTTGTTGTTCTATTTGTTGTTGAAAGATATTTTGTAAGTTCTGTTGTTTCAGACATAGTGGTTGTTGCTTGTTCTTAACTGTCTGTTGAAATTGTCAACATGTCGTCTTGACCTAATCTGCTTTGGAGGTCTTATCCTACCCACTGCGCCAATTGGCTGTGTTTTTACGCGCCAAATGTACCTTCTGAAGGTTTTTGCAGAGTAGGTACACAAAACACGCGCAGGTAAAATTCCAGACTTATTCATTTACAGGAACAGCAGGTGTAAAACATTAACAATCACAGCTAGTCGACTAGAGTTGTACGAAGTAAATGACAATCGTAACTGGTGCTGATACTGGTACTCAATAATTCAATGGCGTAATGACTATGTAACACAGAACAGGGACATCTTTAAGACCATTTCAGGGGTTGTCCTTCTCTTGGTTAAGCAAGAATTTCCATTTAGAGGATATGACGAATCAACTAAAAACCTAAATAAAGGGGATTACAGGAAACTTGTGCAATGTTTTTCGAAGTTCGACTTTGTTTTTGAACGACGTCTGAAAGAGAAATAGGAAAATCTAAAAGATATGATAATGTTTTTACTGGTGCTTTTTCTGACACACAAAACGATCTGATCACAAGATTTGATTCAAACATTGCCGACCAAAGTGCAAAAGAAGTTAACGACTGTACCTTTTTCATCAATCCAAATTAATGAGACAGCAGATAGCTCAACAAAAGAGCGGCTCGGTGCAATTATTTTAATAGACAAGCATAATAAAAGTTTTGAAAGGTTTCTAAAACTTGTCGATGTTAGTACCGATAGACCTGTTGGTGCTATCAGTCAAAGTGTAAAGACTAAATTGGGTAATTTTGGGAACTCTATTGAAACCAAATTGATCATACAAACTTGGATTGTTGCTTCGGTAATGGGTGGTCATATCTTTGGTGTTCGGATTAAAGGTAGTGAGCATTATCGTTTTGCTATCTTCTTTCCATTGTGCTGCTCATAGGTTAAACTTTTTGTTGTGTTAGTATCCACTTAGATTTTTTAAAGTCAAAATTAAATGCTACGTGATAATAAAGTTTCATGTATATAACTAAGCAGCTTATAAACATTTCTGTAATTTTTTAATATCAAGATCATAGCCCTTAAGAAACTTAACAGCATTTTTAAAAAAATCCAACTGTCTTCTCAAATTTTGGGGTTTCCTCGAAAGCGTTTCTAGATAAGGTGTCTTTCCCAAATTGAAAGACTAGGGTATTCTATGAAATGATATGGATGGTGGTGTACCTTTTACTATAAACTGAACTCAACTGTACTGAATGATGTTAGAACGTGCTATTTCTCTTTCACCGAGTTTTATCGACTGGTTTATGTGAGGATGTGTCCAATTCTACTAGTTCCACTAACGATATTTTTTCGATAGCCTATTTCATTTTTCACTGGCAAAATATCTGTGTGGTAATCTGCAAGCTTTGCAGCACAGTACACGACATCAGGTCCACAAAGGTCTAACCAATGGCATGGTGAATCGATATTCTTATAAGGGTGCCAAAATACTGATATTCCTGTGCCATGAAAATTCTTTTCAGCAGTGCTTTTTATTATTTATTTTTGTGAGTTAGTTATACTCCTGAGCCACAGGCACACACAAAAAGGCAGGGGTGTTCTGTTGCGCTTCGAAGATTATTCCGCCAAGGTTTTGTTAGGTGCTTGCTATAGAAATTTTCTTAGGTATGTCATTTGTCTCGCTCGGACGAGAAAATTCAAAAAGAATTTTTCATTTTTCAAGGCAAGTTCATGCCTATTATTACAAGGAATTCATATTAATTCAGATTTTGCTGATGAAAATACACCATGAGTGACGCATCTTCGACAAATGAACAGCTGATCAGATTTAGTGCAATAAAACTTGAAAGAACAGGGATGTCCAGAAAAATCGAGCATGAAACTCCGTTTTCTGTTTATTTCAGGTTAATGGTAAGTGAACAAACAGGAAAGGCTGAAATAATCGGCAAAATTGTCGAAATGGGACTAAGCATTACGTCTAACAGAGTTGACAGTAGTAAAACAAGAATAACAAGGTATTTTTCACAGAATATATGATGAAGAATAACTTTTTTCCAGCTAACATGTGTGAAACAGGTTTTCTCTAGTGTGGCAATAGGCAACATAGATCAAAACTCCATATCTAACTCACAGGAAGAATCTTTGAAGCGCAACAGGACACCCCTACCTTTTTTGTGTGCATGTTGCTCAGAAATGTAACTGAGAATCTGTTCTTTTGGTCTAGTGCCAAGTAACTTTTCAGGGCACACGCCGTAAAACTTTAAACACGTTTTCAACAAACAAATTTTTTTATATCACTGAACTTGAATATAGGTGCATTTTAGCCTGGTTCTTAGAAGCTTTTATGTAGCTAATGACTTCCATCAAAGCACTCGTATACACCATTTTATCTTTTCTTGCAATTTCGGTTTCTTGTTTGGTTTTATTATTGTTTCTGTTATGGAGTGATTTAAACTTGTTTTTACCTTCCTGCAATAGCAAATATGTCATCTTGACTGAATTTTGCTACTTGTTGCAGTACGTAAAAATATGCCAAAGCCCATGGTACTCGCAATATATAAATTTTGATCGAAGTCAACTTTTTCAAAAAAACACTTTTTTTGCGCAAACTTTTCTCTTCCATAAGAAAAACACATTTTTGTTCCATTTTCTGTTTGCTGTCCGCCATCAAATCTTTGTTTTGTCTTCTTAATGCCCTCTCAATGTATTGCTTATTTCATAAATTACTGCACAACGTACTAAATCTGTCTCCGTTTTTGATTAAGGAGTCAATAAGAACACTGGATCCCACTACTAGTTTTCCATGCTTTAGACCACATGCCAATATTTGAAGTTCATGTGTTGTCAGAAGGTCGTTTATTAGAGTGCAATATCCTGCACACTTTTTTCTTTGAAAATGCTGTTACTTGGGAATTATATTTTCTCTAATGATAATACTTGGCAAATAAAGCAAATTATCTAATTAATATCAAACACTGCAATAATTTCTACAAGCTTAATTTTCTTTTCAGTGGCATAGTTTTCTTTTCGTTCTTTCCCTGTAAGGTTTTAATTTTAGACAAAATGCAATGTGTCTGACTTTTGGAATTCATAACTTTGAAAACTCTAAATAAGTCATCATGATATAAAACCAAAGAAGCTAGAATTAATGGATATCAAATAACTCACTTTGATCATAGTTATAAGAACTGGTCACTTAAAATTTTGCTACTTTCAGCCGTTGCAGTACAAGCAGATTTTGTGCCTTCAAAAGAACACAAGGAAAGGAACTGGATTCTAGCATATAGAGTCAAACATAAGATTTTTTTGCAATTTTTGTTTCATTTTTTCCCTGTAAATGCATTTTTCCACCATATTACTAACTTACGTTCATTTTTATAAAGGATGTCATACCCAATACGTTTTATTTGTGAAAGGTGAGTAAAGGGGACTGGATCCTAGTTCATTAAGTCTAAAAGTAGATCGTTGGTTTCCTTTATTCTACAAAAGCTTGTATGTATCAATTTCATAATTTCGTTACACTATTTATATTGTATTTTACAACTAATAGTTTTTGATTTTAAGAAACAAGACTAGTTTTAGGAACAGTTTAAAAATAACTGCTGGGTCAAAGTTTTGATTGTCTGCCTTGCATCTTTTTCAGCATGTTGAATTGTTTAACTTGGCCAATTTTAGTGATTTCTTCACAAAATGTACACTCGATGTAAATTGCTAAACTAAGCAGCCACACTACAATAACAACACTCTATTTTAGCTTTAATTGACACATACCTTTGGGTTAAAATAACTCAAGAATGCTTTGGATCTTTATGCCGGCTGCTAATTTATAGATCAGTGACAACTTTACTATTCAAGTTTTAAATAATTTGTTAAAAAGTCAAAAAGACTACTTTCGTTGGAAATTAATCACGATAGACAAAGCTATATAAATTTTATTAGCATTAACGTAGGAAAAAAGCCAGTTCTTGGTGGGTTTTATGACAGATATCCTTTATTTAAAAAAGACATAATCCCTTCAAATGTTTAAGTTACTATTAATGGATATAGTTGACATGCTTACTGCCTTTATCTAAAAAAAAATTGCTCTCTTCACATTGATCTTTACTTCCACATAATGCTGGAATACGTTGAAGTCTGCAGTTTACTTTTCTAATATTGTGCTAATATTGTTGTCCCGGTGCTCAGAATTTTCCTTGAGCATAACAAATAATGGAAAACTTAAAGCAAAGGTAAAGTTTTGACATGTTGTGCCATTTATTGTGGGTTCCACGAGTTCATACCTTAATATTGCTTAGACCTTAGTCATTATGTTGTAATTGAATTACTTCAAAGATAAGTGCAATGAGTGCTTCCAGTCGTACAGTTCTCCTTGTATTTTAGAGTCTATATTGTCAATATTAGCCTTTCGGAAGCCATTGATACCAAAACTGATTAACATTTTACATATTTGTCATGAGAACAATGAGTTGTGCTCACTAAACAACACAAGCAGATATCCTGGACAGTACAGAACACTTTTATTAGTCTATCTGCAAATAAAAAGGTTTATGTCTGTCCCCCCGAGTGGATGTGGGTGAGTCCATATGTATACTTATATTACAGTCTTGCGCCAAACATAAGTTACCTCATTTTTTGATATCAAGTGAACGCTAGAGTGGGTGGCAGGATAAGAAAACAGGAGGCAAGAGACCCACAGACACGCCTACAAGGAACCAGCTGGCAACAGAATAAAAATTCATCAAAAATAAATTTAATAGAAGCTGCTAAATGGCTCGAAATGTAGGAAAATTCAAGTCAGATTTCGATTTTGAGGTCAAATCAATTAAAACTGAGACACAGCTTCGGACCCTGCCTATGAAGACCGCCTGTCAACAGAATTTCACCAAAACTAATGCTTACGAAAAGATTCTATAATTGAATACAATTTCAACAAAACCAATGGCTACTTTGGGAACAACGGGAAAATGTCAAATTTGGAGATTTAGGAATGATATCAATATTTCTATGTTTCGAACTGTAGGTGGAAAAGAGATAGTACCTTCCTTAAAAGGAGATTGTCATTTGTAGAGAAAATTAGGAAATTTAATCACACCTTGTAAAAATAGCAGCCTGTAATGCAGAAAACCTGGGTTTTGTTCAATACCCAACGTTTTATATTAGTTCAGGCACGATGACATACCAAAGACAAGTTGAAATTCTGTTTCAAAAGAAAAGTATTCTGGTCCTACAATTTCAAGGCGCCTTACGAAAACGTACATAAACTTAACGTAACTTAAAATTTTAAAACCACCATATGTCTTTAGGTGACGACGTTTACCAGTTGGTGCTTAATACCAACATGTAATAGGAAACTGAAGGAATAAGAGGACCAGCATAAGCCTAATAGAGAAAAAACTGTACACAAACAATTGTTTTAAATTTATCAATCAACCTGCAGATTTTTGTATGTGTGTGTGTTTGTCTGTGTGACCCTTTCTTTCCTTCTTTCTCTCCCTCTCTTTTTTCCTTCTTTCTCCGCCTCTCTGTGTCATTCCTTCTTTCTCCCTCCCCTCTCTCACGCTCTTTCTTTTCCTCTCTCTTCTCCAGTAGGAAGGTAGTTCGTTCGGAATTAAATACAGCTCCTCTTAAAAAGGCATTAAAGTAAGAACATAAAAGATAAACAAATAAATGTTCAGCCCCAAACAAAATGTCAGAAAAGCCAAATAATTTTTAGCTACCTTTAAATTTTCTTTAATTCAACGGAGACAGAACGTATGTTGCTCCTTGCTTGATACATCGGTGTATTCATCACGCAAAATCGAATACGTTTCCCTTTATATTCTCATGCATACTTCTCAGCGCAAAATTAGTCATTATGGTCAACGATTCTTTGTGGGTATCAACTTGCGTTTTGTTAAACCAATCTTTTAGCTCTGGAAATGATTTTACATGCAAATTCAGAAGCTGAAAGAGATGTAAATCTCTGTCATAATCGTGACCTCTGAATGATATCTTCTGTGGTGACAAATATTATAGCGACTCAAGTAATCAAAAAAAGCGACGATTGTTTTATTTTCTTTTTCGCTCGTGTCAAACATTTTGACTAACATCGTGCCATTGCGGGATAACAACTTCGCATGTTACAGCAGACTTTTGGTATTTACTAGCTTGATACTTTTCAAATTTCTCGAAAGCTTTTTTCCAGTTTCGAAAACCTTTTTCGCAAAATACGTCCTCCTTAGAACACTTGAACTCAATATTTTGTCTCGAGATTTGATACATGAAAAACAAGTGACGAAAGTAAGTGACGTGAAGTAAGTCTTGAACAGCGTCAAATCCAAGCCAACAATATTCTACCACTTGTGAGCATGGTAGTTTTTTATTCCCAGCTAAACCTGGTAACGTAAATTTTCTTTCTGGATGACACGGTTTCCCCATGAATTCACATTGCATGCAAATGGTATTTTTTGCATCTTTGTCTTCAACGCTCCCAGCATTTGCTGATGTAGTTAAACGTATTGTTTTAGTACAAATTTACTTAGCGCCGCTGTTTGAAGAAGATATGAACTGACCAACGTGCATTCTTTACAGCAGAAAAAGGTAAAATTCGGATAACTCGAACGATACAACAAGTACTGAATTGGAAATTCTATGTTATATTAACTTCAAAAAGGCTTCCAAACTCTGTGTTATTTTAAGCAGTGTTTGAACAACATCAGCAACAAAACAAAACACCAAGTGATTTTTTTAACCAATTTTGTCTTGAATTTATGAAGGGCTGTTTTTATGATCACATTGAAGTCTCTGAAAACATCCTGCAAGTTTCCAAATGACAGCTCAGATTAAACTGCAAATGCAAATGACATACGCCTGCCAATTGGATTAAAAACCTTGGCAAAAACACTAACTGACAGAAATAAACAGTGCATGGGCACAGGTCTGTGATGGTCAATGACTTGATGCCTTGCAATGAGAACTGAGAAGTTCTTGAGATGGTTAAAGTCTCTGAGAGACAATGTTGTAAACAACAAGTCATCATTAATTTGAAAAAACAACATAAAATTGATGTGCACAAAACCACTGATAAGTAAAAATTTGGGGCCAAAGCACCCTTACTGAATCATCATCATCAAACGGAAGGATCATCTCAAGATCTACCGTGGCCCTCCACAAAAATTTCACCAACCAGACCGACTCTGCGCCATTCGATATAGTTCTGGAATAAATTTTCCGTCACATAGCTGAGAGGTGTTATCACTATAGCGTGTCTTAGGCCTATCTCGTGCTCGCTTACCAAATACAGACCCTAATAANGTAAACAACAAGTCATCATTAATTTGAAAAAACAACATAAAATTGATGTGCACAAAACCACTGATAAGTAAAAATTTGGGGCCAAAGCACCCTTACTGAATCATCATCATCAAACGGAAGGATCATCTCAAGATCTGCCGTGGCCCTCCACAAAAATTTCACCAACCAGACCGACTCTGCGCCATTCGATATAGTTCTGGAATAAATTTTCCGTCACATAGCTGAGAGGTGTTATCACTATAGCGTGTCTTAGGCCTATCTCGTGCTCGCTTACCAAATACAGACCCTAATAACAGATCCCTGTCAACATTGTCATGACGGCAAATATGACCAAAGAAAGAAAGTTCTCGCTTGGTGCTCAAAGGTATAAGACGTGTCTTACAGTCAACCTTCTGGATGACCCACTCATTAGTCTTTCTCTCAGTCCAACTACCTCTCAGTAACCTACGATAACACTATATTTCAAAAATTCGATTTTTTTAAGATCCTGTTTCTTTACAACCCAGCATTCTGAACCATATGTTGCAATGGAGAAAACGAGGGAAGCGAGCAATCGTTTCTTGGTGCTTAAAGATATATGCGAATCTTTCCAAATAGTTGCCAAAGAGATCATAGCATTTTTGGCTATATTTATCCTTCTTTTAATTTCGCTAGAGTTGTCATACGTGGCTGTAATTTTTGCACCGAGATAAATGAATTCGTTTACATTTTCTATTGCCTCCCCGTTAACAGTGATGTTATCAAGAAGTTCTGGTAAGTTGGTACGTTTAATTTTCATTACTTTAGTCTTGTTAGCGTTTAAGAATAGTCCCGCAGACTCGCGTGTAGTGTTAATCTTATTAACCAGAGATTGTAGTTCGATCATGCTGCTGGCTATGAGAACAGTATCACCTTTACTGAATAGATTATATAAATAATTGAACAACTTCATCTATTAGCTGAAAATATGCTTAAACCAAAGATGATGATCCGCATACAAAAAGCAAGAAAAAATTACTTTTTATTTCTGTTAAACTGGGTGTCGCAGTTCCTATCCTAATGTGCACAAGAAAAAGGATGTCTGCACGGAGATATCAACAACAAGCAATTACTCTTTTTTTGGCCAAAAGTACACCAGTGAAACTAACCGTACGTTAGTACATAATGGTAATTACCCTAATGAGGTCCAAGTTGGAATAAATGAAACAACGAACCATGTACTGTGAAATACCGTCGGAAAGGGGCAAATATAACCTTAGAAAAGCTGTCTTCAATGACTTTATTTGCTTTTGTGGAAAGCATTATTCATCAATGTGCATTAATTAACAACATATTTCCTTGAAACGTGGTAATTTGAACCAAGGACGCATTCCACGTGGTAAACTGACACAAAAGAGCCCCAATATTACTTTCTTGGAGACACCTTCAAGGGATTACGATTCAGGGAAATCTATTTCATTAACGCAACTGAAGCGATTCGAATAAATTTGAGTGATGGTTGTCACGTTTTCTTGAAAACAAATACTATGAGTTTAAAAAGGGTGATAAGTGGATGATATCACCCGGTCCTGAATATGAGATGTCACATGATTTTTTAAATACCAAAAAGAGTCGAGCAGGCTCGAAGCTGGGGCGAGGGTGAAGGTAGGCTTCAGGCCAGTGTGAAAATATTTCAGCCAAAATTGTCCCTCCCAGGAAAGCTGTAGGTTGCAAAATATCTTTTATATGAATAAATATACAACCTAGTGTGTGTCTTATGACGTTCTTTTATCAAGTATCCATGCCATCAGAAATAGAGCTCATATTTCATCTGGCCCTGTTAGTTACTTGAGTATCGTCTCCATAAAATTAAGTCAAGAAAATGTGTTGCCTCACCTTTAACAATCACTCTGGTTTACAGCCCCCTACCCACGGTAAACCAGCTTCGTCACTGGTGTCGAAGAATGGGGGCAAAGTAGATTTATATTGCTTTTCTGAAAACGTTCAATGGCTTACATGGGGCTTTTTATAATGTAAGTTATTAAATTCGTTAACTGCCAATACTTTTACTTAAAAGAAATTTTAAAATCTCAAAGAATATTTGACTGGCGTATATCATGTGTTCTGAATAACACAGCATACATACAACAAAGATAAGACCAGGAAACTGTGCTGTATCATAAAGGTAAAAAGCTGGCTATATCATAAATGGTGCCACTCACGGATTGCTATTTTTATCTATTTTGCACGTATTTTCCCCTTTCGCCAAGTTTCTCCATTCCTCTCTTTATTTTCCTACACCTGTAGAACCCCCTTTAACTCCTTTATCAAAATCGATGAAAAATTGGATCGGTACTGTTGTTTGTCAAAAAAACTGATTTTATATTGTATGATTTCAACCTCCTAAATCAGACTACTGTCAGGAGCTTAATAAACAGGGGGAGCTAAAAATTTTAGGGTTTTCGCCGATAACCTGGGACTTAAAAGATTCCCCGGTTTACTAAGTTTTCGATTATCTTTAATCCCATTCAATGTTACCCGTCTCGCAGCCTAAAACATTCTTGCAAATCCATTATCTTACATCTATTTGTTCGAAAAGAATATTCTAACTTTGCATTCTCGTTTGAGCTATTTCATTGCAGGTGCTAAATGAGACAAATGAGATCTATTATGAGAGTGTCAAGTAGGTCACATTTGGGGTAGCAGTGGTTCCAAAACCTATTTGCAAAAATCTAAAGATAGAAAATGACTTCTTTAAAGTGGTAAAAAAACTTGCAGAAAATGGCTAGCTTCAGAAAGAAGAAAAGCCTTTGATTGTTCGGTCCTTTTGTATGAAACAGAAGCATGTACATCATTCATTGCAGAAACATGAAGAAACCTAGAAGCCGCAGGAATGCGATTTTAACGCCACATGCACCGAATTTCCTTTTTTGACAAAGTAACAAACATCTATGTCTGCATCGTGTTGGTCAAGGAAGAGTATTACTTAAAGTGATCAAGACAAGTCTAGTAACATTTCTTGGCCATTACATCAGAAAATAGAAAGTAGAGGACCTGTCTCAGTGGCCGAAATTGAAGAAAAGCGCGCTCATGAGAGAAAAACGTATCTGCAATACATGAAACACGATTTCAAGACCAGCAGAGAGCTGCGAGATACCACCCGAGACCGAGAACAACGGTGACGCATTTCTATGCAATTGTGGTTCGACTAAAGCGCAGTTTCCATTCGTGAACAATGTGCAGGCGATCGGAAAAAGATACGCTCTGACGTCATTTAAGAGCTAAAAGTATCTCAAGCCAGCTATTCGCCCAGCGAAAAAAAGACCATCGTGCAAGTTGAAAATTTTCAACTTTCTTTGGCGCATTTTCTTTCGCTCATAAAAGAAGGCAATCAGATTTCTTGAATTTTGCATAGTTGGCAAAAACATCATAATGGCCAGACGTACAAAACACAAATCAACAAGAAAACATGGAGCAGCACAAAGTTAGATTTCACATTGAACCTGGTCAATTTCAACCAAATTTTCCATACTCCTCGTATAACTTTATGCCACAACAACAACACGAGTTTTCACTACACTCACCACTAACATTTAGCTCGTCTAGGCTTCCATTATCGTCTACACTTATGCAAACCAGTAGCCAACGAAGCCAAGGCCTGGAAGAAGAAGAAGATAATGGTAACTTCGATTGAAGAATCATTAAAATAATAACTTTTCTTCTAAGAAGCAAAAACTTGTTGATGTACGCCATGTTAACTCTTTTCCGCTCGCAAAATAGAATGGAAATAACTGCCGTTTTTAATCGCTCGGACAAAATTTACTCAGCGATTTTTTTCCGCTCCGTTCGCCTGCATATTGTTCACGAATGGAAACTTACCTTAAGCTTGTTTCAAGCTGGAACCATAGAAGATGATGAAGAAAAGGTCATGATAAAAGGCAATACTGACTTGAGAAAAAGGTTTCACAAAGCGAGTGTTTAATGAATTTGGCAGATGTTACTGTCTATTCAAGACCTGCTGTTTGTTTCTCCAATATATGCGGTCATTTAGAAGAGTCTTATTTATATTATGTCGTCTAAAAACTACATAATTTTTTATTATTCAGTGCATAAATGACTATTTTATCGAAATTTAATATTCAATATAATTTAGTTTGGAGTATATTAATTCGTGTTCAAAGGTGAAAATATATCTTAAAAGAGAGACTTTGAGGCGATTAATTAAAAAGCTTTGAAGTATGTACGATACAAAAATAAGAGCTATCAAAATAGCTGAACTACAGCAAAAAGACGAAGAAACACACAAAACCAAGTGAGGGGTACGTAGTTCGAGCCCATTGGAGAATTTTACCCTGACTTTAAAACAGTCAAACACAATGATTCAAATCTCCAGTCAGCAATTACGTTCGGTAAACGTGGCCGTAAGTAGTTGGCAAACGATGAAACCACATCAAAACCCAACTTTTCGTTACTAAATACAGAAAATCAATACGTGGCAGGGAGCCGGCAATTCCTGATGTTCAAGACCCATTAGTTGACTAGTCTGACGACGTCTGTGATCTAACAGATGAACAAAATTGCATGTCAAACATATTTCTTTTACAAGGTCAAAACTGTTTACATATTCTGACATTACATATCAATTATTTTTGGCGACTACAGTAATGATTATACACTTGGCAAAATTCTGACACTGTTTAACGAGCCCCGTCTTATTAGATTTGTCTAACTTCCCATATTATTAAGATGCCTGCTTTTACTAAGCAATCCTGCTTTCAGAAAAAAAAATTACTGTTGGTTACAGAATAGGTTTAATATTGGAAAAATAAAGTTTTTATATGAAAAATAAAGGCCACATAAGAAGAGTAATTATATTTGCGATATATTATATAATATACATGATTATATTATACGTGATCATACGTGATTATATTTGGTTTATATTTGCGAGTTATGTTTTGTATTTCTATGAAACTTTGTTGGAATTTGCATAAAGGTAAAATAGACGTTTGATGACCTCGAAGTTTCCTTTAAAATGTTCACTCGCCATCACAATATTGCTCTTACACAAGGGTTGTTTAAAAGTCCTGTCTTACTAGTGTTTACTTTGGAGAATGTTCTCTCCACTCCAACAGTTCTTTGAGGGAGTGACATTATTTTCAGCCTAAAGCCAGCCAGTTATTGACATTCTCTTCTACTTGAAATCGATTTTCAAAACTGTCACTTCTTGCTTTTCCCAGCCATTACATGTCCCAGTATTGTCTATTAACATTTGACCCCACTGTCGATCAGTAGTCTGGATATTATGGTTGGAGTGGCAACACATTTATCTACACCACTTTGCAATCTTAAAATGCTTGGTGCACAGGTTCTGAGGGATTAACCCGACGTAAAATCTTGGTAAATGCTTCACGCTCATGTGGTCCCAACGTATTGAATGTATGATTATCCTTACCTTACGTCTGTCTGTGCCAGGAGGCACATAAGCTTCTGACATAACTCCTCCACTTCGATCGGCCGGCAGCTGCACGGCGAGCTCTGTTCCACTTGCTCCATCCTGCTTTGTTCCGCTGTCTCGACCATTCTGCGCAAAGTTGTTTTATGACTGCCTCGTTTCCTTCGCCTCTCAGGTGTCCATCTGAAGGCAATAACACAGTCGTCTGACGGATCCTTTCTCAGCAGATGCCCAATCAAGCTCTATCTATGCCTTCTAATCTCCGTACTGATCCTTTCCGTCAAAGTCATCTCTAGCACGGTCTTGTTGGAGATGTGTTGCTGCCATTTGATTTTGAATATTCTTTTCAAGCATTTGTTCTTAAAGGTAACCAGCTTCTCTTTTCCCTCTTGTTCAATTTCCAGATTTCACATCTACAGAGCAGCACACACAGAAGACTCCTGAGCAATGAGGCTTTCGTCTTACGACTGATGTCATTGGGTTTCCAAATGATGTAAAGTCTCTCCATCTGTGCACTTACTGGTATTCTTTGTACAAAGCCTCGACCATTTCTTTCAACTTTTTGGAAATTCTATACTATCTCATACTTCAAGGGCTGTCTTGGTGTATAGAGTCAAATGCCTTTTCAAAGTCTACAAAATGGATGTAAAGAGTGGTATTACATTGATTCACTTGCTTCAGTATGTTCCCAAGGATGTAAGTACAGTCGACTGTTCCCCTGTCATTTCTCGAACTTGCTTGCTCCTTCCCCAGGCTTGGATCAACCTCCGCTTGGATCCCACTGATGAGAATCTTGCTGAGCACCTTAGTGGCAACAGAGTAGCCCCTCTACTTTCGGCATTTCTGTAAGTACCCTTTCTTGGGGATCTTACATATAAGAACCTTGTTCCGTTTTGTAGCGACTCTTGTGTTTTCCCGATTAAGGTCCAGAATTTGTTTCCTTTCCATGCTTGTCAACTCAACGTCTGCCTTAAGCATTTCTGCATTGATTTGGTCAACTCCAAGAGCTTTTTTCCATTTTTCAGTGCCTTCATTGCAGGTATGATTTCTGTAACGGAGGGTGGCTCTATTGATATACTGAGCTCCTCTATTTGTTGGTCTTCATCTTCTGGTAGTTCCCCGGTGCCTCCCTTTTGGAAGTGCTCTTTCCACCTTGCCAGTCTTGCTTCCTTACTCTTCAGTAGGTCTCCATTCTTGTTCTAGACTACTGTTCCCTGCCCAGAATTCTGTCCAGTTACTTGTTTCACTATGCTATGCAGTTCTTTCTGCCTCGCGTATTCGGCCACATTCTGGGCTCTTTCAACTTTCTCGTCTACCCATTTGCTCTCGTCTTCTTTTACACTTCTCTTCATCTGTCGGTCGTTCTCTTTGTATTCTTCCTTTAGTCTGTCTTCAACCCTCTCAGAGCGTGTGCTATCAATTCTGGTCTTAATAACTTTCCTCCCGTTAATCAGTCCCCATGCTTGTCCACGTATCCATGGCTTTTTCCTTCCTTCCTTGAAACCGATCATCTTTTCTGCTGATGTGATATAGGAATTCTTCTGATGTTCCTACACTTCTTCCATGTACCGGCTCTCGTTGCTTTTGTTTTCTTCCAGCTTTTTCTTCATGGCAGAACTACCTTGTCATCTCTTTATCTTGCAGACGTTCCAGATCCAGTCTAGCCAAAATCTTCTTCTTATTCCTGTGTGAGCTCAGGCGTACCTTGATGCGGGCCCTCACAAAGTAGTGATCGCTGCTGTCAGCAGCTCTCCGTACGCGGCAATCTGGTGCTGATGATCTCCATTAACTACTTGTCATAAAGTGTCCGATCTGATTCTTTTTGCTCCTGTCTGGGAACACCCAAGTAATTTTGTGCATGTCTTCGTAGGGAAACGGAGTAACTGCTATCACCAATCCATTCATTTGGCAAAAATCGCAGCCTTTCCCCGTTTCCATTCTGTAATCTAAGGCCATGTACACCCATTGTTTTTTCGTAGTTACTGTTGTCGCTTTCAACCTCAGTATTGAGACCCCCTATAACAATTATGATATCGTTTTCATTGCATCCATCTTGTGTTTCTTGGAGCTCTTGACAAAATAGACCTTTTCTGAATCTTCCTTTTCATTATGAGATGCATTAACGTGAATAGCAGTCACTCTCCAATACTTTGAGTAGAAACTCGCTGTTATGATCCTCTTGCTGATTGGTTTCCACTCTATCAAGGACTTCATTGCTTGCTTGCTGATCATAATGGCAACATCTCCTTCATGTAGCTCTTCATCGTCGCTGTAGATCAGGGTCTGTTCGGTGGTCAGCTTCGTCTTTTCTGCTTTTGTCCAGCTAGATTCACTGATTCCAGGGAAGTGCGATCTGTCCGAACCCATTCCCCTCGCCATCTGTGCTGCTGCTCCACTCCTATACATTGATCTTACATTCCAGTGTTCGATGTTAACGGGGTTTTTAGGGATTAGCAAAAGATTCCATCGGACGCTGAGCTTCACGAAGGCTTTGGGCCAACGTCGTCAAAATGCCGGTATCGGCAATCTCCACTTCTCTCTGATTTTCATAGGTAGTAATGTCCATACTTTTTGTAACACTTTGGTTTTACATGATTGGTTTGTTAACCAAAGCAAACCTCTCAACCTGGAAAACCAGGGATCACATTAAGTCTGGCTTCTTCCTCTCCACTTGTCTAGTATGGGTGGCCCTACCAGGAGCACAAGGAGCATAAGGTTTCAGCCAGCATAGCTCTTAGGATTAATGAAGCACGCGAACCTCCCAATCGTGACTGGAAAAATTATGTCCGAAACAATGCATTTAACCATCCTAAATCCTCGTGGGCAAAATCTGTAAAAACAAGAGGGATGCTTTCATGTAAGGTTTGAAACATTTTAACAGCTGCCAGAGATTTGGCCGCAATGGCTTCCACAGAAAATTGCAGTATTAATTCAGGCCACTAACCTGCATTAAGATCCTGTTAATAACTTTCAATAAAGATAACCAGCGTCTCTGATAAGATTTAAGTATTCTGTGTGGCTCACATTCAACAAAACTCTGGGATGCTGCATAGCTTTTTGGTCTATTTCGGATGGGGGGACAGGGGGGGGGGATCATAAATGTCGTGAAATAGTTGTTCGACGATACTGGGCTGGCATAAATAGCAATCAAAAACGTGTGGCAAAAATATTTTAAGACGAACAGATCTGGTGGAGCATCTTGCATTCTTTTCAAATCCCTCAATTACCTCATTCAAGCTGATACCATTATTGCCAAGAGCTCCTTGAAGAGACAACGTCTCTATCTTCGACAGGAATCAAACGATACATATTAGTAACTGGCTCTGCTGATTCTTGATTTACACATCGGGCACAAACGCAAAATGCCGATTTATATTATCCAAAAATTCTCCATGTGAATAAACAGCTAAGCATTCATTAACCAAATACGTCCCATCGCTTCGACTTGTCAAGTCATAGATTGCTTTCGAGTCATCAGCTATAAAATACTAGGTTTGCACAAATTGATCAAGAAAATTAAATGACAAGTTCCTTTGTGCTGTCAAAGCAATTGTATTTAATTCGGCTTTAATCCTTCATTAGTCGGTAACTTCTACAAATGCTGTTATAGGGTGATTTTTAGGCACAATGTTAATGTAATGAATATACTGCAATGCCTTTGTGTGTCCATTAGTTCAGATATTACTAGTCTGTGTAAATTCGTCTATGTGGTAGCTTATATATATATATATATATATATATATATATATATATATATATATATATACATATATATGAAATTTTATACTCAGCAAATTACGTTTTCTTTCAAATTCACCTACGACTAGCAGCACTGCATATCGTATGTTCTCTCAAATTCTCAAAGGTGACATAGATAAAGAAAATTAATATACACATGACGTGTAAAAATAAAAAACCACAGATTTCACACAAAATACAAGAAACGTATGATCAATTTTTAAGATATTTACCACGTGACTAATGTCACGTGAGAAAGTGATTAGGTGGAGGCTAAAATCGCCCTTTTGATAATGTCTTCCCAATCTTCACCTTTGCAAAGCTTGGTATATTTGGTTGGCCTTTGAAGCATACGCTGTTGTTCTTCGAGTAGCTCATACGGTATTAAAAGACGATCAAATATTTCAGGAAACTTTGCTGGGGATGCAGTTGAAATACAGACAACTGGGCTGTCAAAGCTAATATTATATCTGAAAACAAAATGAAAATACAATTTTTAGAAGTACAATTTTTGAAGTAAAAATCAGTATATTGCAAGTACATTTGTGAGTATATAAGCGCATGTGCTTGCATACGGATGTGCGTTATAACAAAACGACATTTAGCATTAATTTCTAAGTTCCTGCATGCTTAAAATGTAGCATGCTATACTTGTGGCTAAGGTAAAACTAGAAGTTGTTCCCAAACTTCCCTTGCTATTCAAAACCATGATGTCTAAGTAGATCTGCATCACAAACACTGCATATAAATTGACAGAAACTCTAACTGCAGTAAATAAAAAATCATTTTACATCTAAGTTCTTAAAGTAATCGTTGGTAAAGGGAGGTAATCCTGTGACTTTAATACACCTTTATTATTTCAAAATGTAGCAATAGCAGTAGGAATGGTAGTAGTAGTGGCAAGGGCAGCAGGAAGATCTGGAGCTCCAGAAACAGTAGTAGTAAAGTGGTAGTGGTAATAGTAGCACCAGTCGTCGTCGTCGTCGTAGTAGTAGTAGTAGTAGTAGTAGTAGTAGTAGTAGTAGTAGTAGTAGTAGTCGTAGTAGTAGTGGTGGTGGTGGTGGTGGTCGTGGGATGCATACAGAGAGTCTCCACGTTGACGCATCCTGGGACATCTCTGTTATCACCTGCGACACTCTTTTACACTACTGACGAATACGATGTATCAAAATTCGGAGGCACGGGCCCTTATCAAGAACGGTTTTGGCAGTAATGCCTTTCAACATGTTGGGGTACTCTGAAGAGAAGGCAAAACTCATCTCACAGGTTGCCTGTGAGTATGACGTCACATATTTACATGAAACCCACCTGAAGCAGTCCAGGAAAGGGTATTCTATCACTGGGCTGAAACTTCTGGCTGAGATCAGACATAAGAAATATGGGTCCGCCATTTTCTGCAAAGCAACATTGAGTATCGAAAGGCTTCGTAACTGAAATTCTCCGTTGCAATATAGAATGCATTTCTGTCTGCCTCAAAGATTTCCTTATCAAATCAATTTATAAACCACCGAATGAAACATTCAACATCATATTGTTATTGGAGACTGGATGGCCGCTTTCAAACTCTGTCTGATCCATGATGAAAAACTATCATTCAATGATGGACGCTGGAAAAGGAGATATGACCCTGAACTCTCTTTCACCAGTGTGAGAAGCAAGTCCTAAACCCAATTCGACGATCCCAACATCGGCCAATCGCGATCACTATAAATGCTGCTGTTAAACCAGCAACTAAATCATCTAAGAGGCACTTCAATCTGAAGAAAGCCATGTGAGACTAGCGCTCAGACCCTCCACGAGATCTTAAATGACAGTGAAACAACACCAAAAAACTATGCTAAATTTGTCAAAGACATCAAGCAGGCAGCAAGAGCCCACATCCCCAGGGGACAGCATAGCGGACAGCAGCAAAGAGTCATAAACATTCCTGGAGTATGAGACGCTGTACACCACAGACTCCTCCGAGAACATACTGGAATTGGGCGAATCACTCATAGGCTTTATTGCCGAAGAGAGAGCAAAAGAAAGGAAAGATATAATTGAAAAGCAAATATGACGAAGAACAGCAATAAGGCATGGACCACCATAAAACGCCTCAACGGGGGCAATGTTACCCTTCCTGCAGTCACATATGTCACTCCGAATGATGTAGCGAAACAACTTGTTACCAATGGCAAACCAAGGCAATGCCGTAAACCATCAGGTCTGCACCACTCTAATTTACTACCGAAAAGGGACCAGAATATCTTGTTCACAACAAGTCCTCTTATAACGATTATACGACAAAACAGCTACCGCCAAAACAGCTACCCCCAAAACAGCTACCCCAAAACAGCTACCGGGACAAAATAGCTACCGACAAAATAGCTACCCCCAAAACAGCTACCCCAAAACAGCTACCGACAAAATAGCTACTGGTCTTCTCTGCTACTGGGACAAAATAGCTACTGCTACTATCCGCTACTAGAACAAAAGCGCTACCGGCACCGATATTTGAGCTACCGATGTATATCGATCGCTACTGTTGCAGCTTTTNATAACGATCATACGACAAAACAGCTACCGCCAAAACAGCTACCCCCAAAACAGCTACCCCAAAACAGCTACCGGGACAAAATAGCTACCGACAAAATAGCTACCCCCAAAACAGCTACCCCAAAACAGCTACCGACAAAATAGCTACTGGTCTTCTCTGCTACTGGGACAAAATAGCTACTGCTACTATCCGCTACTAGAACAAAAGCGCTACCGGCACCGATATTTGAGCTACCGATGTATATCGATCGCTACTGTTGCAGCTTTTTGGGACTTTTCTGAACTGCCGCCGTACGGAATGTTCCTTGTTACCACTAAGTATGCAGTGTGA
Source organism: Morbakka virulenta (assembly GCA_003991215.1). Taxonomy (NCBI): domain Eukaryota; kingdom Metazoa; phylum Cnidaria; class Cubozoa; order Carybdeida; family Carukiidae; genus Morbakka; species Morbakka virulenta. The sequence continues at coordinate 846,551 of RDPX01000051.1, forward strand.
TTTGCATGCACGAGTACATTCATGAACACATACTATCGTACAGGGAATGTAATTACAGCTATATGCATAACAAATGTTCACGTTAATATTGACAATTTCTAATACCAGCGATATTTATTCAAGGCACGCAAGCTGTGGAAACTCATATATATAGCTGTAATTACATTCCTTGTACGCAAGTATGTGTTCATGAATGAACTCGTACATGCTGTACGGCGGCAGTTCAGAGAAGTCCCAAAAAGCTGCAACAGTAGCGATCGATATACATCGGTAGCTCAAATATCGGTGCCGGTAGCGCTTTTGTTATAGTAGCGGATAGTAGCGGATGGTAGCAGTAGCTATTTTGTCCCAGTAGCAGAGAAGACCAGTAGCTATTTTGTCGGTAGCTATTTTGTCCCGGTAGCGGAGAAGATCAGTAGCTATTTTGTCGGTAGCTGTTTTGGGGTAGCTATTTTGGGGGTAGCTATTTTGTCGGTAACTATTTTGTCCCGGTAGCCTTATAACGGAGGAGCTCCTATCTAGACAGAAGGACCTGAGGAAAGGCAAAGCCTCGGACCCAGTTGACATTCACACGAAATACTCACCCACCTCGGAGAACGAGCATTAAACTGGTTTTTGGAAATGCTAAACCAATGTCTCTCCACATTGCAGATCCCAACAGTTTAGAGAAAACCCAAGGTAGCAGCCATTCTAAAGCTAGGCAATGTTCCAATGTCTCTTAAGAGCTACAGACCAATATCACTGTTATGTATAACATACAAACTGTTCGAGAGACTGATTCTCAAAAGTATAAACACGTTGATAGAGGAAAACCTCATTAATGACCAAGCTGGTTTCCATATTGGCCGATCCTGCTCTGTACAACTTCCCAAACTCACTCAGCATATCGAGGATGGGTTCCAACTCAAACTCAATACTGGTGCTGCTTTTGTTGATCTGACACGGGCATATGATAAAATCCAACATCGATTGGTGATCAAGAAAATGTACTACATGACACAAGACCTGAAGCTTTGCATGGTCATACAGTCTTCTAACAAGGCTCACTTTTTAATATAGACACCAATGATCAGGCAAAACCAGCCAATTGTGAACGTTTCATCTACGCAGATGATCTGTGAATAACAACGCTGCTGAAAAGCTACGAGTAGATTGAACACTCTCTCGAGTCTGCACTCCAGTAGATGACAGGGTAATACTAACTAAATCATTTGAAGCCAAGCCCTAGTAAACCCAGATATGCAGCTTCCATCTCAACAACAAGGCTACCAAACATCAACTTCGGGTATGCCGGAATAGAGAAATTCTGGAGTTCCAGCCAAATCCAGTCTATCTTGGTGTTTCCCCCGAGCGAATTCTGTGCTTCAAGAAGCATATCTCCAACGTCAAGGCAAAGATGAACGCCTGAAATAATCTTTTGCGGAAGTTGACCAACAGTAGTAGTAGTAGTAGTAGTAGTAGTAGTAGTAGTAGTAGTAGTAGTAGTAGTAGTAGTAGTAGTAGTAGTATTAGTAGTAGTAGTAGTAGTAGTGAAAATGATATTAGTATCAGCAGCAAGAGTACAAGTGGTGGGATTTTAAAACAATTGATGAAATATAAAAAAAGGTGCTTTTAAACAAGAAAGAGGAAGAGGAGACAGAAAAAGAGAAGGTAAAGAGGAAGGGGAAAAGGAGGAGAAAAAGGAAAAAATAGGCAAAGAAAGGACAGAAGAGGATAAACATGTTTTTAGGCAACCTTCGATCTTAAAGATCATGGTGTACGCATTAAATAACCTCAGTCTAATGAGTCCGGATGACTCAATACTCCAATTTTTGAATGGCAGCCCTAGTTTAAGCGTGCACAAAGAAATGCACAATTGCTCACATCTAAGTTTTTTAAGGCCTGCTATCTTCGTTGCCTATTGCTTTCCTTCCTCTTTATATTGATTTGTTCATACCTCTTTTTTGCCATGGTTACATTTTCTCTCCAAAATAACGTTGTGGTGGGTACACGTCCGAGTTATCTACATTCACATTACTTTTTCAATTATTATGAAAGCTCAACAACGAATGTTCTTGTTTTCTAGAGCTATCACGAGGATCACTGAAAATAATTTTCTTAAGACCACGGCTACCATACATTCCTTTGTCAAGCCCAAACCATGTCATTCTTTTCCGTTTTATCGAAGTTCCCAGGTGTATTAGACACGATTGCTTTAGTACCTTTGTATTGGGTATCTCGTCTTGCCGTTCTATTTTCAGCAATTTTCGTGGGCAACCCATGTGGACACTATTTAACCTTTTGATGTTCCTAGCATGCGTAGTCCATGTCTCTTAGCAATATTAGTAAAGGGGAGTCTAGACCTTGGTAAAAAATCTATTATTTTCCCACCCTTCTTTCTTTAGCAATCAAAAATAAATAGCTGCTTTGCCAATTCCTTTTTGTATTTTATCGTTTACATATAAGTTCATTGTTAGTGTAGAACAAAGAGAGCAGAATTTATCGACACTGCAAAGGCTATTTTTATGTAAAGGCAGGTTTCACGGTAACAAGACGTTTTGTTGGCTATGTAAAATGGATTACTTACTCACTGTCTTATTTTTCCAATATTTCTTTCATGCAGTGCAAGAATGATGCATTCTAAATAAAATCCATAAAGACCTGCTTCCTTTGTGTTGTTTTTGTTTGTATTTTGTGCGTATGTATGGTAGCGAGCGTGTGAATCCTGACAGATACCATTTACTTCTCCAAGCCATGTCATATATTGGAAGGAAATAAAGGCAAGTCGAAAGCACAAATATCGCATTAAATGGGCATTTCCGATACAGTACTGCACTATGCAAGCACTCATAGCAACGCAAAAAGAAAAAAACACCCGACAGTTGTATAAAATACCTCAAGAAAATTTTGATCGGGAACTGGAAGCCGTCTGTCCGAGAAAATTGAAATGCTTCTGTAGTAAACAAAGCGCTTTTTTAGCACAACAGATGACGGTATTATTAATTTTTAAAACAATAGGAACACACGTTATGGTGTCTGCTTCTCAGAAAAGTAATCAAACGGATTGATTCGTCGCGAAATAATGTGCAGTCTTCATTCTTTGTGAGCCACTACTCGTGTCTGTCGTGCAACTTGTACGTTGGCCAATTTCGTTCTCTTTGCAAATTCCCATTATTCTACAGTACAGGATGTGACGTTTTTCACAGTTTTTCGATTTGTGTGGCGGAGAAAGCGTGGGACTATTGTTTTTGTAAGTTTTTTTGTTGTTTCCTTGCTTTTTCATGTATCATTGTGTCTGTCAGCAACAATCGCCACCCACACATTCGCAATTGCGTCATGCTTAATCACATATGTAGGGATTTTATAATTATTTGGAGTTTGATTAATGTCTTTTTTGCAGTTTACAATCGGTAACACAAGCCTCATGGTCTGTGCGTCATGTTAGTCGGGAATGTTTGTTTTTCGAAACCAACAAAGCGTTAGATATTTTTGGGGGGAGGGGGAGGGAGGAGGGAGTATAGTAGAAAGCATGTTGTGTTACATCATGTATACACCCTCTTGGAAGATCAGTTTCTAAACAGGCCAGAACATCTTGGTTTGTCCTTGTACGTCACATGCTGAGATTTAGGGGGTAGGGTAACATAACACCTGTTAGATATCAACAGTGAAACTGGAATACTGCTTTTTATATTTCAGTATTGCTAACTAATGGTTATTCTTCAAATTTGTGAGCCTTTATATGGAATTTTTTTGCATTTAGACACAGGCAGAAAACGTTTAAGAAGAAATATTCTTGAAAATGCATGGGCGTCCATGAATGTAAACCACATACTGTCATAAAAGCCCTCTGAGAAGTTGTTTTGTGGTAATTTTCAAAGTCAATGTTTGTTTGAATTTATGTCCATTAGTAGTTTTGGTAATTAAATTTAGCAGCTAGCCAGCAGTTAAGATAAACTATAAGGTTTTTGTACTTTACGTTGTCAACGTCTTTGCGCTTGAATTATATTGAAAATGTCATGCTCCATATAAATATTTTTGTTGTTTTGTTAAGAAATAAACCCAGTCTCTTGGTTACAATCAGCAACTGCCTTGTATTTGACAATTTATTTTTGATGATGCCTGTGTGTGAATAATAAAGGGCTGGAATAAATACCTTGAAACCTGCCAAAGCAATTTCAAGAATGGATCCCGCAGATCCATGATAGCTTATCACAGTTTTCTTAAAACATAACCCTGGGCCAAACGTCTTGTATGAGTCTGAAAATTTGTACAGAAGTCTCTGCAGTGACTCTTCACTGTAAGCAATTAGCGCCGCATCGCCTGCAAACAGAAGTTCACGTGCAGTCGATTCTCTGACTTTGAAACATGCTCTGAATCTGAAGATGTTAAACGGTCTGCCATCATGTCTGGTTTTCCGTGAGAATCCGTCATCATTTTCTTCGAGAGCGTGTCTTAAGGATAAGAGAAAAATAACGTGAAGAGAACAGGAGCACGGACACATTCTTGCTCCACCCCGTTTTTAAGTGAGAATCCTCTGGATCATCTGTTTGCCATTATACCCATGCGTAACGAGGGAATTAACTTTAGTAGCTTTTGCAGACAGCCAAGTTACCAGAGAACAATGTTTAAATCCTGTCTACTGACAGAATCAAAGGCCTTTGTTTGGTCAATAAATACTATAAGTAATGGGATACGCATTTCCTTGGAGTTGTCTTGCAGCTGTTGCATTGACAATATCATATCTAATGTAGAACGCATCTCTCAAAAGCCATTAAGACTTAACGGGTAAATATTTTTTTAATGTTAAAAATATAATTATAAGAAAAATGCGGTAAAACGTAAAAGTTTCTCTTTCTTACCTTTCCGGAAATAAAGCCAATGCCATTCCAACAGCAGTGTGTGGCTCTAAATGGTACTTGTATTGTTGCCAATATACACTGATAACATCATCCACCTCGTCGTCGGCAACAGATCCTACTTTAATATTTCGCTGCAACTAGGATAAATTACGAGTAATATAGCCTCTTTAAAATAAAAAATATTTTACTAAAGCATAATTACATACACAATACAAGTATTAGAAAGCAAGAAAGACTTTGGTGTAAGTTCAAGTCTCTGTATTTCCACGTGTAAGCGTGACCATCTCTCCCTCTCTTTTTCACAGCTATCTGTAATCTCCCAATCTCCTTGATTTTCAATTGTCACACAGTTGCTGTTCACGCTAATTTCTCTTAAAAATATGGTATACGGTAGTTGTCCATTAATATGGTAACTGTCCATTACAACTACACAATTTTTTTAAAACAGATTTTAAAAAGCTGTCGGTATTGTCAAGTAGGGACGGCCTTTAGCTTTCAATGCATCAAGGCGGGTTTTAAAGCAACAGGAGTTTATCCAATTGATAAACTCATTTGCTGCATCTTGTTTTGACGAAAGGTTAGCGATAAGGTACCAAAACTAGGTTAAGGCTGAGATGCCAAAGAAAGTTCTTGAAGATAATGCTGTGTTATCGGGGTTTTGCGAAGAAAAGCCAACTTCAACGAAGTCAACTCTGCGAAAGAATGCAACAACAAGAAAACCATCACATACTCAAAGAGCGCATGATCCAAATCTTCACCAAAACGCAGGACTGTGGAGTTGTTTGTCAAAAATGCTTGGCACCATTTCATGCCCAATGTTGCTTTGAAAAGCTCGGGTTCCTATTTAGCATCTGCAAGACGTGTCGATACCCAAAGGAAAAAAATTGGCGAAAGGGGTTATAAGAGCTATGAAGATCTCATCATCATCATCATCAAGGAGCTGGTAGGTCATTATTAGACCTGCTGTGGCCCTCCACAAAATTTCGCCACGCTAATCTATCCTGGGTCATCCTATACAATTCAATTATTGATTTACTACCACCTAAGTCAATAATGTTGTCACTATAACGTGTTTTAGGCCGACCTCTTCCACGGTTACCAAACACAGACCCTAACAGGCAGTCTCTACCAATACTATCATATTTGCCTCAATCCTTTTCGAATCATTTTTAATTACCCAGAGCTCGGATCCATACATAGCAACGGAAAAGATTAGAGAGGATAACAATCTCTTTTTAGTATTTAAAGACATATGACGATGAGTAGGGGATTATAATTAAATAAAAATGAGCCACAAGCAAAAGAAAAGCAAGTAACCTTGGAAAACATAGTTCCAAGGAACACGTTGACGTCGATGATGATTAAAAGCATGTGAATTCTTATTATGAAAACAACCCCCTGGTACAGAAGTGGTTGGTGCAGAGAAAGAAACAATCTTTTTTTCTACCTCTTATTTAAAATTAGGCCAATACTTCTCAAAGAGCTGTGAGCAAACATGAAACCTCCGATTTCTGAAAAAGAAAATGTTGGGAAACGATTTGTTGCACGTTTTAGTGAAGAAAGGAAGCAATTGCTGGAAGCAATTGTCATGTACAAATGTTTTTATTACGTTTTCCCCTTATTTCAGGTGTCCGCGAAGATACACAGAAATGGCGGCTAACTTTAATGCAGGTGATAAATGCTGTTATTAAAGCCAGTAAGATATCAGTTCTAATCAGCATTGGTCAACTGGGTATATATATACCCATATATATGTATATATACACACATACGTATATATGGGTATATATACATAACGTAAAACACGAAAAATAAGAACTATGATTGCAACTAATAGTTCTAATTTTTCGAGTTTTACCTTACGCATATTGCTCTGCCGTATGCATTGAGCACTTTTTGATACGAGTACACAAAATTACACAAATATATGGGTATATATATATATATATATAGTTTTTAACGTCTTATTTCATATTCTGGGCGTAGACAGTACTCTTCTGAGGGGCTATAATAACGCGAGAAGAGATTTAATGACCAAATCCCCTTCCTAACGATCGACTTGGTTACTGTGCAGCTGCACAAATCATTTAGCCACCGCTAATCTCGGAACTGTATCAAAATATAGAATAATAATGAACCCTTTAGTATGTCGTGTTCAAAATGGAAACACTTTCAGGACTATTGTTTACGACCATTTCATGACCTGACACAATTAAAAAGCTCAGTCCAAGCAAAAAAATTGTGAAACACTAAGTATTTTTTGCGTCTTTACCAAAATTCCTTTGTTGAATATTTAATTACGAATGAGAATAATTTTGCTGTGATCAACTGTAATTATAGCTGCCTACGTAAAACTGAATCTCTTTCATTGTTTGAATTTTCAATTTTCTGTTTCCTGTATTAACAGGGGAAAAACAGCAAATACTATATAACTACTATTATTTTATAACTTTCAATAAATATCAGAAAGAAAAAAAGGAAAAAAGAAAGAAAAAAGAAAGCAAAGGAAATAATGGTAGGGTCTTCTTTGCTATAATGATTAGAGATGTACACTTTTCAAATTTAGTAGAAAAGGACATAGAATTAGGTTCAAACAGCAATTTCGAATATTTGACCTTACAATTCAAAAATTCGCTGGTTTAGCCTATCTACAGTACTGGGAAATTAAAAACTGCAAAAACGTAAAGAAACTACAACATAATGAGAGCAGCAAAGCGATCCATTGGAGAAGGGAGCTACACAAAACCAGGCTCAACAACAAAAAATATACACAAATATATGGGTAGAGCCTGACGACGGGAGAAGTATCTCTCGAAACGTAGCTCGGAAAGAGCTTACGACTCATGACATGATAAAGCTCTTACATCTATGGCTTCCTCTGAGTCCATAAAGTTCAGAATTTTCAAGATTATTAGGAAAAAAATATACAGTTTAGACTGCAAAAAATGTAAGTTGTGTTTCAGCAACTTTATCTCAGGCTACAATTAACAAATTATCGCAGCAACAGTTTTTGAAACTGTTTTCCTGAAACTAGTTAAAACACTACCTTAAGGAGATATTCACCAAGTTAATAAATATTTGCATACTCGCTGATAGTCCCTACTATACAAGTATCACACAGATCCTTTTATGAAGAAACAAAATGGTCATGTGACAAAGCGCGGGAAATAAAACCACGGCAAATGCTACAATATTTATCAGAACACTTTTAAGAAAGTTTTGCTTTTTTACCGAACCAGGAAAGAAGATCCACAAAAAATAAATAAATTCGATAAGCAAAACATGTACTAATGCTTAGTATTCCAACTTAAAATAAATTCATCAATTTGGAAAAAAGCCAGCTCTGTCTACATGGGTGATCGTCCTATATTTCATGGTACATAATATACAAAATCTTTCAGGTTTGGCAGTTTTCTGTAGTAATGCTTAACCACTGCATTTGCTCATTGTCAAGATATTTAGATAGAGCAAAATAGAGACAGGTGTAAAATCTTTATGAGTTATTTCACGCTGTGCACAATGAGTGATCCATTGGATTGGGAGGAGAAGTGTTTATGGATTAGTATCAGGCAAAGAAGTGAATTCACATAGCGCAGAGATGTATTAGGCGAAGAACTGGATGGAGATAGCGCAGAAAAGAGTGAGTTTATTCTTATTTCATTTGCTTTCTGTGTTTATATTATTCGTTCAGAAGAGTTTGTATTTGAGCATATCCATTTAGTGGAGTTGAATTAATGTGAATTTTACCGCAAGAAACAACTACTCAAATAACATTCAACAATTAACTTTTTAACTGAATTGAAGTACATGAATTTCAAGGTTACAATTAGTAACGATGACAATTCATATTAAATATACAAAATACAAGAGTGGAAAGGATATGCAGGAAAATATGGAACGAAAAGGGTTTTGACTTGAATTATTAATATAGTACAATACGGTTGAATTCAAAATAAAGTATCAAGATAAAGAAAAGAAATAGGGCAAGTTGATTAGGACCATTGCGTGTCTGGCTAAAATTGAAATTTTCTTTTCTTTTTTATTTATATTTAATTTATTTTTACATCTACTGCAGTGTAAGCCCAAAACCCAAGCTAAAACTCTGCTGTTAGGTGTGACTGTATTTAGAATAGGTTCTCACTTTATATTCTATTGTATTTGTATTATAGTTTACTCTTTGTTAAGATGTTTTACAGGATTTATATTGCTTCAAAATTGAACGCAGAACCATTGCACCACTAACTGGACCAAATTCCAAATGGTCATTCCTTTTTATTGGAAAACTTCAAGCTTTAACAACGGACGAAAACAAACAAGAGCCAGATGGTCACTGATAAATAAATGATAATAATAAGCCAATACGGTTCATAAATGTTAAACTATAGTAATATACTTACAATAAGCAATTAATTGCGGCAATAATGATATAATAGTAATGAAAATTGTGTTTGTTTTAAAGTCATTTCCCCCCAGTAACTGGGGATCAGACGGTGCCCTTCACAGGGACTTGGATTTGACAGTGAGGAATTTCTTGGCCGGATGCCCTTCCTGACGCAAACAAATGGCTTTTTTTTGTTAAGTTCCAAAGTCGCCCGGTCGGGGAATCGAACCTGGAACCTCTTGGTTACGGTGTAGTTGCACTAATGCACTAACCATTAAGCTACGGCTCATAATAATAACAACAACAACAACAACAACAACAATAATAATAATAATAATAATATAAAAAGTAAATTAAGTAATGCTTTTTACTTTGGTGTGACAAACAACAAAAAAATATAGAACATACAAAAAGCAGTATCAAAACCGACACCCGGTTGGGAGTGATTAAGAAGGACAATGTTCATGCAAACAAGAAGACATATGAAAATGATTATTATGTACAAAATGTGGAGCCTATGAGATATCAATATGAACCAAGGTATCATATATAAGATACAATTAATGTTACCTATAAAGAACAACTGTTTTCTCAAAAATATTCTTTGCACAACGGAATGAATTACATTTTGAGGAGTGTACAAGGCTATTAGTTAATAACTAATCATGTAAGCATTTGTGATGATTTTCATCATTCTAATCGTTTAAATAGATAACTGGCCGTCGTTGCGTCAAGGTATAAACAAAGTAAAATGGAAGGTTGTGCTATAAGCCTAGCGTGTCAAAGTGGTTCATTGAGTTAATTAAACAAATTCTCGTCTATATTTACTTTCCTTTATTTAAGGTGACATACATCCACCATGCTTAATTAATAAATATAGTATTCGCAGTAAACTCCACGTAGCAGGGTGTTGTTTGCTACAACGTGACACAAAACACAAACGGTACATACAAAAAACATTAATTGGACAACAACGAGACGAGACGAGAAAGTTATGACAGCGAAAATTGGAAATCCAAAAGAGATTATAGCAATATGGGTAGAAAGAAATGAACTACAGATCAAGGACATCATGAGTTAGAAAAAATAATTATTAAATAAGAGGAAAGGAATATAAAAAACACTAAAGTATGTAATAGTTTTCGCGGAAAGCTAGATAGAGGCAGTAAATGAAACGATAGCATTGTCATACGAGAGGAAGAGAAAAGAGAACAAAATGAAAAAACACATTGATTGATAATAAAGAATAACCATGCTGCAGAGGTCTCGGGCTTGTGACTGGCAATGGCTTCTATATATTTTTATATAATTAATTATATATAATATCATATTACACTTGTTTATTTTGTATTATACCAGATTATATTTTATTATTTAATATTATACTGTAGTATAATATTTAATTTTTTTTATGTGCCAAAGATTCGTTGATCCAAAAAGTTTGAGGATTCCTGCCATATACTGATATGTTTAGTGTTTAAATTGATGGAGTACTGCGTTCCACAACACCGGAGTGGGTCACAGACCGTATTTCAAACTAAAAGGAAATCCCTTCTGTGGCATATGAACCTTTAGTTCTCAAAATGTGCACTACGAACTCGTGAACTATTCTCGATTACACTGGCCTGCGAAGTTTTAAAGGTCTAGCATGCGATTGCTGATTCTAGAATAGTTTGCCATGCAAAATCCAAAAATCATACTCATTTTGTCCAACCAGGTCAGGTTTTTGAGACTGTAAAGAACTGCTATTAACACCCTTTAGTGCTATTTTTACCTTTAATTTTGGATTTAATGCTTTAAAAAAGCATACAATTATCAAACAAACTTCAGAAAATAAAGACAATACATATTCCTGTTCTGAGTAGCCGCCACGTCTCGTTTTAAATGCCAACAGTAGTCTGCCAGAAAGTTCACATCCTAGCGGCCTTGGTAGCGTTCTTCCATGACACGAAAATCCTGGTGGAAACGCTTTCCCTTAATCAACTCTCCACAGGTCAGAGGGGAATAGTGTAAGTGGCACGGCTGAACGTTCATTGTGACTGACATGCGAGGCCCTAATTTTTGCAAATTCTTCAGGAGTTCGTCAACTTTCCTCTCGCATCATCGAACGTTGAGTCCTTCATGAGTTGCAGTATCTGAGGCCCATAAAAATGTCAGCCTTTTCAACCTTTTCAAAGCTTATACGAGGAAACGTCTGCTGAAGGAACGTTAACCCTCTAACTTTCCTATCCATTGCTTTTACAAAATTCTTCATAAATCCCAGTTTGATATGTAAGGTTGGAAGTAATATCTTGTTCGGTTCAACGAGAGGGCGAAACTGAACATTATGGGAACCAGGTTGCAACCCTTGTCTTGCCAGCCATTCTTGTCTAATGTAATCATGATCATCAGCCAGATTGTTCCACCAACACTGACTGTTTTTTGTGTGATCTTTACCCTCTCTCTGCATTACAGGAACAGTGAATGTCATACTTTTCCTTTCGTTATTTTGCAGCCAGCAAGGCAACCAGGAAGAATCACATTACCACATATTTCACAGAACCTGTCAAGATGATTTGTGATTCATTCTCTCGTGATCTAAAATATTAAATACAAACACTATATCTGTTCCTTGTAACTTGTTCCTCAAGTCACATTGGCTGGAGTTCACCTCTACACAACAATAAATGACCATCCAGGTGAAAGCAGAAAAAGTCTCAATTTAAGTTTCCTATAGTTAATGACAGATGCAGTTCCGGTTTCAGATTGAGGCTGCTCGAGTTTCGTTTTCTACAAAAAACACAGATTAGGCCATCTACAGCCCTGTTTTTCTTAAGATAAGTACTATTCAAGGGTCAAAACGTGCACTAATTATGCATAGAAAGTTTGACCTGACCAAAGAAAATGGCTGATATTTGCTGAAAAAATCAGTTGAAAAACCTTCGTACTTTCAAAAAAACGTTTTTACGCAGCCCAGTACAATTTGCGGATAATGCGCTTTCGGTGACCTTTTCCCAATATTTGAAAAAGCCATTGATTCTATAGATATAATAAGTAAACAATCAAATAGTAAACCACCTGTATTCTCAAAAATTAGTATTTTCACTGCAAATATGAAATCATACGTTAAAATAGGAGAAAAGTGATTTAATTAACAATTCATGGCTATCAAGACATAAATGATTTCTACATAAATTAGTGTAGAAAATATTGGTTGTCTGAATCCGTTTTGAACATCAGTGTGTACCTAGGAAGAACACAATATCCAGTGTGGCTTCTTCACAACACACTCATCATCCATCTTTCGTACCCATATCCAATTTCGCGTAATTATTTAACTTTTGCTGTCGGTGTTCTTCAATACTTTTTACATTAGGGCACACCATATCTCTGGTCTATACCATCGCTTCTTCGTCAGCTTTGATTATTGGCCTTCTTGCACTTCTTTTTGTTATGAAACGTGAAGTTTTAGCAGATTTTTTTTCCATTTTTCTAAACCATAGTTCACCTACTCAATTTTTACTTAAAACAGATAATTTAACAACACGTTATTTGCTTTACCTATTTAAGTATATGTATCATTAATGTATTATTGCATTTTAAAGAAGCCATTACTTGTCCGAACCCTGCATCCAGGCAGAATACAGATAACAGCTATATTTTGTGCATGACACAAGCAATCGGGCACGGCGCATAGCCCAAGGGGTAAACAATATTTGACTAATCACTCTAAAAATGTTGTAAACACTCCCAAAAAGTGATTTTGTTTTGACAAAGTATCACTAAAAAGCCAAATAAATCCTTCTGTTTCCAAACGAATCTCATTTTGCACCCTCAAGAGTTATATAGAAAGTTCTACAATACATTACAAAATGTTCATCATAACACCAGTAATGTAATAAGGAAGCTGAGAGGCTTACTGTGCAAAGGAAGCCAAATAAGACTTTTAAGATTTGGGGTTCTGTGCAGATTAGTGCCTTCTTTCATCACAGCAGCTTTTATTTTCTTCTTATGCGACGCGTCGTCATTAATGGGTTACCTGCTTTTAGTTACGAAACGCCATATCTCTCTGAACACTGAGGGCCAGACAACGCACAAATTAAAAATTATACGCACATTACAATGCCACTTTACAATGCTACGTTTACAGACGTAAGAAAACAAATAAAAATGCAATTCCACGGGCCAATAAGCGTTCGGGCTTCAACTTAATGTGTTCGTCACGTATCTCTTTAATAACCTCCCATTGCTGGGAACCACCGTCTCAAAGGCAATTTGCAAGTACAACATGTACAATGTGTCCAGCAGAGCCGAACTGGGCACTAACCAAAAGAGGAAGTAAGTAGCACTTGTTCCCGGCTCGAGCAAAAACCACAACTGTACTTGTCTGTGAAACTGACTAATACATTTTGACAAAAGAAAAACTGGGAGTGTGTGAAAATACGCTATTTTATTAGCTAACAGTCCATAATAACGCATTACCTGTTCTGTTAAGTGGGCACCAATACTGGTTTTTCCATTTTGAATGAAATCGTTCATTACTTTACTCACGAGTGATGTATCACGACAGGAGTAAAAGTAGAAGATCCGTTCAAAGTTACTGGGAACCTGTATCATAAAAGACATGATCATATATCAAGAAAAACAAAACGCAGTAAATTTTAATAAATCGGAATTGCCAATATCATTTACTTTATTAATCTTAACACCAGTGTGCATTTCAATAAGGGCTCATGAAATCGCATATTGTTTGCTATGCTTTTAGCAATATAATTCACTGACATCAGTATCATCAACCAACTCAAACCCGTCCTTGTGGTGCAAGAGAAAAGTTACCCGCACATCTTTAATATAAAGGGTGAATACCCTTCGCCAATTCCCAAGCCAAATGTAGGATCATTGCACTTTTTCAAGTAGATACTTCTTACGAAGTGTTACTTTTGAACATGTTTATACCACATGGTACAATCTCCCATCACAAGTCCACATGGAACTTGTGATGGGAGATCATACAACAGCGAGAATAGAATATTCTATTTTCGATGACAAAATATATTTTTTAAGATTGGCCCTGCTATGACATTTCAGTAAGTAATACCAATGGTGGCTACACAGCGAGGTTGATTGCCACTTATGGTTAAAGGCCCAGCGATAAAATGCTGTGAATATGAAACTACAACTGCCAAAATTAAACCGCTTTTGAATCAACACAAAGGTCCAATGTTGAGGTTTAAAGTCACTGGTTAGTAGGAAGAATATAAGAATAGTGCATGGCTGAAGTTTTTATCTTTCTTATTCGAGCTTTTTTGAGAACAGAAAAGTGTGACTTTCAAGCTGAATTCACTGTATTTCAATTGCGATTTTCAGATAACAGTTCTGTTCTTGTTTTGTTTTTATGATGATGTATCACATGAGTTTTTCCTTCAGTTTTCATGCAGTTTACACTTTGTGTTGTGTAAGAATAAATAAAAGATAAAACTTTAGGGGATAATAAAAAATTGAGAATATGGAGGATCCACATGAGAATTAAATATTCTTATAAGAAGTGTAAATACATTTGCTGTAATATATAAAATTATTTTGAGTGAATGTTAACTCTAAGAGGGCTTGTCTTGTAATTCTTTAACAATTCAGGAGGGTATTAGTCTTGTTTGTTTACAAAAGAGCTTATAGTTTTATAGCTCTACTTTTTCACCCCTAGGAATAAGGGGTGGCCGTAGATGTCCACCCAAGTCTCATAAATGTAATAGCAAGAAAAATTTTGTGCCCGCCGCCCTGATATCTCTATCAATCCATCCATCTATCTATTCATCTATCTATCCATCTATCTATCTATCTATCTATCTATCTATCTATCTATCTATCTATCTATCTATCTATCTATCTATCTATCTATCTATCTATCTATCTATCTATCTATCTATCTATCTATCTATCTATCTTTCTATCTATCTAACTATATATCTATCTATCTATC
>RDPX01000051.1:871231-921053 GCA_003991215.1 Morbakka virulenta
AAAAACAACTACAGCAAGACGGCCGGATTTGACCATAGAGGACAAAGAGAAGAAAAAGATCTGGATATGTGACATGGCGTGCCCTTAGCAACGGAACATTGTAAACGCGCGTCTAGAAAAGATGGCTACGTATAGACAGTTGGCGTTTGAAATAAGAGAAAGACGACCTGACTACGATATTAAGGTTGTACCTGTGATAATTGGCGCCCTTGGGGGTGGTATAAAACAAGTGACGAAAGACAAAAAAACATTTTTGAAAACGACGAACTTTTGCTCAAGAGAGTTGCGGAAATGCAAAAAACAATATTAATAGATAGCGAAACAATAATTCGGAAGGTGTTTTCAGGACTAATACAAGATTTTGATTGATATAAATAAGCACGTTATTAATAGAATTTTGTTTATTTAGTTTTAGATTTTTTTAATTTTTTTTTTATTATTACACAATCAGATTCGAAATTTCCCTTGCGGTGAGTAAGGCTGTCTCTTAGGTTTGAGAATGGTTGTTTCATGTATCAGAACATGTTTTGTATTTTTATCTAGCAATATTTGGTAGTTATGTATTATGGCTTGTACCAAAGCTTTATTCATTCAATAATAATAATAATAGAAATAATAATAATAATAATTGATAAAAAGTAAAGGAGGAAGAGGATGCTGAGCAAGATGAGGAGGAAAAGTCTATCTTGATACCTGAACTAGAAGATAATTTGGTTATGGCTGAAGGCGTTGTAGACGTTGTTCGTGATATGGGTACGGTTGAAGGCAGGTCTGATTTGGTATTGAATGGGCAACTGAAAGAACAGAAAAGGAGAAACAAGAGATTAGAGACATCATGTCAATCTATGAAACAGATGAAAAACTCTCCTTTCCTAGTCTGAAAAATGTTAACAGAAGAAACTAGCAACAATGATGAACCAACTAATCGGAGATATACGAACTGAAAACATCACTCAGGCTAACAGAGTTATTTATGCCTATGTTGCCAAAAGAAATGGTTTAAAACCTCTTTCAAATAGAAAGAAAAGACAACATGAACCCTGGTGGAAGAGGAGGATAAGAAATTCAGTCAATGAATTGAGAAAACATATCAATATTTTGGAAAGGAAAAAGAATGGATTTCATATGAAGAAGGCCAAATATGACATGTTAGAAGAAAAATATCGAGTGAAGGCAAAGGGGATAAATGTAGTCATTGAAGAACAGAAACAACGTCTTACAGCTAATAGTTACAAACTTAAAAGATACGAGCAGAGAACAGAACAGTAAAAGCTCAATAGGATGTTTGCACATGATCAAAAAAAGGTTTACCAATGACTTAATGGAAACCAAGCGGGGTGAGAATGTCATCCCAGACGCGGAAGGGAGTAAACAGTTTTGGTCAAATAAATGGTCCAAAATGGTTGACCATAAGAGTGATGTTGAGTGGCTCGAAAAAAGAGATGTCCATCAAAATAACTTAGCTATAACTGAAGATCATGTTAGGAACCGAGTTAAACGAATGACGAACTGGAAGAGCCCAGGCCCGGACGGAGTCCAAGGGTACTGGTTGAAAAACGTGAATGTTTTTCACAGGCGCATCGCTGTGCAATTGAATGACATGCTGAAAAATGGAGTAAAAATCCCTTAATGGATGACAAAAGGTCGAACTGTTTTGTGCCACAAAGATCAGGCCAAAGGAAACGAAGTGGGAAACTTTCGACCGATTTCATGCCTTACTTTAATTTGGAAGTAGATGACTGGAATTATATCTGATGATATGTATAAATACCTAGACATTGAAGGCCTACTACTAAATGAACAAAAGGGGTGTAGGAGAAAGAGCAGGGGCACCAAAAACCAACTGATTATTGATAAAACAATAATGGGAGACTCCAAGAAAAGACACAAGAATTTGGTCATGGCATAGGTGGACTATAAGGAAGCTCATGACATGGTCCGACATTCTTGGATCATTGAAAGTATGAAGCTGGTAGATATATCAAAATATATTATTCAGCTTGTAGAAAGTTCGATGCCTAATCGGAAGACTGAGCTGACAGCTTGTGGTGATGTGGTGAGGTGCTATGCGGGGTGGATATAAGAAAAGGAATATTTCAGGGTGATAGTCTTTCACCCCTTGCTCTTATTATCTGTGTAATGCCATTGTCGAGCATCCTTAGAAAGATGAGTTCAGGATATACGCTAGGTACAGTGAGAATAAACAATTTATTGTTTATGGACATGGCGATCTTTAACTAACAGGCCAAACAGACATGCGCCTGGAGGCATAAGCTGGAGGCGGGAAATTTGCTCAGTTAGTTGCGAAGTTATGGTAGAAAATGGCGGTCGTGCTCAGGTGCATGTTGTGATAGTTTGATATTTGGTTGTGGTTCTGGCTAGAAACTGAAATAAAAGTACTTATTGAAATCTTGGATAAATTCTTGTTTGCTTTATCTTTTATTGACGATGTCATATAAATGTTGTGTCTCTAATTGCAATGCTAATTATGATAAAGAAAACAAAGTCAAAGTTTATCGTTTACCTAGAGAGAAGGATGATCGTGAAAGATGGATCAAAGCTATTCCCCGATCAAATCTACCAGATAATCCTAACACAGTTGTCTGTGAGACACATTTTCCTTAGAACTTTCCCAGCATAACAGTTTTTGGGAAAAAAAGACCTCATGATCCTCCTTCTGTGCTTTCATGTGTGAAACCTTCATAACTTCCTACACATGCTCCTAAAAAAAGAAAGTCTTCCTCAAGCAAAGTATGTTCAAAGGTACGCAATCAAAAGCCTGACGAAATTGATTCGTTTCTCTCTTATGATGTAACCTCCTCATTCGAAGAATTATGTTCCAAGGCATCAGATAGGGAGGAATATTTTGGTGACTATATTTCGTTTACTCGTAAAGATTTGGACTACTTGATTATTCAATCAAAGGACTTTCAAGAAAAGACTGGAGTTCCATGTTTTTTATTACAAATAATGAAGGACTTTTCTTTTCATGCATTTCGTGCTTGTGTAAAATTTACTGTATCAACCGTTTCAACAAACCGTATCCTTAAAATGACAAGATATTCACAAATTCAAGAAGCACTGCAGTATCTTCAATGTTTGATTCAAAGCCAAAAACAAGAAATAATACTGGACCAGATGGACTGTATGGCTTCTCGCACCTTTGTTGATGAGAAGAAATACAAACCAGAAACTATCGTGCGGCCATTCAAATATTTTAGTATATCAAGGTCTTTGTATAGCCGAGTTCGTCAAGATTATGAATTACCGAGCTTAACTATGTCATCTCAAATCACAACAAAAATTAGTAATTTGTACTCAGATAGTGATTACATTAAAAAGATATTTTCCAGCATGAAAGATGAACGGCATAATAATTGTATCATTAATTGATGAAGTATATGTAAAGCTTTCGATAACTTATCATGCTGGCTCCATATTTTGTAGATCTGTAAATGGTCCAGATAGACTTGGAAATACTATACTTTCATTCATGATTGTCTCTCTATTTGATGGGCCAAAATTTCTATGCAAGATGCTTCCAGTTGGCAAATTAGGTACTGATTTTTTATTCGAACAGACAAGGCACTATTAGAGATTATTCACAGTTCTTCTGGAATTGTACATGCAATTATTTGTGACAATAATTGGGTTAATCAATCGTTTTTCCAAAAGTTTTTTTGTGTTAAACCATGGCTTACAGTTGACCATATATATCTTTTCGACTTTGTTCATTTTATGAAATCAATTAGAAATAACTGGTTGACTGAAAAAACACAAGAGTTGTATTTTACAGATGACGATGATGTTCAATATGTTGCAAAATGGAGTGATTTAGAAAAACTTCATTCGGTAGAGTTACGTCAAGGTTCAGGTGGGACATATATTATAACTGTACAACAAGTTTTGAAGAAAGTGAGAAGTCAAAAAGCTAAGCTATTTTTGCAACTTGATATCGATGTTAATAACTTAGCTAATGCTGAACACAATTGTGATAAATGCCCCTATTTACCTGATGATAATTGTTCAGAAATAATTGAAAACATACATACGATGGAAGAATCACTACCTCATGATGTAAAAATGAGTATTGTGTATATTAGTGGATACGTTTCTCGAAATACTAAAGAAATGCCATCAGATACATACAGTTATTATGATAAATATGGTTACTTAACAAATTCAATTAATCGTGGTGGTCTCAAAATAACCCCAGATAATTATTGTCAGTTATATATATTTGGTTATGTTGTATTTCTTGAAGTTCAAAACAAAACTTGTAGAAAATCATTTACGAACATTTTAATGTTATTGTCTGATATGTATGGACTAAATGTGGAAGCATGGTATCACTTTCTCAAACAAACTTTTTAACAACACTAGTAGACTTTTTACACCAAGATCATCAGTAGAACCAAAACAGAAATTGCTAAAGTTGGCATTGGAGTAAACAACAACAAAATAATTTATTTTTTATTTATCTGTGTTAAGTCTTTTTTATGTAAATACTGTATATACCATCATGTTTTTATTTTTCAGGAAGAGGCTGATTTTGAAATAAATGTATGATTTGGTGTCCCAAAACCTTACTATGATCTTTACATTGATGAACTTCTCAGAGATTTGACCTAATTTTGATGAAAGAGTAGGATTTAACCCTTTTTTTCTCTCAAAATCCATTAATATCCATTTTAAGTTACCGGCCTCCAGCTCCCGCCTTCAGTCGCATGTCTGTTAGGCTTGTTAGTTAGAGATCGCCATGTTTATGGACGATCTTAAACTCTTTGCAAAGCATGAGAAAGAAATTAACAATTTGCTGTCAGCTGTTCATGCCGTAAGTACTGATATCAGAATGGAATTCGGTATTCAGAAATGTAGTTTGTTGGTAATGACTGGGGAGACGTCTGTAAAAGGCCAAGGAATAAAGCTGACAGATGGAGAGATCATCAACGAAATTGAAGGCGGCGGGTATAAGTACCCCGGTGTCCTTGAGAAAGACAAAATAATGGAGACAGAAATGAAAACAAAACTTAAGCCTGAATACTGTAGGAGGCTAAGGCTAGTAATGAAATCTGAACTTAATGGTCGTAATAAAATTAAAGCAATTAATACGTGGGCTGTACCTATTATTAGGTATGATGCAGGGGTTATGACTTATGACTAATGCACAAAGGCCTAAACACAAACAGTGATTTTATAGACTTTATGTTAAAAGAAAAGATGGTGGGAGAGGACTGTTGGGAGTTGAATCGTCTCTAAGAGCTGAGGAAAATAGCCTTGCTTGGTACGTTAGGAACAACAGGGAGGAAATAATATTAGCAGTGAAAGTCCATGGTGATCTAAACACTGAAGAGACTATTGACCCCAAGCAGGAAAAGAGAGAACAGAAAGAAAAATTGAAAAGTACCTGGAAGAATAAATGATTGCGTGGGCAACTGATGAGGGAAAATCAACATATCAATTCGGAAGAGTCTTTGCAGTGGTTAAAGAAAGGACACCTTAAAGCAACAACTGAGGCCTTGATTTGTAGTGGACAGGAACAATCACTACAAACTAACTATATAAAACACCACATGGACAAATCCATTACATCTCCACTCTGTAGAATGTGCCCAGAAAGAGGAGAGAGTGTGAGCCATGTAGTTAGTGGATGTAGCAAGTTGGCCCAGCGTGAATATATGAGGAGACACGATAACATGGCAAGGTATATACATTGGACGCTAAGCAGGTTAGGAAAAGTAGAGGGAGCTGATGAGTGGTATAACCATAAACCAGATGGAGTTGTTTAAAATGAAGAATATAAGATCTTGTAAGACATGAATATCCAGTGACTGAGTCATTTAAGCCAGAAGGCCTGATATTGTGTTTATTAACAAAGCAGAAAAGAGTCCCCAGACCACAGATACTGCAATTCCTTGTGACTCGAGGGTGCATGAAAAGGAAATCAAAAAGATGGAAAAGTATCAAATGTTAAAGGACGAAATCAGTAGACTCTGGGGTCTAAAAGTGGTAATCATCATTCCTGTTGTAATAGGTGCATTAGGTCTTGTCTCATTAAAAAGTAAGAAACACTTGAGAAACTGCAAGGGAACATCAGAATAGATGTAATCCAAGACAGCCTAGGTGGGTACAGCATGTATCAAAAATGTTGTCTTTATAAAATAAAGGAGGGTGAACCCGTGAAACCTTTGATAACTGGTTGTTATCTACTTTTACGGGAATTCTGGGGTAAGATCAACCATGATAAAGTAATTGAACATAATAATAAGAAGAATAAGAATAAGAATAATAATAGTAATGTATTAATAATCTTTCAAAATGTTATATGGCCACATTCCTACATCAGGAGAAAGGTTTTGAGGGAGTGCCAGTTGATCAAGTTTACTGCTGCTTCAGTAATAAAGGTGTATTTGAAAAGATGCTACAGCTTGTGCAGCAAAGAACCAGTGAACACAGAACTTGTGGATATAAATTAGAGTCATATCTGTTGTATTTGTGTGTCTGTGTATTTGTTGCTATGTCCTCATTACATATGTCTGTAGAGGGCATAGCAACAGTTGTCACATTTGCAGAAAAGCTACAGGAAAATACCTGAATGAACTTTGTCAAAAAAAGGAATGTCAAGAAAAACATAATTGATATGCACAACAGATATTTGACAAAAGATGATGCTTCAATAGTCATTAACAGCTCCTGTGATGTGCCCACAATCAACATCTCAGGGGGATATTCTGATTCAGATTCAGACAACTCTAATTATTTCAAACTAGAGATGTTGACAGAAGAAAATCTAAGGAGGAGTGATGGGAAAGATGTGTGATAAATATCAAGTAAAAGAGAGTAGAAGACAGGGTGGACCAAGTCCAAAGTGGAGAGACACAAAGTGGATTAAGTTGGTAGTTATGAGCATACACGAGAAGGAGTAAATTAGAAAGTACTAAGGTAAACCAATTACAGGCAAATCTTCTTCAAAGCCAATGGTTTCCTATATAAGATCCCATATTACTTTTATCAGAATTAGCTACAGTATCAAACAATATCACCATTTTCAAACAAATAATAGTCTCAACATGTCAAAAGTATTACAAAAATGAGTGAAAAGAAATAAGCTTTCAAACCATGAAAAATGTAACACAAACTATGATTTTCAAATAATGTAGATATACTATTGAATTGTTGCACCATGAAAATATGTGTTACAAAAGTACAAATGGGGCTGGGTGAAATGAGTGAAAATTTGTATGTTACCTTCAAAACAAATGAGTTTATGTATGTAGAATGTTAATTGCATGTGGATTAAAAGGCAATAAGAGTATTGATGGCTATGCTATATAACATATAATGGTTTTCATAATGTTGAGTACATCACCTTTATTGTTTTACTCCATCAACCATAAAATTAAAGGTTTTTTTGCTATGGAGCTAAACACAAATGGTCATAAACTTCAGATTATGTAATTCCATCAGCTGTGAGTAATAAGTACAGGTTCATAGGTAAAAACATTAGGTTAAAGTGCTTGAAAGTTGGTGGGTTGTTTAAGTCCATAGTGTTCAAAGATCAAGATACAAGTTGCTTATGTTGTTTTGTACTTGACATTATTTGTGTGGAATGTTTTAAAACATTTCTCAGAAGCCATTCCCACAAGCCTGCTCACAATATCTGAAAATAAAAAATTTGTGGTTTAAGTGCTTTTAATTCTTCTGAAAGAAATCAAAAGTAACAATTACCATGATATCCATTGAAACTGAGCTGGTCTGGAAGACATCTGTTGGCTTTTGCATAGTCCCCGTCTTAATAGTTTGGAACACAGTGTTATTTTTGTTAACTGCTGCGACAAGTTGAATTGGTATTCCCATTTCTTTAGCAAGACAACCAGCTGTAAAAAGAATTCAAATCATTATTCAATATTTCAGCTACAAACAAAAACATAGAGGCAATACACACTTTCTTTCTGGTTGCTCCAAAGTCAAAGGTCTAGGATGGTTACAAACAAAAACATTGAAATAAATAAGTCATTTTCTGTGTTTCGGTCTGTTTCAAAATTCCCCAAGACATATCCCCAAAGCAACACCACCTCAACTTAGCTTCTCTTACCTTCTTCTGTATGTTAGGGACTTTTGCAAGCCCTGGAATATCTTTGTTTGTTCAGTGTTCTTCCAGAGACACACCTATCATCTATCTTAGCATCCTCATCTCAGTCAACAATAGTGCCCACTCTTCCACTTTTCTCAAAGACGACACACCTAGTCTGTACAAAAGTACTGGTGTAACCACACACGTGTAAATCTTCACTTTCAGCATACGTGGCATTGCCATATCACATACTATTCCACTTGTTTCCCTCCATTTCATCCATACTGTCCTGATTCTGTTCCTTATCTCCTCACTACACCTTTCTTTTACACCTTGTGGGTTGACAATCTGAATCTCCTCCCCTCCCACTTTGCTGGTAACCAGCATTTCTGTCCTTTTTGCATTCACTTTTAAACCTTTTCTCTTGAAAGCTCTCTGCCATTCATTCAATTGTTTCTGCAGTTCAACCTCACCCTCCTCCGTAATCACAAAGACCACAAACATTTTCTCATTTCCTTCCAGCTTCTTCTCTTGGCATTGTTGCCAAATAAAGCTGGCATCTGTTGTACTTTTTCCTGACATAAAACCAAACTCCATGCTGGACATCTCAATAAAGTCTGTTAGTCTTCTATCCAAACCCTTTCATACACCTTTATTTCATGTTCCAGCAGCTTGATTCCTTAATAATTGCCACATTGCAATATGTCCACTTTCTGCTTGTGGACTGGCACTAAAACACTCTTGTGTCAGTCATCTGGAATTTCCTCTTCATCCCAAGCTTTCTTGATGATCTCAGTTATCCACTCTGTTTCTTCTAACCTAAAGGCTCTGACCATGTTGCTTGTTACATTAGATGCTTTTCCCTTCTTCATTTTTCCCAGTGCCACCTGTGCCTCCTCCACTGTGATTGGTCTCTCAGGGCCTTCTACCAGTTTCACTCTCCCCAGATCCTCCCATGCATTCTCTGTGTTCAATAACTGCTGAAAGTAGTTAATCCATCTTTTCTTGATTTCTCTGTTCTCATCTTTTCTTTGTGCTTACTGCTTTTTTTAAAGTCACAGCTACTTGTTTATCCTTCAACTTCCAGGTCTTAATCTGTGTATTTCTTCTTCACTGGCATTTTCTTTTCCTTTTCCACCTTACACCCATAAACAGAAGTCTGTGTTGTGAAACAACATCTTTACCTGGGATTACCTTGCAGTTTATGATCATTTGCCTGTATTTCTTCTAGGTCAGCAGGTAGTCTATCTGACTTTTGTTGTTTGACAATAATCATGTCTAAAGCTTCTGCCATGTTCAGGATTCATACACCTTCTTCATTTCAGTTACCAAAACCATTTTCTCCATGACAACATTTAAACCCATGGCTGGTTTCACCCAGATGTCAATTCAAGTCTGCCCCAATGACTACTTTCTCCTATGATGGTACCTCTTAACATAACATAAGCATAACATCATCTAGCTCTGCGAAGAATTTATTCTTGTCTTCATCATTACAACCAACTTGTGGAGCACAGGCAGATATCACATTGAGAAGCCTGTCCTCCATTTAAATCTTGACACTAATCAGTCTGACATTAATCTGCTTGATTTGACCTACTTTTTTCTTTTGCATATCATTTAGAATAATGCCCACATCATTTCTCCTTTTCTCAGTCCAATTATATATGATTTTATATCTTCCTTCCCATTCTTTTGATCTGTCCCCTTTCCACTTTGTTTCTTGCATGCAAACTATGTCAATCTTCCTTGCTCTCACCCCTTCCACTAGTTCTCTTCCTTTTCCCATCATTGAGCACACATTCTATGCCCCAATCCTCATCCTCAAAACATGCCCTAACTTCTTTAACTCCAGGTGGGTTTTTGCAGTACCCCTTGCTGATTTCTCATTGCTCCCAAGGGAAAAGTTGCACATCATTTATGGGGTATGCCCTAGCCTCATTCTCAATTGACTGGCAGAGATACATCATTTTACATTGGGTTTTACACTTAGCTGGCTGGGACTGACAGCAAAAACCTTCTTAAGGAGTGTATGAACTCTGGCTATGGCAAGATTATTCCTTGGTTAGAGCTAGTACTAGCTCTTTTGTTTGCCATGAGATTGACATTTGATGCTTTATATGCATTCCTCTGCTCATCTCTGGACCAAATACCTCTGCCATGTTATCTTTGTACACTGAGTGACAAGGCATCTCCTGCCAGCAATGCTTATAGCATTGTCTACCCTCGCCAAGTTTAGCCCAACAGCCGAGGCAGTTCACCAGGGTATGGCCATTGCTGTGTATGAGCAACTACTTGGAGCCATTGGTGAAAGTTGAGTCATTTGGAGACGAATGGCTTCATCCATCCTAGAAGTAAAATGTGACTGTTGGCTACCACTTGGTGATACTCTGCCTGATCTCTCCATACAGATGCTCCCTCATCTTCAATATCAAATAATGCCTTGATATATTGCACAATTATTTTCAG
The DNA here is from genome assembly GCA_003991215.1 of Morbakka virulenta. Classification (NCBI taxonomy): domain Eukaryota; kingdom Metazoa; phylum Cnidaria; class Cubozoa; order Carybdeida; family Carukiidae; genus Morbakka; species Morbakka virulenta. Next base: position 881,775 of record RDPX01000051.1, read on the forward strand.
GTAATAGCCATTCTGAAAAATACTGGTTGAACAAACTCAGTTTATTTTACTTCCCTCTATTACTTAATGTGCAATATTTGACAGGGTTTCAGAATGAATCCCCAATGTTGCCAATGAATACTGCATCAAAGCTTCTATCCATCTATCCATCCATCTATACATCCATCTATCTATCTATCTATCTATCTATCTATCTATCTATCTATCTATCTATCTATCTATCTATCTATCTATCTATCTATCTATCTATCTATTACTCTGTCTGGATATGGGAATATGTATTCACATAAATAGGTGTAAGTTTGTCTTGAACTCTCTGAATATAAATCTGGCAACCAACAAAATTTAATATCTTAGTTAGCTAAATCCAGTCTTGATAAACTAGATTTGTAAACAGGAAGGGTAAAGGCACAGGAGTAGAAAATATGGTAAACAAACAAAATGTAAGGTCAAACAAAGTCCCTCTGAAGGGCACCATCTGAGCCTTAACTGCTGGAGGAAAGTGACATTAATACCAATAAAAAGGTATTTATATGTCCAAACTAGTGTTATGTCAAACACGGGTAAAAAAATAGAAAAAAATAATTAAAACATTTACATGTTTAATAGCCATTCATTAAACTCTGTGATACATAAACCTGTCTACTCCTCTTACCTGTCATGTTCCCCAGACCACCAGAAGGAACTATTACACTGAGTTTTTCCCCTATTTTAACACCAGAATTTAAGTACAAGTAGAAATAATGAACAATTTGGACAAGGATCTTTGCTATATTTACTGAATTCATTGTTGTAAGTCCAGTTTGTTCAGCAAAAATTTTATCCCTGAAGCATTTTACCATAACATTGTCAAAATCATCTGAAGTTCCTTCACCCCCAAAAACATGAACATTTGAATCTTGTACCGAAGTCATTTGATGTTCCTGTACCTTACTGCAACGCCATAAAGGAAACATTACAAAAATGTTCACATGTGGTTTCCCACGAGCACATTCTATAGCTGAACTACCAGTATCTCCTGAAGTTGCAATGACAATATTTATTTGGCGTTGTTTTTTCTTCAGAAAATATTGAAAAAACTCTATAAGCAAGCTATTCCCAAGATCCTTGAAAGATAATGATTTTCCATGCCATAACTCAGCAATCTGATGTTTAGTATTTGAGAATAAAGGAATTATCTCATTAGTATCAAATGAAGAAAATGCATTGTCAATAATATCTATAGAAAAAAGAGAAAGAAAAAAACTAGTTAAAATTACAGCATAAATATTAGTTTTATTAAAGCAAAATAAAGTGGAGAAAGCCAATGCTGATGCATGGATTTTTTTAAAGTGATAAAACCAAATACACACTAAGAAAAGGAAACAAAACCATAAAATTACTGTACCCACCCAAATTTTGTATCTGGACTGATTAGATCCTCACAAACCAACATCAAGCTCATAAAGTAATTAATAACTATAAGGAACATCTCAAATGCCTTAAATAAAACACAAGAGACACATAAATATATATAGTGATCTTTAGTTTTTTTAATAGTTTCACCTTAAATAATGTCCAAGATTCCTGCCATTATTTACTTGGCAGCACTATGACCCACTACACACTACATTTATTAGCTCTGCTGTCCATCCCCTCCCCTCCCCAATTGACAAGACAGATTTACAGCCCTGAGATGAACTAACTACATCTGTACTGTAGTGCAGTAATGTCAGTATATCTGCCGGGCCCTGGAAATTTTATATCATAACAAGCTCCAGTAATATCGCAGTCAAGATTTATTATTCCGATTTATTATGCCCCCAATAACTTCTATTGATTTACATTGTACATATAACTCTCATATTAAAACGTAAAATCTATTATATAAAAGTGGCAGTATTGGTGATTGAAAATTAAGGGTTTGCCAGCCCATTGCCTATATTTCCACTTCAATTGGATTTTAACGTGTTAGTTTTTCACAAATTAGGTGGTCTTTAATTGGAGTAAACCGGATGAATTTTTTTGTAATTCACAAAGAAAATACATTTAAAAGAGAAATTAAAATAGATCCGTAATAGACGAGTCTTCCTTTTTGCTGTCTTGACCCCCCTTTTAAGTTAACTTTTAAACAGAAGCAAACATACTGTTCAGAGAATCCCTTGGGATTTCCTCATCATTGATAAACAAAGAAAGAACACGTTTGCACAATTCCGTGTATGGTAACTTGTGCCACGTCTTTAACTCCGATATTTCTATCAATGGAATTCTCTCTGGCATAAATAGCCCTCCGTCTGTTGCAGAACCAGCAAAAATGGCTTGTTCAAATGACGCACTGACTGTGCGGTCTCGAGTACTTGCGAACAACATGATCAAGTACAAAAAAGAGTTGGCACTCCAGCTCTGAAAAATAATTTCATGTTTGCGTGTTGTCTGCAGGGTTGCCAGGTTCGGGATTTTATCCCGATATCTCGGGATTTTTTCAGTTTGATCGGATTTTTCTCGGTAATTTTTTGGGGCAAAAAATATCGGGAATTCTCAAAAGAATAATTATTTGAAGGAAAATGCAACAAGTTCGAACCAAAACTTACTCGTGAAGTTGCATTTGGGAAACGCTCTTTAACAAACAAAAATATGTTATTTGTACCGTCTGAAGGGAGCTACAACATCATCAAGGGAGCGAATTCATTGTCGGCATTAATATACCAAAAATAACAAACCTGCAAAAATGCTTGCAAAATAAGAACACGCTCTGCATTTCAAAAGCATTTTACTTTATGTGTGGCATGATCTTTTCCGGTCTCAAGCAAGGTGTTATGATGGTTTGATGCCAGTCAAAGGAAATTGGAGGAAATCATGACCAAATGTTATATTTACAGAGGAAGCTAAAAAAAAGCCTTTTGCAGTTAATTAAAAAAAATAGATCAACTGTTCAGTCAGAATATATTTGGCTTAAAGGAAAATATGGTACCATTTTTCTAGTACCAAAGTCAAGGCTATAGGCTAGCAACGTACACCACTGAACAATCTACAATCTATATTTCATTATCATGCCAAAAACAAAAACTCGGTATGCTCAGAAATTCTCATATGCATGGCAAAATGATCCAGAATTCAAAAGTAAGTGCTCTTCAACGATGAATTGGGGGGGGGTGATGGCAACCTTCTCGTGGTCCCCACCGTTAGTACCTGCCTTGCAGGGAAGCTAATGCCATTACCCGAACGACAAAGACATTAGAAATCATAATTGTACTACTTGATCATGAAGAAACTTCTCGAACAGTCGGGCCCAGCAATCCTTCAACATAACATCGAAGCCATATCGGGACCTAAATGTGAAGTTATACAAAACATCGCCATGAAAAATTCAGTTTCCGTCATCTTGCTCCAAGAAACACACACCACCAACAACGACAAAATCAAGATCTATGGCTACACGCTAATCGATGCTGTTCACGACAACAAGCACGGTATTGCTACCCTCGTCAGAAATGACCTCACTGCACAACTTGTTGAAAAGAGCAAAGACAGTGAATTGCAGTGGCTAACCATCAGGATTAACGACGATATAACGATTACCAACATCTACAAACCACCGAATTCTCCATTTGTACCGCCCCCTCTTTATGACCACCCAGTCATTTATTCAGGGGACTTCAACTGCCACCACACCTCTTGGGGCTATCGAAAGAATGACCACGATGGTGAAGCCCTCTACGAGTGGGCAAGTACAATGGACCTCAAGTTACTATACGATCCTAAACAGCCCAAATCATTCGACTCAGCTGCATGGGGTACTTCCACCAACCCAGACCTTTCGTTCTACTCATCGGATGCAAGCAGTTCATCGCCACACCCAGTCCACAAAATCGGTGGAAGCTTTCCCAAGTCACAACATCGTCCGACCATCATAAACCACCCTGCGTTGATCGAGTACACACCATCTTCTCCACTTCCTCGGTGGAATTTCAACAAGGCTGACTGGAGTCGTTTCAAAAACGAATCTGCTAGCATGTGCGACGATCTTCCTTCTATGTATACCGCCGACATCAACACCTGTTACACTGCTTTCCAGAACAAACTCTTGAACCTGGCCAAAGAATGCGTTCCGAGGGGCTTTCGTAAATCGTACATTCCAAAGTGGGACGATACATGTAGTAAGCTTGCGAAAGACCACGAACAAGCTCAAACAACAGCTGAAAGACACGAAACAGCAAACAAACTTATCGTTCACTTGTCTACAAGACGAAAGGAAGCGTGGCTGTCAACAGTTGAAGGTATCGATATGAGTCGATCTAGTAGGAAAGCCTGGGCAACCATCAACAAGCTCACGGGCAGGAAGAATGTATCACCCAACCCACATTCTGTCAGTGCAAACGCAGTTGCCTCCTGCCTCTTAAAGAACGGCAAATTTGATAAACCAAATCGCGAATTCACAAGAGATGTTAACCGACAACTGAAGATGGCTTGGAATGCTCCATCAGCTGATCAGAACTTGTGTAACGATTTCTCTATCGACGAAATTACCGCTGCTATTAAGACTCTAAAAGCTGGCAAGGCCCCAGGCCCTGACAATCTGCACCCTGAATTCTTTCTACACTTACATGAGAACTGTTTACAATGGCTTCGGTCGCTCTTCACTCAATGTATCCACTCGAAAAAGCTCCCAAAAGTATGGAAACTTGCAAAAGTCATTGCTGTCCTCAAGCCCAACAAGCCTCCTGACAATGCAAAAAGCTACAGACCAATCAGCCTCCTATGCATAGCCTACAAACTCTATGAACGCCTTATTTATAACCGAATCAAACCTGCTATGGAATCTGTTCTTCCCAAAGAGCAAGCTGGTTTCAGACAAGGCCGCTGCACTCTTGATCAAGTCGCACTTCTTACAGAAGACATCGAGACATCCTTCGACAAACGCATGAAAGCTGGTATCGTCCTAGTAGACCTATCCGCTGCCTACGATACAGTTTGGCACCGTGGACTTACCCTGAAACTACTAAGAACTATTCCTAGTAAAGAGATGGTATACGTGATCATGAGTATGATATCCCAACGGCGCTTCCACGTACACATCGGAAAGGGGAAATCTCGCTGCAGAACACTCACCAATGGTGTCCCACAGGGCTCCGTCATTGCGCCTGCACTATTTAATCTGTACACTTACGACATCCCTGACACGATCAGTAACAAGTACATCTATGCAGATGATATCGCCCTCATGCACAGTGACAAACAATTTCGGGTGATCGAGAGAGTACTATCGGGTGACCTTGACAAATTGAGGACTTATTTCCATAACTGGCGCCTCAAATTAAACACAACTAAGACTGTTGCAAGCACTTTCCATTTAAACAACTGCCAAGCTGACTACGAACTTAACGTCTCGACATCTGGTGAAAGGATCGCCTTTGACAAGACCCCAAAATATCTTGGCGTGACCCTTGACAGGACTCTGTCATACAAAAAACACCTACAAACTGTCGCAGAGAAAACAAGAAAACGGTGTAGCCTGCTAAAAAGACTTGCTAGTAATAACTGGGGCGCTGATTTCACCACGCTTCGCACCTCAGCACTAGCACTATGCTATTCAGTGGCAGAGTACTGCTCCCCAGTGTGGAGTCAGAGCCCCCACTGTAAGAAGCTAGACGTATGTCTGAACGAATGCATGAGAACTGTTAGTGGTTCAATAAAATCCACTCCAACCGCTCTCCTTCCAATCCTCTGTGGCATCGAGCCCCCGGACATACGGCGAGACAGAAACATTCTGAATATGCGTAAACGTGCAATGGAAGACTCGCACCTGTTCCACCATCCTGCAACTTCACCCCTTGTCAACGTCCGCCTCAAAAGCAGAATGCCTCTATCCACACGAATGAACACTCTGTCAAGCCAAAACAACGAAAACTTGTCTCCTGACACATGGATGATGTCTACTTGGAAGAACCGCTGGAACAACTCCGACTACATGCTTCGCACTTACATGCCAATACCCTCGAACAAACCTACGGGCTACGATCTAAAGAGACGTCCCTGGGTCCTTCTCAACCGAACTAGATCTGGCTATGGACGGCATCCAAGCTAAATGCATAAGATTGGCTTAGCTGATAGGCCGAACTGCACATGAGGTGACGTGCAAACACCTCAACACGTTCTGAATTGCCGTACGATTGCCATCAGAGGTGATATCAGAACAGTTGACGACGAATTTAGAACTTGGCTAAATCATAACAAGCTGTCAGATATATGATTGTATTTTGTCCGTATCGGTTCATACGAATATATATATATAACGATGAATTATTACTTTGAAACTTATAGCCACGCAATTTGCAACCTCAACTGCTCAATTGAGAATGAATAATTTATCTATAAGGAAGAGCTTTATTAAGTTACTTTCATGAGGGCGTTATATAATTTATGTATGTATTATGTTTTGTGTTATTATGTATTAAGTAGCAAAACCTAGAAGAAATAGAGTATTCAAACATTGGTTATTTTGCCTGAATTCCAAATGCAAAGTTTCTAAAAAGTTTTCTTATAGATTTTGATATTTAATCGCTTCGGTATACAGAAAGAGACCTTATACTAACGTAAACACGTTTTTTTATAAGAAGCCGGTTTATAAGAAACCTACCACTAAACAGCCTAAAATTTAAGAAACTTTTAGAACTACAAGCAGAAAGTTAAAAAACATTGGATTTGTTTGTGCCAGCTTTCACTGTTTCGGAAAAACGTGAAGCTAAATTAAAACCATATCTTTTTTAGCACCATAGCAGAGACCATAGCGGATATATAATTAATCGAAAATAAAAATTATTTTGCTACAGTTAATGCTTTGCTTTCCTTTTGATTGGAATTTTAGTTACTAAATTAAGAAACTTTTAAAACTAAAATTTGACCAAAAATTAAGAAAATCTTGCTACTAGGCTCTGAGCTAGGTTTCTTATCAAAAAAAGTGTTCTTCTGCAATTCTTTATCTCTGCAAGCCAGTGCGGAAATCCGGACGGCAGTTAGCTAATTATTAATTACAAGACTGTATTGAGATAGCATAAAAAGTTTTCTTCCTAATCTCTGGGTGGCTTGTCACAGTTGAAAGTGACAAAAGCAAAGCATCATGCAAACTTTGTAAAACTGAGCTAAAAACGCACAGGAACGACTTGCAAAAGCATGCATCTACTGCAAAGCATAACAGTAAGGTGACAGAAAACGAAAATTTGTCAATGATCAGACAATCGACCAAACATTCAGGCCCGCAATACTAGAGTCGCGAGAAATTGCGGAAATCCGGAAGGCAGTTTTTATTGGAAAACATATAGCTTTAAGTTCTGTTGATCACCTTATGCTACTGTTACTGACAATCTTTCCAGATTGAACAATCGCAGCTAACCTGAAAATGCACCGCACTAAGTGTACCGGACTCATTGCTAACCTTATTTCTTCCTGCCTGTTTGAAGAACTGATCGAAGATATTGGCGATAGCTTCTTTAGATTTACTGTTGATGAATTCACCGATGTTAATCAGAAACAGATGCTGGCAGTCTGCATACGTTATTACAGTGTACCAAAGGAATGCGTCAGGACAACGTTTTTTTATATGATAAACCTTGGTGCTTCTGCAACATCAGATGTCATAGGAGCTGCTATAAAAAGTGCCCTTGAAGAATCTAGATTGAGCCTAGATAAACTTCTTCGTTTTGGTGTTGATGGGTGTAGCACGATGGTAGGTATACACCACAGTGTATCCACATATTTTAAAAGCTTGGTGGGCTGGATATTGGCAACCTCCTCGTGGTCCAGCCTGCAAGTACCAATCTAACTTTGGGAAACTAATGCCAATACCTGAACAACAGAGACAAACTAGAAAATCTAACGACATGTCAAAGATACATGAACCATCTGGTCCAGCTATCCTTCAATTAAATGTAGAAGGCCTTACACGACCAAAATGTGAAGTCATTCAAAAAATCGCCATGGACAATTCAATTTCCGTTATTCTACTGCAAGAAACACATGCCACCAATGACGACAAAATCAAGATATATGGGTTTTCTCTCATTGGTTCAATCAAACACTCTAAGCATGGTATTGCCACTCTTGTACGTAACGACCTTCCTTCTGTTGAAATTGGCCGCAGTAATGTTGATAGTGCAGTTGAATGGCTAACCATATCGATCAATGGAGAAATTACAATAACAAACTACTACAAACCACCTAATTCTCCGTTTGAACCACCACCCCATTATGATCACCCAGCAATATACTCCGGTGATTTCAACTGTCATCATACAACTTGGGGCTATTCTAGAAATAATCCGGATGGGGATGCTCTTTATAATTGGTCCAGCACATTCGATATTAAGTTGCTTTTCGATCATAATCAACCAAAGACGTTTCATTCTGGTGCATGGGACACTTACACGAATCCAGATATTACTTTCTTCACACATGATGTCAACAGCTCTCTGCCTCATCCTGTACACACTGTTTTGGGTAACTTTCCAAAATCTCAGCATCGACCTACAATCATCCATCACCCAGCCTTGATCGAATACACACCAACATCGTCACTACCTAGATGGAATTTCAACAAAGCCGACTGGGATAGATTTAAGAATGCAACTAGAAATATGTGTGACGATCTTCCATCTTTAGAATCTGATTTAAATTTGTGTTACACAGCATTCCAGAAGAAACTCTTGAAAATAGCTAAAGATACAATTCCAAGAGGTTTTCGAAAGAACTACATTCCTAAATGGGATACCAAATGCAATGAACTTGCTTTTCAGCATGAAAAAGCTCAGTCTCTTGAGGAAAAGTTGTCTTCAGCTAACCGTCTTATCGATCATCTTAATTCTAAACGGAAAGAACAATGGGCTGCCACTGTCGAGGGCATCAATATGAAACGATCCAGTCGAAAAGCATGGTCAACTATTAACAAACTCACTGGCCGAAAAAACGTCACCCCAAATCCCAGTTTGATTAGTCCAAATGCAATTGCTTCATGTCTTCTAAGCAATGGGAAGTACAAAAACCCTAATCGCCAATTTACAAGAGAAGTAAATCGACAATTGAAAGTAGAATGGAATTCCCCATCAGTAGATCAAAACCTTTGTGTTGAGTTTTCAGATGATGAAATAATATCTGTCATTAAATCACTGAAAGCCGGTAAAGCCCCAGGCACAGACAACCTACACCCTGAGTTCTTTCTTCACATCCATGAGAACTGCATTCAATGGCTACGATCTTTCTTCAATGTCTGTCTGCGTACAAACAAAGTACCCAAAATATGGAAACTTGCAAAAGTGGTTGCTGTGCTTAAACCCAAGAAACCACCAAATGCTGCTAGTAGTTACAGACCAGTAAGTCTGCTTTGTGTTCCCTCTAAGCTTTACGAAAGATTACTTTACAATCGTATACAACCAATCACTGAAACGATCTTACCCAAGGAACAAGCAGGTTTCCGGCCAGGTCGATCTTCCCAGGATCAAGTTGTATTACTTACAGAGGATATTGAATATGCTTTTGACAAGAAACTTAAAGCAGGCGTTGTATTTGTTGACCTTTCTGCAGCCTATGACACTGTGTGGCACCGTGGGCTTACACTGAAACTGTTGAGAACAATACCATCCAAAGAAATGGTTCGTGTCATTATGACCATGATATCACAGCGGCGATTTCATGTACATGTGGGTGCAAAGAAATCACGCTGCCGAACCCTAACTAATGGTGTACCACAAGGTTCAGTCATTGCTCCACTTCTTTTCAACCTGTACACACATGATATACCCACAACTATCAGTAAAAAATACATATATGCTGACGATATAGCCCTTAAGACTTGTCATAAGACGTTTGATGTAATTGAAAGAACATTATCACGAGATATGGATATCATCAGCAAATACTTCAAAAATTGGAGACTCAAACTGAATATCACCAAAACTGTTTCCAGTGTGTTTCATCTTGTTAATCGAAGAGCTGATTATGAACTCAATGTCTCAATATCTGGCATGAGGTTACCTTTTGAGAAAACTCCCAAGTACCTTGGTGTCACACTAGACCGTACTCTCTCATACAAACATCATTTGATTGAAGTCTCTTCTAAAGTTACCAAGCGATGTAACCTACTAAGGCGTATTGCTGGCTGTCGGTGGGGTGCTGATTTCTCGACTTTGAAATCATCTGCTTTAGCCTTGTGTTACTCTGCTGCGGAATATTGTTCTCCTGTTTGGAGCCAAAGCCATCACTGCAATAAAGTTGATGTTGCACTTAATGAATGCTTGAGACTAGTGAGTGGTTGTATAAAATCGACTTCAACTGATGTTCTTCCTATTCTTTGTGGTATTGAGCCTGCCGACTTAAGAAGAGATAAAAATATATTGAATTTATATAATCGTGTGCTATCAGAGGAAAGGCACATTCTTGAAAAATTGGTTGAATATCCACTTACAAACAATAGGTTGAAGAGCAGAGTTCCACTTTCGAATCGCATGCACCTTTTAGCTTCCACCATAAACCATACAGCATCTGTCAAATCTTGGGCTGCTAATGTGTGGAAACAGCGATGGAGTAATACAGACAACCAGCTTTCCCAATTTATTCCTGAACCTACGGTGAAACCTCCAGGACATGACCTGAAGCGTGAACAATGGGTGCTCTTAAATCGATTACGATCTGGATATGGACGATATGCCGATTTCATGCATAGAATTGGTCTAAGGGACAATCCATTTTGTCGTTGTGGTGAAATTCAATCCCATCAACACGTATTGATTTGCCAACTGATAGGTATTCGTGGTGATATCAAAACTGTTGATGAGGACTTCCGTTTGTGGCTCAATGACAATGTCTTAGATATTTAGCATTTTTTGTTGTTGATCATATGCATATATATATTAAAAGCTGTGTACCAGAGGTTGTAATGATTAAGTGTGTGTGCCACAGCTTACAACTGTTAGCTATCAAAGCAGCAGAAGTCATGCCAGCACATATTTACTTTATGGTGAGGGAATGTTATAGCTGGTTCTCGTACAGCACAAAACAACTCAATGAGTACAGAGAGCTCTACAAAATAATCACTAACGACATAAAAGAAAAGCTTCTCCAGCTAAGCGCTACAAGATGGATGAGTAGGTATGCATGCATAAAAAGAAAAATAGATCAATGGGGTTCACTGGTGGTATGTTTCAGAATGGCAGCTTCAAATCAGGAGAAGTGCTACACTGCCCGACAACTTTCCAGCATGTTTCAAGATCCAAAGAATTATGTTTACTTGGTGTTCCTTGAAGGGACTGTTAAGGATTTTTCAAAAATCAACAAACTCTTTGAACTCGAAGATGCTTACGTTGTCCGTCTTGGTACAGATCTACTGCGTTTCTATCAATCCCTCTTACATCCAGTAATTATTCCATATCCTGGTTTTCTGGGAGCCAAGGATGCAATCTTTCCTGAATAAAAATCCCACATGTAAAAAAATTTCACAAAATGCGCATAACAATCATTTTCGCTTTGACTGGTTGGGATTAATACGTAGAAAATACAAGTAAGAACTCCACAAATTACTCATTTGAAGGCAAAATAACACCTTAAAAAGCTCGTAGCCTCATGACATAATTCATATAGTTATAATCAAAGGGTCAACGTATATATATATATATATACTAACATTATTATTATTATTATTATTATTATTATTATTATTATTATTATTATTATTATTTTATTAGCATTCAATTATGAAAATTGCAAGAAATTAAATAAATGTTGAAATAAGTACAAAAATATGTTTGAAATCAAGGACGATATTGACGTTCGTGTGCGATAAACACCTGATTAGATAATAGATGCCTTGAACTCATTCTATTTTGCGAGAATTAGACTTAAAATTGATATTTTAATATTCTTTTCTGACAGGCAAACAAGGTACTGAATTCATATGTGATAGGGCTTTGTTTTTCAATCAGATACTTTTTGTTGGAGAAAATTCTTTCAATTTCAGCAATTTAGAAGGATAACGAACACATTGGTATCATTTGGTATCATTGTACTGCACTGCAAGCAGTACAATGATACCAAATCTAGAGTCACCGGTAGCATATTTATATCCTTCAAATATCCAAAGAATTTAAATGCATTGATTTTTAAATCTTCTAGTACATCTAGAATTTTCAACTGGTTGAATCTCTTAGTTGACAACATCAACATCGGGTGATGCATTGTTAAAGTGAGTTCCTAACATTGGTGTACCTTGTGTTTGATATATCCTTTGAAGAACGTTTTGGAGAGTAAATGGATTAGTTCGGCATTCTCTTGTCAATTTAATAAATTCTTCTATCGCCTTAACTAGAAGTTACAATTAAGGCTATGATCCAAAGTGCCTAGAATAGATATCAACAAGGATACAGAAAAAAAAGTGTTGTCAGTGTTATGGATCTCAAGTAGCCACAAGAAAATACAAACGACCACTATTAAATTCTACAAGGATGCCAGGAAAACCTCGACACGACCTGGATTGATTTGTTTGGTCCTATGCCAAATGGTGAGCACCTGATCGTTCATCAATTGCTTAAGCAAGTGGATGGAAGTTGGCAATGTACACTCGAGTAGTTTTTAAACTAAAATAAAGCTCCTTGATATTCACTTTGCTGGAATGGTGTGCCCCAAACTTCAAGTTGAATAGGAATCCAGCCTGCTATCAGCAGAGACGAGAGATATCTAGATGAAATGATGGGGAGAGGGGGTATAACATAAGGTGACAATCACATTATCGCTTCGTGCATATAGAGAGGTAAAAAGATAAAATAGATCACTACTTAACTCGATAGCAGCTGCACAAACGGAGAATAATAATTAAATGGAGGACGGAGTTAATTATAAAAACCATGACTCATCGATCAACAGCACACACTGCAACTTTGAGGACTTAAGCAAAATTGTTGTATGATAGAAACATTGCTACTAAGTTGCTAAATTTGGCTGAGAAGATTGAATAAGAAGGAAATACGTCTACGCACTTCCATGAAGTGAAGGGTTTCGATGTAGGGAAAAATTCCAAGCTTCTGTGCAAATAGGTGACGATAAGGGTGGTAAAAGTAGCTATCAACTTGAGATCGTGTTCAGCTTTAAAAGAAATAGCAACAAAATTTCACCAGTGTATACGAGCAAACCTTAAACTGTCATTGCTGGACATGATGACCAGGTCCATGTAGAGTCACAGCAAGGAGAGACATTTAGAAGAAACAATATCTGAAGCGGCTCAATTTACCAGACCAGAAAAAGACAACTAGAACCAACATCGACGGCCTGCAAACTGAAACTGAGCTTACACAGATGTCAACGGAGGGAAATAACTGAAGTTCAAACCCAGTTTTGACACAATACGATAAGGCAGAAGGCAGGTCAGATACAGAATCACGGAGGTATTAAAAAATAGCATAGTCACCAGAAATATACAAAACTTTATAATATAGTAGTTTGTGTTGTCATTACGATTAGATCCTTAATATTTACTCTTGCTGAAAGTTTACTTTAAACATTGTGTGAGAGCATTTTGGGTGCATTGTAATAGCATTCAATTAGCTACATGAATTCTATTATTTCGTATAGAAGGCAGAAATGACATTTGGTGCTCTCAAGTTCTTATTCAGATAACTGTAAGTTTAGCATTTTAGACACATCACTGTAAAATGGATCCTTTGAAAAGGAGGGAATATAATATACATGGTTTCCAGTGTAACCTATGAAAGTCAAGATGAGATGCTTGCAAATGAACACCATTGTTGGAGAAATAAAGTATTTAGTTAATTTTTGTTTTGATTTACCAAATAGTTAGAAGCCTAGAGGCATTGGAATATCATAGTTTGACTTCAACATTGATTGCAAGTTTTGAGATCAGTGTAAAACTTAAGGAAGTTCTAAAGCTCCATCAAAATTGCAAGCAAGCTCTGTGTGCTTCAGTAACAATACATGTTACATGTTTTTGAGTGATCAGTCTCGAGGCCTAAAGTAATTTCTATTTCCTTCCCATATCTAATGGTAAAGAGAGAAATATGAGGCAAAACTATAACATAAAATTATTTTGGTTTTCATTTTGAGATGCTTCACCCTAAAATTGTTCTAAGGACTGGTTAGCAACCTATTTTTTCTCGTTTATTTAAGAACATTATACCTTTAGAGCTTCTCAGTCAAGTAATTTCATAGAAGTTATAAACCGAAGGAACCGTCATGTAGGGCTTTAACTGTAGTTTGAATAATAATACTACAGAACAAAATTGATAAATTTGGAGATCAATTGTCATTATAGTCTAATAATAAAAGAAATAAATACAAGCAGAACGACATCTTTTCTATGTTACACTAGAATGTAATCTGCACAGCCCTTCTTTATTCTAATATGTTAAAGGATTTCTAATGCTAATCAGTAAAGCTTTGCATACCCCATATTGGTTAAAAATGTAAGAAAACAAGATCAGTTGCTTTTATTCAATTTTGATTTAACTTCTAAAATGAATTTAAAACAAATGCATTTTTAAACGAATTTGTAGTTACGTCTTACAAACAACCCACATTATCACATGTTATCATTATGCTAAATTTGGAAACCGCGAGATACTGTGCAATAAGGATTATTAAAGTGACATTCTGGATCTTTGTTTAACCTTCTGACCGTGGTTTTAAGACATTAATAAACAAACCTACAACCCGTAGTTTTCTTCATTTTTGAGCCTTTTAGACTGCATTCTTTTAACAGGTAAAACAGATTAACGGTTAAGTGTTCTATCTAAAATAATGTTTCTTATACTCTACAATGTTAGTGGGTATTTTTGTGAACTAGATTTTAGAGGTGCTGTGTTGAAAAATTGGACAAAAAGGAGTTTTGATTTACTTGAGAGGTGTTAGCACTCTAATTAGATAGATCCAATCACTGCTTTAGAGTGCTTGAATGGTCAATAAAAAATATAATTTTTAGCTCCTCTTTTTGGTTATATGATGAAATATCTGCCTGTATTCTCTTTTAGCCACCCTTTTTGATAATTTCAAATGATTAGTCTCTCTGAGTTACATCTATCTGAAGTGAGAATTTTGTCTTTGAAAATGGATGCATTTTTTGTAAGCAAATCAAAGGTTTCATATAAGTCAATATCTTCATTACCATCATCAATATAATCATTATTGTCATCATCATAATCAACAGAGACTGCAAATGGACTCTTGTCTTCATTGCCATTATAAAAAATTACTTTGGTATCATATTTGCACTAGACCTAAACCAAAATTAATGCTAGAATAATAAATAAGCATCAAACACTTTTCTGATCAGATCATACCAGCAGATTATTTGAAATGTTCAGATTTAAAGGGCAAGAGTACTGACACAAGACCTAGTAGGAACCTAGTTAGGAATACTATGAACAATATGTTACGGTCAAGAATGATTTCGTGACTATTAAAAGAAGTGTATGATAGTTGTCGGTGGACAATAATGGCTAACCCTAAATGGCATGGTACCCGATGATAATGATCATGCTTGTACATCAAAAAAAAATTCCATCACTAAGCAACTTACCAACCACAATTAACGCAACCAACAAAGATACGAAAACACATTCATTTCAAATCAATTGGCATTTGTAAGGGTATTGGTGATATAACATTTGATTCAAAAAATACATGCTCCTGCATGATGTTTGTCTGATACGGTAAATAAAAAGGCCTTTATAAATGTCGAATTTGAAAATTGGAAAAGTGAAAGCAATAGTGCAAAAGATTAATTTAGCACAGTGAAGTCTAGCGTCCACATTCTCTCTATTATTATGTGGGAAAATTATAAGAAATTTGAAGTTAACGGAAAGGCAATGAAGTCTATTTCTCTCAGTTTATGATGGATGTCAGTAAAGTTTCAATAGACAATAAACAGATATTTGGGTATTGAGGAACCAATTGACAAGTCTGCTTCCATACGTTGTTTGAATATTGTATGAAACACTTTAGATAAAAAAATCTTCAGAAATTAGCAAAACAATATCCAATAAAGCAAAAATTCACTTCATTTCACCATAATCTTAAAGATAATGATCAGGAACAAGGCTTGAAAGGTAAGAAAGAGAATTCTTCAGCAAATACAGTTATCTACAATTAAACTATTTAGCATTAAACCCACCAAAACGCGAGATATATCTCAAATGTTGTTTTTAGGTTTGTTAAGAAGAATAGAGTGCCTACAAAAAGTTTCTTAGGTTGTATGGATGGGAACACTTCATATTCTTGGTACATTTATGAAAAGGTTTTGTAAGGAGTAGAGACGTCGGACTTAAGCTTACAGTATTACGGTATTATACTTGATGTTATTGGTATAATGTCATGATGGTGATTTTTTTAACTCATGCATGCATATTGGAGTTCAAAATGGAATTGCAACCAAAGCTGGATGGATCTTACATACCCTGTTTCAATGACCAGCTTGACCTACTTTTCCCAATAGGCCAGTTTCATTGCATAAGTAATGTCAGCATCCATCTCGTACATGCGTGTCAGCACTTTAGGCCATGGTATGATGCAATTTAGCAAAAATAACATTGAACGGCATCCTTCAAGACATATTACACCTAGTTGCTGAGTTATATTCTCAAGCTGAAAGTGTCATTGCAATCGAAGGTCAACACAGCTTACCTTTCAGACCAACCGTCGGCGTAAGACAAGGCTGCCTACTGTCACCCAGTCTACTCAATGTCCACCTAGAACAAATAATGACAGCAGCACTGGAAGATTTCGAAGGCACTATAAAAGTCGGAGGAAAGCAGGTCGATAACCTGCGGTTCGCGGACGATATCGCATTACAGCGCATAGGACAAACGAGTCGGTAATGGAGGAAGTCAAGTGTCACGTAGGCCAAATCGAACACTTCACAGAAATGGTAAAAAAGCGCAAATTACAATGTTTTGGGCATATAGCAAGGAGCAATAGCTTGCCGATCACCATATTTCAAGGAATGATAGAAAGCATAAGACCGAGAGGAAGACCCAGAGCGATGTGGAAGGATGTCATAACAAGATGGACCGGGAAAAATATACATGAGCTACGGCTGCTGGCAAAGGACCGGAAGAAGTGCCGAGCCCTGGTGCATGCTGTGTCGCACGACGAGCCCCTACGATCGCAGCGGTCAACGGATAGGTGAGGTAAGTTTCTACAAGTAATAGTTTTGGGTGTAAAAGTTCTATTGTTAATTTTTCGTACGCATCCAATTAAGTCATGGTAGCTTATGCCCATTGGGAGTACTCCGACATTCGCCGTTACATCTGGATTGTTTGTATTTATTAAATCAATTAATGTTTCAGATTGGTCTGTTATACGTGTTGGTGTTTTAATAACTTGCGAGCAACCATGTAAAGTGAAAGCGTCTTTTATGTCTTTATTGTCTCCTGCTTTATTGTAGTCTACGTTAAAGTCCCCAAGGATGATCACTTCTTTTGTTCTTTTGAAACGTTCAAAAATGTTTCATTAAAAGTATCAGTGAAGCTTTTTGATGCAAACTTTGAACTATTGGGAGGTCTGTAATAATCAGCGCATAAGAGATTTTTTGCTTTGCTGACGTTGATTTTGATCCACATATTTTCACAAGATGTTGTTTCGAGATCAAATCTCCGTTCCCATGATAGGTTTTTCTTTACATAAAAAGCAACTCCTCCGCCATTTCCTTTAGCTCTGCGCCCTTGAAGAAAAAGTTATCCTAGGATAACGTAAAAGTTTTCGTTTTCATTATGACTGTTTGTCTTTATATGTTTTTCGGAGAGAGATGAGATGTCTATGTCTTTACACTGATCTAATAAATGTTCTAAGTTTGTGAAAGTACCACTCACACTCGGTTGAAAGATTTTCAAGCCTCTCTTCTTTGTAAAATATACTAACGACGTTAAACAATCATTCTCTTTATCTCTATTTCTTTCAAAATTAATACCAAAATTACACAACAGCAAAAATATAATCAGTAAGACATGGGTGACATTTACATGCGCAATCTTGAAATTTTAACTATTTTCGATTTTCAAGTACAGATTTAGGTCGATGAGCGTAAATAAGTCGAAAAACTTGTAATAAACACAGCTAAATGTGATATAAGCGTTCAAAATAACCATCCAACTTGTCGATTGGAACTACATCCCATGATAACTCCTGTAAAGTGACAAAGAAAGCTCTGTCAACTTTTTGAGCCAGATAATCAATAAAATCGCTGTACAGTTCCACTAAAAATTCTTCACGTCAGCTGAATGTCCGCGCTTCTGTAAATCAGAAGGCCATGATGATTCTGAGTAATCCGAGTACGTAGCAATTAAGTAGTAAACCAAAACGAAAACGTTGACAGTGGTGAGCAGTGCAACTTGTTCCTCGATGTGAAATAACCGATTTTCAATGTGAAATAACCGATTTCAAAATCAACGTCGGTTCTAAAATACACATTGAAACTGCGACATTGTGCCTATCAACTCTATACATGTAAATTCATATGGATAATTCCATGGCAATATACGCCTTCCACCAAGTACAGGTTGTTTGTTCATTGCTCCATTTTGAAATAATCCGCCATGTTGGAAGTTCTGGGAAGGACGTCGATTTTCACAACTAAAAATCCAAGTATTTTGAGACTATTATCCTAAGACTATTATTCTTGGATAGGGCTGGTTTAAACCAAGTTCAAAAATAAGATTACCTAGTTAATATAAAAGCTAAACTCAACAGTTAAGCGCAAATGTTAAGCCTAAAATGCAAGAGCTCTCCAAAGTATGAGCGTCCTTGAAATTTCCCGCCTTTTTTTGTTTTTTTAGTTTCTGATTTCAGTTGCTTCAATTTGCTATTCTATAAAATTATAACCTCATAAAATTAAAAGGAGGAATCAAATTCTGCAACCAATCACTATCAGAGCACCATCCTCGATACCCAACACAAGTTTTGTAACAAGAAAGTCATTTTTTCTTAATAATCTCATGAAAACCTTGTAGATATCTTTTTTAACCGTTATGGTTTCTATCAACTTGTAAAAGAAAGTATCCTACTAAAAACTTCCATTACCAATATAGCTTAGGTATGTTGTAAAAGTGTTAAAGGAAACAAATATGGTTTAAGATCACAACTTTATTGTGTTGTTTATGGACCTCAGCATGAAACATGACAATGTGGGTAATATACCCTGGAGCATGACTGGGAGATAATCAAAGATAAAATCTATTAGGCAATAATCAATTTCTCTAGAGTTACTAAATTGGAACATACTGTGAAAAGTTAGGTACGTCGACAGCATAGAGTTTAGCGAATGAATAAATCTTGGCTATAAAACCAGATAAAGCAATTAAAAGAAGTGAAATAGAAAGGATAATTTGTAGAAACTATTTATTTTGGAGCACTATGCTATTTCTTTTTTTAAACGCATAATTCTTCAGGACATATACTCTGTTTTAGAATGTATTTTTAAACAATCACTTTTTGAAACAAAGAAAATTGAATAAAAAGGGCTAATAATTATGTGCTTGAAACTGAAATCCTTGTCCAATCGGCAACCTAATCGGTGAGCTGTCTTTTTGCAAGAGGTATTAGTTTATTTTTGTTTTTTTTTTGTTTTTTTTCCTAGTTAATTCAAAAATTAAAAGTTTGGAAAAGTACATCAAACTTCCTTAGACTTTCAAAGTAGTATATTCTGTCAACGCAGAGCTTGTGTCGGATGGTTTTAGTTTTTTGTTATTATTGCAAAAGAAAAGATAAGAAAACCTCAACATTGCATCTTCTGCACTTTCAAACTCATCTTTATTATAAAATAAGCATTTATTATAAAATAAGCCTTGTAGTTTTTTTCTACAATATTAAGTAGCTGCATTTAATTGACTGAGTAAATAAACGATGGAAACGCCTTAAGGTCCATTAATTGTATCATGCTATTAAATGCATAAAGCTATGAAGGAAAAATAGAAAGAGAAAACAAGTTTTGAAAAGAGATCTGAGTTGACAGTACACTTAAAAACATTTAAGTCACACGAAGGACAAAGCCACAAAAAATCTAAAGAGAGTAACGAACTAGCGTTCCGATGATAAAATATACTCATAGGAAGGTTAACTACAAAAAGGAACAGCAACTGCATGGAGACGAAGTTTTTGGAAGAAACGAGTCACAAGAGATGCAATAAAGAACACTTATTATTATAATACCTATGGAAAAGACTAAACCTAACCACATATTGTCGATAAGACAAAGGTTGAAGAGTAGCAGCAAATTTTTTTACTAAACAAATCTGCTAACAAAATATAAACTAAAGAATCTTTCATAATGAATTATCCTCAACCTGATTCGTTATGGAATCTTGAAACGACAAGTCTATTATCATGATCTTTTTCACTTGAACCATACTGAAAAACCTCTGCGTTAGTTATATCTATATTTTTCCTAATTTCATACATGATTGTGGACACTTCGTTGCTGTCCCTTTTATTCCATAGTAGTTTTGTTTGGTTTTAAATGTTAATGATCCTGTAGCCTTATCTTTTCAAGCAAATATAGAAAGGAGCAGTACCTAAGTACAGTGATGCACAGTTCTGCTGGATAGGTCTAACAATAGATCATAAAGAGTGTTTACAGTAGATGATGTAAGTTGGTGCATAGTTTTGCTTTACTTCTTTGAAGTTTTATTTTAAGGCTTGATTTGACGCTATGAGGGATCAATCGAGGGTTAAACCTAGCTATTTGTACTGCGTCTTGATTAACAGAGGTAACAGGAAAGTTGACATTACAGCGAGTTGGGGACATCGGCTTCTTCATGTTACCGTTTATGATTCTCCGCAGGTATCAGATATAAAGGAAATATGCTTGATGATACTGTAAGAACAACGTGCTTGCTTACTTGCCTCATCACTGCTCATGTAGAAGAGATGCATCGTTGGTAGCAAGCTATTAATTCTATTTAGTTGCTAGAGATACCTTGATAAGGAAGTTTTTTCAGGTAAGATAAGGTGTCCAACTATATCAGAAACTTTTTGAAGGTCTATGTATAATGCACATTTAAGGCTCCTCGATGTTGGGTCGGATAAAACTATGTAGATAAAGGACTATTTATTAAAATTTGGTGGCCTCGTCAGAGAAAAGACCCCATTGTAACATTTGTTTAGTTATTAACACAGTTATATTGTTCTCGTCTGCAAAACTATTTACAGTGCATAAAATAGATCAAAACAATTTTTGTAGAGGTTGTTTTAATATTTTGTCTGCAATTCAATCTTTTTTCTGTGCCAAATGCATAGTCTGTTTTTGCAAAAAAAACACAACAGGTTTTAATCTAGTTATTCTGTATTTTATCTATTTTTGAACCATACCTTTTGTGTGAAAAGGAACTATTTTATGCTAGTAAATGTTTAGAGGATTATTTTGACTTCCACACTTCTTGGTTAATTTTTCATAAAAGAATGTCAATGTTGATCATCAATTATATATTGCACCATTTCACTAAGTCTGTGATGCACATATTTTGATCTTTCTAACCATTTTTTAATTCTCTCTCATTAATTTTTGCTATTTTTTGATAAGAAGAAATTACTTTATGAAATTACTTTATGCTATGTCGAAATTTTTTGTCAGTAATGGTGACCTGAACATATATGGTCAAGAAGGATAAAATTATATGAAAATAGTTAGCTCAACGTGATTCATAAATGTAAGATATAATTGCTTGTAGCCTTGTTCCAAATACTTATACTAAGATCTACAAATTTCATTGCATATACGTTTGGATAGATTGAGCGGTTTATACTATTTTCCTTGTGTATTTTTTACTCAGCTATGTACTGACGTATGATGTCTTAATTTTGATAATAATATTTTGGTGTTAAAGGTTATAATTGTTATGACCTCAGTCCAGAAATTTGTCAGACCAAGAGGACATAGAGAAAAATGCAAGCCAAGTATTTCATCAATAACGAAAACAAAAATAGGATCAAAATTATCCTCTCATCATTTATAATTGGCTGTTTGAAGCAACTAAAGATGAGTCAATGCTGGCAGCCTTAAATAAAATTTCGAAATTCTGTTTCTTTTACATAAAAAAATAAAGCCTTATTTATTCCAGATTCAAATGTATGTCAAAATAATTGTTTGTCTTCTTTGAAACGGAGAAGTAAACCATTTTTTGAAGGAAAATATAATGAATATAAGGTACATCTCAAATTGTGCACCATAAAAACCATCGTATCAACTGCTTGAAAATACAGCGAAAACTGAGATTAGTTTTTCTTCTTGACGGACGTATGAATAGTATTCAGATTTCCCAATCACCTTAACTAAATTAAGGGAGAATAACTGATTTCAAGCTTACTTTCTAAGAATGAAACGAACAATAAGAAACTTATATTAATTCGTAGAAGTGGTGTATGAAAAAAAACCCCAATTAATCACAAAGGATTGTTAACGTTACTAAATGAGTAAGTGTAATAGCATTATTTTTCTAAAGTAACGAATCAATTGGTGTTACATTAACGCAATAGCTTTCCGGTAAAATCGTACCTAAAATAGTTACTACAAGAAAAATAGGCGGATATGGTACTCTGCATGACAGTTGTTTATATTTTAAATTTAGCAAGTCGTTTTCTGTGGTGAAAATGACATTTAAAAGACTCATTTTTGAATTAAAGGGAAAATAATGTCAGTTTTAGGAAGTAGAGTAAATGATTGTTTTATATTTTACTACTCAGTAAACCACCTGCAGTATGCAATTGAAAGTTAAATCTCATTTTCAGAGCTGTTTTACTTATCAATAAAATGAAAGTAAATTTACATCAATGGGATAATCAATCCCTAAAAGATTGTTTTTAAAAGCAACGTTGAAATTTGTACAGGGTGCCAGTTAATAATTCATATCTGATCACCAATAAACAGGTTATAATATTCGAACCAGAAAAACACTTTCTTTTTAATAACTTAGATTTGTTCTTAACTTCAATGCACACATTTTCATACGAGAGAGTTGACATTGTTTTTTTTGTTCTCTCAAATGTTATATATATACTTATATTTATATTTATATATATAGATATATATATATATGCATATATATGTACATATATATATACATTTATTTATGTATGTGTAAATCAAATATCTCTTATGAGAGATAGACTTTAAAGTAACTTGAACACTATTTAATTCAATTTTTGAAATGGTAGCTATATAAAATCTGTTGTAGGAATGGCATGTTGCATATCTTGTATCCTATTATTAAATGCACAAAACCCAGCTAACACAGTCTTTTTCAGTATATGTTAGAAAAGTCAGAGTGTCTTTAACAAAACATTTAACGACGTCATTTCGTTTTAACATCATATTGCCACCTTATTTAGTGTTTTCCAATCAAGTAGTGTGTGTGTTTTATATAATGAATTGACCTGATACAGAAAAGAAAAAAAGGGTATCGTTGCATTATTATAACCAACAATTATTCTTTAACGAAGCTACAAATGCTGTTATTTTGCCTGTTGATGCTAAATGCTTAAATCCAATATTCTAGAGTATTGATTTCTATGATAATTGTCAGATTGTAATTGGGACGTCACATCTATTCTTTACTCTACTTGTTCTTCCAGTCATCTGTTAAAAAATTTTCCCTGCAATAAAATGTCCCTTTGAATAAGGAAGCATTATATTTCAGACGTATAAAGGGTCATTCATTTCATATAGAAATATAATTGTTATAAATATTTAAGAAGGCAGTCTGTCTCAGAGGAGATTAACATAATTTTTCTTGATAGCTGAAATCTAAGTTTTAGGGTATGCTAATTCAGATGTGTATTTCAACTTTTACGCAATAATAAAAAACCTGAAAATACTGACTATTTAAGCCGTGTTAGCCTTGACATCAAAACTGGAGTTTTATGTCTGTAGTTTTAAAGTAGGCTGAAGTTGTAAAATGCAATCAAAACATACCGTTTATCAACTATGGAAACTGTGATGAAGCTATTTAATTTATTTCTCTCTTCCGTAATACCGAAGAGAAAACGGATCTAAAGGAGCTTATATAAGGTATTATTAAGCCTTAATACACCTTGAAATCAGATGAACTCAGGACAAGGGTTGAGCAATTCAAATGTATCTCTGATGGGAATCCTATTCATAATTTTGTACCTTTGTGTAGAATTCAAAAAATTGGTTTGCTGATAGACTTAACGGTTGGTAATAGGAAATTTCTGAAAAAAAGGCAAAAGACCACAACACATGATTACGGATTTCCTTCCCTCTCATGAAAGCTTCAATTATTCTTACTCCGTATTAATAGGGTTCTGGGGTTTTTTCTGGTTAAGAACAATACAAGGCGTAAAAAATTTTATGCCAAGGATTAGGACTTGACCTTAAATCTCAACACGTCAAAGCCAAATGGTAAAAAAAGTCACCCAGGAGCCAGAACATTTGAAAATTTAGCTGTTGGAGAAAAAAAACTATATTAATAGAAAGGTTTGTTACAACTAAGACTAATAATAGAGAGAAAGGAGTCCAACGAGATATAAAGAACTTAACGTGTACCAGCACGGAAAGTTAATGAAAACACCATTCATGATAGTACCAATAGAAAAGACTAAGACAAGCGACATTTTTAACGAGAGAAAAGATAAGAAACAAAAAGTTCGAACCCATTAAGTTACAAACCCTTTTCTGAATTCGATCAAGAACATCAAGTTGAGATTGGGGAGCACCTGCTCTGACGTAACAACAGTCATTCAGGAAAGTACGTAGAGCTATAAAGGTACAAAATAACCTTAAACATACTCTTTTACCTTAACAAAGTACCACACATTTTAAAAACAGACTGATCAATTAAATGTAAAAGCTTCAAGAAAGCTTTAAAAAATGACAATCCTAGCACCCTCATTGATGAGTATTCCTTAAGGAAAAAGAAAATTCATTAAGGTTGACACAAGAATCATTGTCCATAAAGTTTGAGGGGTTGGGACTCAGCTTTCTATTGATAGGTTAAAATAAAAAGCTACTTCCTTCTAAATCTCAAGCAACTTGAAGGTCAGACTCCAAATTTATTGCTAGTTTGACTTATTCCTGCTTAGTCACCTTATGGCCAATTCTAGAGCACAGAATACTGCCATCAGTATATATTTAAATGAAATAAAGCAAGTTACCGGAAAGATCATTAATGCTAAGAAGAAACAGTTAGTCCAAGAACATAACCTTGGCAAACGCAAGCTTTAATAGAAAACTCATCAGCTGTGAAGGTAATGGGTGTAGAGAGATCATCTAGATTGGTTCTGAACAGTAAAAAAAGGGACATAGTCTTAGCAGGAATTCTAGCAGAGCATTATTGGTAACTTCTTTAAAACCTTAGTAATAAGACAAAGAAGACAAAGTTCAATAGTTTCTAGAATCAGATGGATCATCTGCATTCTTAAAGACAAGGACACCATTAGAAACCTTTCACAAAGATAGAAAATAAGGCTTCAATAGATAACGATTGAAAAGTTTTATTTGTGTTCGAACAATAATCTTTAATGACATAGTGAGTTAGGTAAACAATATTTGGTAAACGGAACCACGCGTTTGAGTCGGTTTTCAACAAGATTGTCCAAATTTTTTTAGTTACTGCCTTCCCGATTGAACTTGTAAATAAAGACACATGCTTCACCGATTTGTAATTCATTGCAAAGAAGCTGGGCTACCCCATATCCTCAAACCAGGATTGCAAACGAGATAAATTATTCTTGTTACGATTTATCTCTATTGAGTATAAGTTGCGAGACAATACCATGAAACTGGCCCCTGTGAATTATCTTTAACACTATCTTGATAGATGCTGGGCCAATCAAGCATTTGTTGCCAGCTTTCATATCTGCTCGCTCCATTTTCTTTCTTGATGTTTTTTCATCTTCATAGGATTTTTCTGTGCTATCTGATAAAATTGACGGAATTTTTATGCAGTAATCCTCAGCAAATGCTCTTATTTTTAGGAAATTTAACATAAATAATTGAAATCGACGTCTGTACTGCTAAGTTATTGATTGGGCTGGAATGCCAGATTTCAACGTTTTGTGGTCACAATGTTCACCACAAATGAACGAATTTCCAACAAGAAGTCCCGACATAGGCTATTACAACTACATTTTAGGTTTCTTTAATAATCCATTACCATGTAGGGGTTTTGCTAAGCATTCAAGTAATGTTATGANTTTCAAACGAGATAAATTATTTTTGTTACGAATTAACTCTATTGAGTATAAGTTGCGAGACAATACCATGATACTGGCCTCTGTGAATTATCTTTAGCACTATCTTGATAGATGCTGGGCCAATCAAGCATTTGTTGCCAGCTTTCATATCTGCTCGCTCCATTTTCTTTCTTGATGTTTTTTCATCTTCATAGGATTTTTCTGTGCTATCTGATAAAATTGACGGAATTTTTATGCAGTAATCCTCAGCAAATGCTCTTATTTTTAGGAAATTTAACATATATAATTGAAATCGACGTCTGTACTGCTAAGTTATTGATTGGGCTGGAATGCCAGATTTCAACGTTTTGTGGTCACAATGTTCACCACAAATGAACGAATTTCCAACAAGAAGTCCCGACATAGGCTATTACAACTACATTTTAGGTTTCTTTAATAATCCATTACCATGTAGGGGTTTTGCTAAGCATTCAAGTAATGTTATGATTACGATTTTATTCACTTTTGCTTACCGAAATGGTAGTGAATGGGCATTATTTTCCATTTCTTCAGCTATGAAAAGCAGAGGGAAAGTTTTTTTGATTTCCTGTGGTATTATTCTTGAAATGTGGATTATCAGTATGTGTAACTTTCAAAGTCTTTGTGTGCGTGCGTATGTGTGCATGTGTTTGCGCATGTGTTCGTGTCTGAGATGTCCTATTACCAGCGCAGGCCAGGAAACGTAGAATGCTTTGATTTTGAGTGAGGCTACTTTAGACCCAGGCGGTGATGATAGGATATGTTTCGCTATGCTATGCCCGCTTGTGTTGGTGTCAGGGCCAATAATGTAATAAAAAATAGAAGCCAAAAATCAGTTCGACCAGGTAGAAAAGTAAATTTTTGTCACAACAGTACTTCGTACCTTTATACTGAATATAAGCGCCTTTGTTTTGAGATAAGGAAGCGGGAAGGGTTGCAGGGTAAATAGAGAGGGTTATTTGAGCCTCTTGTCAAATATTTTACCCAATGAATTTTGTTTATACCAATAATAATAATAATAATAATAATAATAATAATAATTATTATTATTATTATTATTATGTCTAACATATTTTTATCTCAGAATAAGATTATATTATTCTGGTCTTCATTACACTTATGGAAGCAGGTGACAGCAAGTCACCAAAGGTCCCAAAAGTCCTCTTTCCAGGTCTATAAAGACAACACTTTCCTCAAAATTCTTGCCGTTCCTAACAAAGCCGTTTTTTGCATTACCTCTATTATTATTATTATTATTATTGTTATTATTATTATTGTTATTATTATTATTATTATTATTATTATTATTATTTTGGTCTCTAAATACATACGCCAGTGGTTTGACCTGCCTATAAGTGCCACGCTTAGCTCCATTATTCTTTCCAAAAATCAATTTGAACTCAACTTGCAGCTGACTACCACAAAACTTCTNTCTTGAATTGACGGTGGGCTATGAAACAAACCTGGATAAAAATTCTTCTCGCAAATACGAAAAATATAGTTCTTTAATTCGTGATTTACAATCCAGCTTTTCGAAAGTTAGTTTCGTAAATCTCTCCATGAGCTCTTTAGGTTTATTCGGTAAATCTTGTATTACTTTGCAACGCTTTGAACATCGACAACAAACACGAGCGCTTTCTTTCAACCAAACTTTCCAACATAATCATTCGCACCACATACTACATATTCTGTCGTAGAAATAAACCATGAACCAACCCTGAACTATTGTCATTTTATTGATTTTGTTAGTAAAATATTTAAATTTTGATTTTGTTAACTAGGCAAGTCAATGCAAACTACCTTGATTAGTGAGGTTTGTAATTGTATGTGTTCAGATGAAAAAATAAAAAGTTTCCATTATTATTATAATTATAACAATTGTTATACAAATATTATACAATGCAAAATTATAACCAAGTTAAAGATAAATTGCTGTCTTCATGGTTCTGTGAAGGATCCACAATCAACAAATGACTTTAACAAAGTTAGGAAACTAAAATTTCGTGTCATTTAACTTTACAATACTGTGATAAATAAATGCTGGTCCATTTTCCGATAAGACTGCTGAAGCACCTGTCTGGACTTAAAAATGTGTTTTGAGGGTTCTTTATGAAAGATAAAGACCTACAATTAATGAACCAATGCAACCAACCAATGGAGAAAGCCTACGTTTTATATGAGACCTTTTTAGATCAATGAATACGTATGCTTAACTAATATATTTTCCAGAAGCTATTTTAGGCTCACAGTACAGAGATATAAAGGATATAAAAACAATGAAACGTTTCCTTTAAAATCGGAAACAGTACATACACAGATCTTTAAATTAATTAAAAGGAAACAATAATTAAATTTCCACTCCATTTTTGTTAGTATCACTTTCGTTCCTGTTTTAAAAGTGGATAACCTCTCTGTGCTAACACTAATTAAACACAACAACCTGTGTCTCAAATTAAATATTTGGTTTTTTGTGGTTGATAGCAATTGATATTTAACTTAATAACAATGATACTACAGTTAATTTTCTAAGGTTGTAGATCCATAGTCACCAACATTCGCATTGGGAGCGGGATCTAGGCAAGCCAAAGTTTATGATATCACTGAACGTTGAAAAGGTGGTGAAAAATCTTGAAAACCTTGAAATTTGGCCTGTGTTTTTCTAAATCATTTCTGTTAACATATTCAAAATCAACTCTAAAACATCATCTTTAGCTATCAGTTGGATCGCAAAG
The DNA here is from genome assembly GCA_003991215.1 of Morbakka virulenta. Taxonomy (NCBI): domain Eukaryota; kingdom Metazoa; phylum Cnidaria; class Cubozoa; order Carybdeida; family Carukiidae; genus Morbakka; species Morbakka virulenta. The sequence continues at coordinate 910,697 of RDPX01000051.1, forward strand.
CCTGACTACGTTTCAACAGATTGACTGTTTCGATTCATTTTTGAAATGTAAAGCAAAAAATAATGTAGCCTTTATATCCAGTACACTAATATTAATAAATTTGCCCAAATTAATTGTTTCTGCTAAAATGTCGCATTCTTTTCCTGTGCTTTTCCTGTGTTGTTAGTATGCAAAAATGTATGGTGGGTGTGGTCAAGTGAGAAGGGTACATTTCTTCATTATAAAGAAATCAGGGCAGGAAGTAACCAGAACAAAGTCACGATGTACTGAATCAACCAAGAAACTGGATCCAGCATTACAAGCCATTTGTCTTTAGTCATGAGAAATTCGTTTTGAACCCAACTAGTAGAAGTACCTCTTACTGCCGGGGGAAATTTGGTTGAGTGGTTGAAGTAACACCAAATAGTTGCTCTACGACAAATACCTAAAATTCCAATGGAAATCTTACTGGTTGTATCTCCATGCTTTTTTGCAAAAAATGTGCTTATGAGAAATTTGTGTTTATTTATTTTTTATTTGTACATCTCATGTTAATGCTCAATGGTAGCAGAGCAATTCTCTTTTTTCTTGTTGGCCACCCCAGACGTCAAATGAAAAAAAACATTGTTCAACGCAGCTTTGCAGAGGACCCTGATATCAAATCTTTGCTCTTTATATTTGCGTTTTTGGATTCATTTTTAATTGCAGGTAACTAACTTTGATACCTGGCTGATACTACCTGATTTTTGGCCTTAACACCTACCCTTATGATTGTCTTTAAAAATGATCTAACCTCTGGTTAACACAGAGCTTTTAAGTTCCTTGCCGCCAAACTTAAACTTTCTAGGTTGCAGAATGGTCAGATTCCTTCTGACTACATGCACACACACACACACACACACACACACACACACACACACAGATATATATATATATTTATACATACACATGTATAATTACAAAAGCTGGAATTATGCTCATATTTGAGGTTAAAAACTTAAATATTTTTAATGGTTCAGAATCATACTAGACATAATACTACTACATGTATGGCACTTTAAAGAAGAGACAAAAAAAACAAAAACAAAATGAAAAAGGAAGGTTAAGCTAAGAGACAAGGGTTATTCTTAGACTAAAAAGCATTCAAGATACACGATACAGGAAAGCACTATGAACCATGAAAACAAAGACGTTAAGAAAAACGAGTCACATGAGTTGAAACAAACTGAGATAGCACCAACGATGAAAGCCTAATGCAACACTTCCTATCATAATATCTATACAAAACATTATGACAAGCCACATTTTGTTTGAAGGGTAGCAGCAAGGTTTATTCATATCAAGTTTCTCAGGTGTTTCTGAACTTTATCATGAACATGAAGATGAAGTTACGAAACACCTGTCTAGATATGATAGTAGTACTTCATTCAAGCTCGAATGTTAGATTTACGGAGATACATAATCGTCTTTTAGGGAATCTCTAGCACGATAAAACCAACAGACCCCTTTTTCAAAAGCAGACTTGCTTATAGCTGGAAGGTAAAACCCCTAAAAATATTTGGAGAAAATGATAAACCAAGCAGTTTCAAAAGCATTTTCCAAGAGGAAAAGCAACTTTTTCAGAGTTAACATCATAATGATATTTAATTATTATTGATTGAAGATAAAGCTTCAGCTTTCTATTGAACAAGATCGGTTGTATATTAGGTGCGTTAAATAAAATCAGCCTCTTCCCCATTCTTTGACATCCTAACAGTCAGATTCTAGATTTTTTGTAAGATTGTTCCTGCTGAGTTGCCTTGCGGTAAATGCTAGAGTCATTAGCATATATCCTGATGAACTGAAGCAAATTATCAGGGAAGATCAATAATAAAAAGAAGGAAGAGAGTTGGATCTGGAATAGGATATTGAAAAATGCGAGGGTTAATGAATTTCACATCAGAGGTCTTCTCTCACTAGGTGTTATATCCATTCCAGACGTTGGCAATCATGATTCCACAAATTCTTATCTCTCGTCGTATGTAGCAGATCGAAGCTTTTACGTTTTCCTTCTCAGTTGCTGATATACACATTTCAATGTGGCATTTGAGACTTACCAGGATTGTTAAACTTTTTCTTCCTCTGCTTCTTTGGCCTTCAGTACTATTTGTAAGGGTAAGATCTTCTGGCCCTTCTTTTTTCACGATCTATTCAATAAACCTCATCTGCCTTTCACAGATTGTTTTCATCTTTCTGTTCAAGCTTTCCTTAAAACTGCTTCATTTGTTTCATGGTCTACTCATGATGTTCTCATCATTTTCTTTTAAACCACATTTTTGCATTGGTGGAGATGTTGTCCAGCACTAACAAGCATATATCAGAGTAGATGTCACATAACCTTCCAATACCGTCTTCTTTGTAGCCATAATATTTTGCAGTGTTTCAAGATATTCCCTAATTTTTCAAAAGTATCTTTTGCAATCCCTAACTTTCTCTTGATTTTTAGATCACACTTTCCATTCTCTGTTTTATAGCTACCTCTTTAATTGAACTTGTCAACTTGCTGTATGAAGTCACTTTAAATATACAAGTTGCATCTGGGACTTTGGTTCTTATATATCACCATGGATACTGTTTTCTTGCAATTTACCTCCAGCACTTTACTCAACTGTTTCATCTAGTAACCTTTGTCAACCTTGTTCTGAGCCTGCAACCAGTGTTAATTTATCTGCAAATTGTACGTTGTTAAAATAATGACCTCCTACAGAAAAATCCTCTAAATCTTCCATGACTCGAAAAATCTTTTCACTGTACAAGTTGAATAAATCAGGTGGAAACAGACATCCCTGTCTTACTCTCCTCCTAATGTTGATGTAATCACTTATCTTGTTATCCACTCTCATGCAAGCAGCTTGACCCCAGTATAGATTTCGTATAAAACGTAAATTCTTCCCATCCAGGTGTAACCTCTCAAAATCATTTAATAGCTTTTCATGCTTCACCCTTTCGAATGCCTTGGTATAATTAATAAAACAAACATACAGATCTCTTTGGATTTCTATTGCTGTTTCTAACAGCATCCGTACCATAAAGATAGCATTTCTGGTACCAGTCTCCTCCATGAATCCGCATTGTTGTTTATCTATATCTTGTCTAATTGTTCTGCCTGTTCTGTGGATAATGACCTTCAGAGTCAGTTTGACTATATGGCTCATAAAGCTAATGTTTTAATGCAACTCATATTCTATTGCACAAGGTTTCTTGGGCAAAACAATAAAAATAGACTTACTAAGATATTCTGGTACTTCACCACGCTCTGTCAATCCCCCAATTTTAAAGTCTTCTATTCTCATTAGGTCTTGCAGCTTTGTTCCTCTTCATTTTTCTAAGTGCTTTCCCCACTTCTGATCTTAGAATGGGAGGCCTATCCATAATTTTTTGTATTTAGGGCTTCATCCTCTGTCATCTTGAAACAGTTCACTAATATATATATATATATATATATATATACTCCATCGTTCTGGGACGTTCACACACAAGATTTGTGACCACTGATCTCTTTGATCTTTGTATACATCTCTGCTGGATCTCTATATCTACACTGCTCAATTTCCTCACATTTTGCAGATTTTATTTGACCCTGATATCCTGATCAATTTCTTCATATTCTAAGCTTTCTCTATGAGGAGTCTGCTGTCTCTATTTTATCAAATCCAGTATCTCTGTTGTTATCCATTTATTCTTTTTTGACAGCCACAATTTCCCCCCTGTGTTCGTATCTTCCATGAGTTGGCCTCTTTAACTTCTGTAGCTTTACCTTCATCTTACATATTACTGGTATATGGTCACTCTCACATTATGTTTTGCTGTGCTGGACTGAATTCCGAAATTTTTTATTGATTGGGATATAATGAATCTGGTTCTTTATATTACTTCCTGGACTTTTCAACTCACTATCCTGTTCACATCCCACTTTTGCTTTCACGTCGCCCATTTTGATGATAACCTCTCGTGACTTGCATTGGCGTCAAGCCTGTTAAGCTGTTTCACAGAACTTGTCAATCTAATCTTCTTCACTTTCTGATTTTGGTGCATAAACAACAATGATAGGAATATTAAATGGCTTTCCTTGCGCCTTCACCAATAATACTCTGTAGGATATTTGCCAGTGACCTAGAGCGCATCTTGCACTTTCCTTATCTAGTATAAGTCTAAACCCTTTCTCATGCCTTTCATCTCCTGAAAATATCACACAATATTCTTTACTTACAAAGTCGCCCGTTCCCTTCCATCTGGTTTCACATACTTTGAGGATATTTATACCAAGTCTAGTCACCTCTTGCTTTACATTTTCTTAATCCCCATTCTGACACATTGTTCTCACTTTCCATGTGCAAATTCTGACAGTATCCTTGTTTGAGATGGTCTCAGTTGCTGAATAACGATTTGGGGCCCCCCCTGAGGTCCAGGGGCTTCTTTACTGGGCAAAGGAATCATACCTTAAGGACCTGGTCCACTTCACGTCGTTAATTTTCAGTTTCAATCTATGTATTATCATGAATAACCTTGGCATCTACAAGCAGTGTTTTGGCATTGCCCTTTGCCGGGTGAGTTTACAAAGATCAACACCGCCCTTGCCAGACGACCATCTGCTTGCTGTCAACTATTGTTTTCTGAAGTCTTAGCTTATCCGTCTTTCCCACGAATTTCTTGCTTGGTCTGCCGTTGGCCACCACTGGTAACCCTAAGTAAGAAATCCATGCAGGTTTAACCAGCTATTCATAAATGGGAAAGGTCAGCGACATTCTTGGGTCAGTCTAAAGACTCTGTTACCATGATCAGATGTAATATCATCCAATTTGACACACATTTCACGATCTGAAACAAAGGACGTAAGGATCCTAGAGACCCTTTCGCATGTAGCATAACCAAAATGTTTTTGAGACCAGCCAGTGTGACACACATTATCAAATGCCTTGGAAATATTAGATCCTATAGCTTTTCCTTCATCACACTTGACCATTAACAAATAGATACTTTCAGTGAGTACAGACAAAAGGTTACTAGCTGATAAATATCTTATATCAATGGCTTCTACTGAGTCTATTAAATAATAATGTTTTAAAATGTACAGTATTTTTAATTTTGGCAAGCCTATTATTCCTCCAGTTTCTGATGGTGTTCGATTTACCTTTTCCTCTAGAGAAAAAGCTGGATAAAAAAAAATTTTCCCCTTAGAGTTCTCTCTTCAATCTGATAATATTATGGACTATGTCATCATAAATTCGAAGTTCGTTGCAAAGATTACTCAAGGGCTCTATCAATATAAACCTCATAGTTTTGACTTGGTTTTAGCAATTGTTTTGAAATAGTATGCTTCTGAGCTAACTTCCTTACTCTTCAAACTTTTCATAAAATTTTGCTATTAAAGTCATGTTTTCTATCTCCTTGGAAAGTTTCTAAAGTTGTTCCTGTCTTCTAGAATGTATATGAGCCTTCGGATACGTATAGCAAGTGATTTGCAAGTGTTCTTTCTGTCATTAGTAAAGTTTTTGACCGACTTATCAACAATGCACTAAATTCTTGCAGAATTCTCTTTGTTAACGTTCAGTACCACTTTAGAGGATCTAGCTACAGCCTTCCAGAAATATGGCTTCCACCATTACAGAAAAGAATCACAACAAACACATGATAGGTATATTGCCACTCGTTATGTCCGCTCTATCAAAGTACAAAATAGATATGCCTAATTACTTCAGTAGCCTGACCATGGGAGAAGTATCTCTTGAAACGCAGCTCAGAAAAAGCTTACGACTCACTACATGATATCTTATATCAGCTGTTCTACCATATCTTACACTCTATTGTAGCATATATAACACTTCTCCCGAAATCTGGACTTCAAAGTCTTTGAGTAGAAATAAATTCTAGAACTCCCTCAGCATAGCAAAATGCAGCATCAAAAATCACCTGTTAACTAGTATTCTAGTCTTTCCGAAAGACATCTGAGATTTATCAGTTCTATTACTTTGAAACTGTACTAAGAGATGATTGCAAGCACCAACGGCAAAAGAATAATAAGCATAAAAAGAGATTTGACTTTGTAGCTATGGCTAGCCATAAATGTTTCCTTACAAAATTGCAACAATTCTATGAATTCATTTGCAGCATCAGAAGCTAATTTGCTGAAGACTCTCATGCAATACCACGGACAAGTCAAAATGAGATCTAAAAGAGAACGTTCTTTGGAGTCTTGAAAAATCTTGATAAATCAACAAGCTATACAAGATGATGAGCAAGATTAAAGTTGTAAGTAACTTCTCCAGGTCAGTCAGCCCTGTTAATTATTCAACCAGCACATGGAATGGGCACTGAAGTCATCAAAGACAAAGATGTTAACAATATGATGCTTCTCCAATGCCTTATCAACAGAGTCTTTTACTGTTTCAATAACTGAGCAAGAACCAGAAGAGGGAGATTGATACAAGAAAAACAGGTAACAAGTGGCCTAAAGAAAGACAATCTGAAGCACATGAAAAGCTTATTTTTACATTTACGTTCTTTTACTGTATTAATTGGAAGTCCCTGTTGAGCATAGGTAGCAAGACCATGAAGATGAGTGGCACAGTCTAATGAAATTAAAGGCAAACAACCGTCAACATAAAGATTCCTATTCCTATAATAATGTTACTAAGGTAGAGATAGATTCAGACCTGAGGATAGTAACTGCACATTAAATATCAGCCTAAGAGTACCTCAACGAAAGAAAGCAAATGTTGCGAGGAATTTTCAATACTTAGCACATTCTGTTGAGTTAAAGAGCAATGCAATGTTGAAATCAAAATTTGATTCAGTCTACTCGCTAATAATTTCAATCAAGAGTTATTATCATAAATAAGATACAGGAAAATCTTTCCCAAAAAGTCGAAATGCAAGATGTATGGGTATGTGGAGGAAATGAAGCTCCATGCAACAATGGAAGGAAAGTAAGTTATAGGCACAGAAACCACAGAAAAGAGAATCGTCTTCTATGGAGAAATGCAGCTATTTGTCAGATGAGTTTGATGAGACAGATGGGGATAATAACCAGTATAAGATCTTGGGTAAAAGCGAAGCTTTAAATAACGTCTTCAGGTTTGTCATTTTTATTTGAAAGAGGCAACCAAGCCATGCGTTAAACAAATAGTCAATAAAAGATAGAGATTAACAGTGTGATGCTTGTCCAGCATATTCTCAGTTTAGTTTAATAGTATGTCAGTAACTAAACAAGGGACGAATAAGGAAGAAGGATTGAAAAAAATAGGTAACAAGTGGTTTGAAGAAGAAACAATCTAAAGCACATGAAAGGCTTCTCTATAGATTCAACTTCTTTCAATCTAACAGCTGGAATATCATGTCAAGCATTGATAGTAGGACCGTGAAAATGAGCTGTGGAGTCCAGTCGAAACAAAGGTAAATAACCTTTAAGATGAAAGTAACTACAGTGTATTACTAAAATTATTGTTGAGGCTTGTCTCACTAAGTACAAAAATGTGTCAAAATAAAGGAAAGCTTTTACAAAAGAAAAATCAGAATGAAAAATAACAAGTTTTTCTAGGTCTATGTAGGTCCTTTATTACCACATCTCGAGTCTCCACTCTTGGATATGGTATCAGTTTTTGGACCAGAAATTCTTCTTACCCCCCCCTCCCCGATCAATAAAGGTCTGCCGAGTAGGTGGTGCAATTCCTTTGAATTAACTTGTCACAAGTTGGAAAAATTGATATCCGAAACCATAACCTAGACGCAGATTATAAACACGGAAAATAACTTGACTTATGTTTATAAAGATGGTATTAAATGGAGCGACAGCAGCCACATTCCACCACACATTGCCTTCATTGGAGAGAAATATTGATGAAGTGACACTAACACTGATGTTTTTATCAAGGGTGTTTCAATAGGTTTGCATATTGCTTACCACAATATACTGGATACTAAACGTTAAATGCGGCTGTCTCTAATCAGAAATTTAAATAATAGCTTGTATTTAGTAACTTGTCAAAATAAAGAAATGGAAATTAATCAAACAAAATTAAAGATTGGGAAAAAAAAGTCAACCAAAAATTTCACCCAGGTAAGAGTAACCTTTTAAATTGATTGTTTTTAGAAGTATTAAAATTACAGTAGAGTAAAAAAAGTGATTATATTGCTGTCAAAAACATTATCATGTGAACAGAAGACATAATTATAACGAACTGATGGTCATTCCCTAAAATAGTATTGTGTAAAGGTATTAAAAACCTGAAAGCTAGTCTTCAATACATTAGAAAACATAGTGTCAAATCATAGAATCTGTATATTCCTCTAAACCTGAAATTAACCATTATAACCCAAAACTCTAAATTTTTATGTATAAATCGTAAGAGTCTTCTCAAATTGAAAATCGGAGGAAGACAAAGATGGAACCAGTTCACAGATATGACTTCAAAGCCCAATTTTCAACAAAATGTGTTTTTTTTAATTGATTGTGGAGTGACATTAGAAAATATAGCGTCAAGCCTTAGAATCTATGTGTTTCTTTCAATCTTAAATAAACCATTATACCCCAATACGTTAAGTTGCAATGCTTGAATCGTAAAACTCAGCTTAAATTGTGAGTCTGCAGAAAGCAAACGTGGAACCGATTCACAGATATGACCTCTCAGCTTCACTTTTAACCAAATATTATCTAATCGATAGTGAGATTTACTTGTAAACCTCACATACAAAGAGCTTTTGCAGTGATTGACATCAACTACTTTCAATAAACTACAGTCAGCTCTTGCTGGACAGTGTGGTCAATTTGCAATGAAGTTGACGATTTTCTTTCAATTCATTATTGAAAGAAAAATAGGATTATTAAAAGGTGTTGCTAGACTGACTGTAGGTTTATGCGTTGTCCCGATGATGCCATATATTTTTTCATCTTTGGAAGGAAAGCAGATGTAAACCGGAGAAAAATTCTTTAAATTAGGATAATCAAACATGTTGCTGCAAATTTTTGATAGACTAGGAATAGACGACCCTCCCACTAATATTGTTAAATTATGATGGACATGGTATTAGCAGGAGGGTAGTGTCCTGCTGGCTCGCTCGCAGACCCAAGCTGTGCACCCAATTGGTTAGTAAGTTTCCAAAGCAGTGTTCATTATAAAATGTATTTGACCAATACATATTCCTGCTAGGTTTCAGTTAAACATTGTTAGCTAAACAAGAACATTTTGCTTCATAAGCTATCACCAATTACTTAAATACTCGTTAATTATAGCACACAGCACCTAAAGTCATTAATACGTAGGAAGCGGATTTAATTATCAGATCTCCTTGCCAAATTTCATTTGAATATCTTGTGAAACCAGGTGGTGCACCCAATTTTGTTGCTAAATAAACATCCACCACCTGGTACAGGATAGAGCATAGATTTTGGCGGGAAAACTGCGCCTTCTCACAGGACAATTAATAATAGTACCGATATTGTAACACCACGTCAATACATAAATCGTTCTCTTTTTCTTTACTGCTGGCCTGTTGCCTTCTTTTAATATCGTACATTTTTAGTTCTAATTCTGTATTTACCTTTCTCCTCTCATGAAATTATCAATAATTTGATCAGCATTGTTTGCGATTCAGATGGATGAAAAAAGTTAGTCTCCAAATTTTGAAATCGACGTAAGCTAAAATATCTATTATTAATACAACTTTCCTTCTCGATTTTTTTTTATCTGTTTATTTAATAATGCTTTTCAACTTATCAACTAGATTATTTAATTTTCTTTTTGGGAAGAAATAGGACAAAAGTAGCTAGTTGTCTACTTGATATTCCTAAATCAGCAAAAATTAAACCAAAGAATTACAAAAACTTCAGGTATCAGGGTCGAAAACTGTAAAAAATTAACTTTGCTACTAATGCAAAAACAAAATATCATCTCATATATGACCATCTTCTTTCTGCAGAAAACTTTAAAATGCTGCGGGTCTGTAACTTATTGTGGAACCAGAGTGTGGACGTTGCAACCAGAGTCATGTTTAAATATACAGTTTTTCTGTTTCGTTTTAAACTTTTTTTTACTTTTTCCCGGAATTTCTGGGATCAATTTTTAAATTAAATCTATCTTTTTATATATATATACATATATATGTATATATATGTATATATGTATATATTTGTGTAATCTTGCGTATTCTTATCAAAAAGTGCTCAATGCATATAGCAGAGCAATAAAAATAAGGTAAAGCACGAAAAATAAGAACTATACTTACTTACTTATCCTCTGTGTTCTGCTTCTTTGGTAGTCGAGGACATCCCATAGATGCAATCAGACCTTCGTTGAAACGTTTCCAGTTCTTCTTCTCTCTTGCTTTTTCCCTTAGGCTCTGG
>RDPX01000051.1:923892-941478 GCA_003991215.1 Morbakka virulenta
GAGAGACCACGAGAAGGTTGCCATCTTCCTCTCCCATAAGAACTATGATTGCAACTAATAGTTTTACAATTTTGCCTGATGATCGAACTATTAGTTGCAATCATAGTTCTTATTTTTCGTGTTTTACCTTATATATATATATATATATATATATATATATATATATATTTGGAAGAAGATAAATTAAGTCCAAATCCTTGAATGGTGTTAGACTTTATGCAAACTACTGGTTATATAAAAGGGACCTATATGTAAATTATGTTTAATTAAGAGTATTTCAAAATGGAAAACGTTAAAGAACAGACATGTACCTGTTTGTTTCATCATCGTTAATTTATACGGCAAATAATACAAGTCTTTCTTGATTTTACCATTGTGAAGTGTGCACATAAAGTTAGTCTTAGGAAGAATCATATGTATAGGAAATACATCGTTACCAGTAAATGCTATAAAATTTGTGTGTAGTTGAAGTGCATCACGATGATCATTCATTATTTTAAAAAAATGGTTCCGCTGAATGTACAGGAAGAGTTGAATTATTAAATGAATAGTAGCCAAAAAGCAAAAATATTTAAACAAAGCTGCTAAAACACTTTTTAAAGCCCTTGCACTTTATCAGCAGAATTATCTCCGTCAGTAAATGATCATTGTGATTCCAGTATTGCAGGGGTTTTCAGCCATGTTTTATAAAAAGGCTTAAAGTTTTGGCATGACATAGCTGACTGATTCATGGAAACTTTACAACCACATAGCTAGTTAATTTCAGAATGCTCTGTACATAATTTTTATCCCCCCCCCAAAAAAAAAACTTTAGCACAGCAAATAGGTCATGATAAACACTGTAACTTGAGCTAAATTTATCCTGTACATAAATGTTGAAGCTCTTTTTGAATTAAAAGTCCTTGAAGGTTTACATGACGGTGAAATAGCTACGAAAAATAATTTTATTTGTGGATATAGGGACCTGATCACGTCCAGGGTCGAAAGTTTGTTTCCTTGAGCTTATGACTTATGACTTGATAAAAGCTTCATAGCTTTCACAGAGTCCATAATTTATTTTAACTTTATTTATGCACTATCTACCGACCTATCGATCGATCTATCTATCGACCTATCTCTCCATTGATCGATCGATCTGCTTATGCAAATATTTGTTCTTACACATACACACACACACACACATATATATATATATAGGTGTGTGTGTATTTGTTTGTATGTATGTTATGTATATTAAATATTATGTACATTTACACATGTACATAGCAGTTTAATAACTTAGTTTAATTTATTTCATTGTCTAATTGAAAATTAATATGTAAGCCATATTTTGCACACCAACATCATTTTGTTATTTGTACTAAAAAATATCATTTCAGCAGATTCTGAATTTATATCAAAAAAATGACTAGCACTTTTGTAGACTCTTTACTACCGAGTGTTAATTTTACTTCTAAATTTACATCTTCTAAAAATCATCAGTAAACTTAGTGTCTGCTCTTTCTTCCTTTCCTACTACTGCCTCTAGTTACACTCCTTGTATTTATTCATGGGCAACCAAAATCGACTAACGCGCTTTTAAAATTGTTGAAAAGGTCTCACTATGACCGATTAATTCTCTCAGTGAATGTCCTTATATTTGTTAAACATCTGTCTAGTTTGGGTAATAGTACGTATTTCTTACTGTTTTGCTCAGCTCTTAAATTCCAATAAAGCCAGGTAGAATTTGCTTTAAGTATGGATCAATATGACAATGAGCCTAAATATTATTACGGTAGATAATAATAGTAGAGCTTATCATAATCCACGTTGAGAAAAATTTGTATTCACTAGAACTTCCAATCATCTTAAAGTTTTCGGGTCAAACATCAACAGAAACTAAAAACGACATATTCAGTTTCTTTGATTAGCTATTATTTTTATTCCTGTAATTGTGATAAAGATTATCTTTTTACCCAACTTATACATGAACTTTTATTTTCAAAAATTCTAAGGGTTATGCATATCGAAATCAGGCCTTATTAAAAATTTCATTTTGAATTTGACTGAAATAAATATGTAAGGAATTCGAAAATGGAACTGATTTTTGAAGTTGAGAAATACAGTTTGAGTTATTAACTCTAAAATTACGAAACAGTTTCTGTCACGATTATTTTAAACTTATCTTATGCTGCAAATGGGAAAAAATTTTAAAATAGTGTACATAAAATAATGATGGACAATATAGTCATGTTTTCAGGGCATCTATGACAAAAAATCTTGTTTATGATCCAAGAAAATCTATTTCAAGGAAATACCCAAAAGGAACATAGATGGGCAAATAAGCATCACATTTTGATATAATCTCTTGATAAGCTCTGTCAAATATACTCAGATCAAAATTTTTGGTATCTCAAACACCGGCAAGTGTACCGGTCACATTAAATCTATAGTTGCAGAGGAAAGCGGTTCTCTCAAGATGTTTTTTACATATTCAGCATTGTAAGATTGATTTTTAGACCATGAAGCAAGTGTTCCACATGAGTATCAGCAGTATCTTTAATTCAGTTTCAGCATCCAATTTTTACACGAAGTAAATATACCTACACCACCAATTAATTTTGAAAGTCAAGAAAAGAACCTTTTCAAAAATTATTGGAAACAAATACGAAACTTCTCCATTCAGGTCAAGCAAATACCTTTTCTTTATCAAAAATGAGGAACCTGTTGTGATTTTGCCAGCATCAGTGGCCTGCACACTGTCCTTGGCTAAACTGTGATATCAAAAAGGAAAACGTATCGTGTTATTTTTGCAAAAACTAGGACACAAAATCTCATTTAAATGCTAAGCACCACATCTCTTGCTAAGCGTTGTAAAAAGGATTTTTCTCAAAAGCTGGTTTTCATAACTGAAAGCTTTAGAGAAATTTGCATTCTGGATGCTTTTTGTAATAACGCAGTTTTCAATCATTTATTGCAAACCCCTAGTGTAGGGGTTTGCAATAAATGATTGAAGCATCATGCTCTTAAGGTTTGGCTTGATGTTAAAATAATGATGATCTATTGATTTTCTACAAACGTCGAAAATTGCAAGTCGAGCATACTTTTAAAATATCTTCCCCTGAACTTGATAAGTGGCTTAAAAGCAACATGGAAAAATCTGTGTCACACAAAGTAAAGAATGAAATGCAAGACAAAATGGATAAAAGCACAATTAGTGATCTGTTATTTCAGGGAGATATATGCTGAAATTTCATCTACGAAACAGATGGTATTCCATCTGGGTGGCTAAACAAGAAAATGAAGAGATTTGAAATGTTTTGGGGCTTTTCTGAGAATAATTAGTATATTCAGTTCTAGTATAGTCCCAGTCATCAAAGGCATACTTAAAAAATTCAATTTTGGTTCGAATATTTTGTCGCTGTCAGTGATGGAGAAAGCAATTTGACTGAAAAAAATTTCAAGTTTCACAGTATAAATCAAGAGAAAGAAACCTTTGTCGTATTACAGCAATTTCCATTCTCATTCTTTATCTGTATTGGTGAAAGATTTTACAAAGAGTGTCAGAAAATTGAAGGGCACCTTGAAATTAGCTAAAGAAATTGTTATATTTGAAAAATATTTTCCAAAGCGCAGGAATCTGGAGAAAGTCCAGATAAAGGATCCAAAAGAATTTGAGATGAAAGAAGTTTATCAAGTAAACCTTTTCAAAACCCCAGACGCAAGATGAAAGCTTCAAATAAAATCCTTTCAAAGAATCATTGATACACGCAAAGAGCCAGAGATTTTATTCAAATTAACTAATTTTCAAAATTACAAAATTTTTGAAAGGCTTAAAAATTAAAGTGCAAAATTTTACAAAAATAGATTTTCCAGAGATTCTGAAACCTTGATTAAAGTTTTCCCCTCATTTTCTAGCTGTTTTCATTTCATAAAATTCATTTGATTTCTTTTCTAAATAATTGGGTGGTATGCTTTTTACTTCCAAATGGGAAAGGGGGACACAAGCAAGCCGTAAAGCGGATGCAACAGATAACTTCTCTAGCATATATCTGGCACAAAAGACATTCAATTGGTTGAGCTTAACTGTAACTACTATTATCCACTGACTAGATAACTTTAGCGTTGTCAACCTTTTGGTACCAATTTTCTGGTACTTCAGTATCATTAAAAGACGTCCATGTAAGCCGCCATAATCTTATTTTTAAGATGATCAGATTGACAATAACCTAGAGCGTCAACCTCGTCTCAGGACTATTTGATAAGCCTATCTCCTTTAGCTACCGCAGCTTCCTGTCTTTTGGCAGAGAGTTGAAGTTGAAATTGACAACTACGTCCATGGTTAGCGCATCCAAAGGAAAACTTAAAGTTCATATTTAAGGCGGTATTCTCTTATTATTGTTGAAAACACACCTTGGTTAAACGGTTGATTTTAGAATGTGTGTCAGGTGGAGGGAAAACAATGCGATTTTTTAATGATTAAGAGGGATACAAGGCATAATGCTACAACCTGTATGGAGCTGCGAAGAAATGGCAGAGAAAAAAATGTGAGGCAAGAGCTGACCTTAGGCATAAACATTCAAGTCATATGATGTGGGAAAGCATTCAGAACGGAAAGAGTTTGCAGTCCAAGCAATAACACTAAATTTACAGAAATATTGTGAATTTCTAATGAGACTGACCAGGCATTGACTGTGAATAAAATTCAATATCATATGCAGGTGTTTGGAGATTTAAAAATCTTTTGTTGGCTGTATTTGGAAAAACAGTACGAGAATTTAGTAATACAAATAGTAGTTGAAACTAAGGTGCACGAGGGGTCTATTACTTCAACCGTGGATAAGGTGAAAATGTGAATCAGGCTCTTCAGAATTATTCCAGAGACAAATCAGTATCAATAGTTGCTATAAATTAGCTTTGTAAACAAAATATGTACTTTAAATCTTTATGTTTAGAAGCTAAAACCATCCTTGTTCTTTTCACAATATTTCTCAATGGTAAGAGATTTTAAGGACATTGTTGTTTGATAACGTCTCTTATATGGGTGCAAGACATTAACAGTTTGCTATGGCGGGAGGAGAATAGAAGCTACAATAAATAAAAGAATAACGTAACAGAGAGGTTTTGACTACTATAGAAAGAAAACAGAAAATATTGAGTTTTGTTATCTTTGGTTAAGGGCAATACAAGGCATAAAGCATGTAAGTGTATGGAGCTCTAAAGGTAAAGTAAAAGATATGGTAAAGTTAAAAGGAAAGAGTTTCCTTAGACGTCAAAATATTCCAGCCATATGATGGAGAAAATCATTTAGAAGCCACTGACTTGCACAACCCAATCATAAGAGGGAAAACTTAATTTATACAAAATTTACGATGGACAACAGCTGAATATAAACAAAGACGTTGAGAACAACGGGGTCAATCGAGAGTCAACAAACGTAGATGGTAGCTACCAGAAAAGCCTATTACAATACTTCCAATGATAATACCCATAGAGGTTTGCAAAAGCAACATTTCGTCTAAGAGAGAAAGGTTGTAGAGTAGCAGCAAGATTTGGACATTTCAAGTTACAACTGTGTCTCTAAACTCTACCATGAACATAAAAATGCGATGATGGAGAATCCGTCCAGATCTGACCTTAGTACTCTATGCAAAACCTGATGATAAACGTAAGGAGATAAAAATAGCTTTATACCAATAAGTTGAATAAAAGGACCCAACGAAGATCTGGAAGAAATGACAAACCATGCATGGTTGTTGATTCCTAAAAAAAATAGACACATTAACTTGCTTGGGCTGCTATAATGTAGCATCAAAAATTACTTGCCACACAATCTGAAAAATACCCAAGTTTCGTCAGTTCTATCGAATTGAAAATAAATATAGAAATAATAATTTCATTGAGCAGAGGAAGAAGAACAATGATCATTAAATAACAAAAAAGAGGGAAGTTCGACTTAGTAACAACGACCAATGAGGATTCGGCTGTTTGATCAGGAAAAGAGGCCCCATGCGCTTTATCATTAGGTATGAAGTTGCGGAGGAGGAATTTGTTTTCGTGTCAAGATTTTGAAATAACAGCTATTTACCCAATTTGAAAGTAAATCACTCTTTAGTAATTTTAAACCGTATCCAAATGGGACTTTCTTTCTTTCTTCCTTTCTCAGAATATTAACGCGTTGTAATACGTTACCACTTGTAATGTTTATTATTTTTATGAGCCGCCTAATTTATTTGTTTATAAAAGCTTGTACAGTATTTGTAGCATTATTGCCTGATGATCGAAATATCGTGAAACTATTAGTTGCAATCACAGTTCTTATTTTTTGTATTTTACCTTATATTGCTCTGCTATATAATATAAATACTTTTTGATACGAATACCCAAAATTACACAAATATTTATGTATATATATAGGAACATATATATATATATATGTAAAGACAAAATTAAAAAAATATTTAATATACATTATTTTATGCATCCACTGGATGTCTTCAAGGCCGGAATAAACAAATTGTGGAAAAATGAGCAGTATGACATTCCTTTTAATTTGTAACTATGTACCACGCAGAGCATGCTAATGTGATAGACCTGAGGTCTCGATATGATGGAGATCACCGCGTCTGCATCATCAGCTTAGTTACTAGATAACTGAAGGTAAGATAACTTCTGTGAATGTACATCAGTGCATCAATGAATGTTGTGTTTTTGCCTAGAATGGATACCAAAAGTCTATTAAAAATTATATATTTTATCTGGACCATGTACATCTGCTGATGAATTAACAAGACGGTTCAAACATTTTCGTAATACTTTATCTGTATTCATAGGAATACTTACAAAGAAAGCCTTTATCTCTATGATGTAAATTTATGTGCGTAACTAGAAATAATATGATGTTACTATGAATAGGTAAATTCATGGATCCCTTTCTGTATACACGAGTTGTATCAGATCTGCACCCGTCATCATGGTCCAACAGTCTTAATAGACCAGAATTTATTAGAAAATTCAAACATATATAAGAGAAACAACCGTAGATATAATTGTCAAAATCAATCCCTTTAAACCACGCAAGAGGTTCAATGCATCATGAAGAAAACAATAATTTTTAACTGCTTTTCCAAAAAGCATGAGCCAACATCATTTAGTTGCTACTGGCAGTTTGTTTGAGTGTCTTTGTCATTTTCATTCAAGGAATACAATTGCAAGATTAGAAGAGTATATCAATTATTAGTTTTTTTAAAGTAGTGAATAACATATCTTCGCCATAATTGTTGGCCTACAATATTGACATTAGATATTGTCATTCTAGAGAAATGTAAGTAAAACAGGGGCACTGACATTTGTTGCTGTCCAACAAAAAGCTCACCTTGACATTTTCTTCTCTTGTTAACGGGTTTCTTGGAAATAATTTTATAAATCTACTTCAAATTATCTGGAAGGAAATGTTTGTCCTTTCTTATTTTCGAACAAGGACTATTTCTATCTGGGGTTTTGGACTTCAGTCTTTTTAATATTAATTTGGAACAGAAGTTTGTTTTGTCTGTCAAACTGAGCAACCAACCATCAGAAGTTTAAAGGCTTTCAAAGTGAAAAAACATTTATTAGACATTTTAGCATATCTGCTTGCTTTTGATTGAATTCATGTCAGCTGGTATTGAAATAATTTGACTGAGCAAATCTAAAATTCACCTGGGGAGAACTTCATCACCTGCTTAATAATTGGTACTGCGGAAATTCTGCCTTTTTATTTGCTCCTATTTTCGTCCGCTGTGAAAAAGTTATGTTTATCCATAGCCTAATTAGATAATATATTTTCAAATTCAGCATATTTCAAGGTTGCATTGTTATTAAAAATATGTATTTATTAACTTTTAAAAGTTCTTACCCAAGCATTTTCTTTTCATACCAATGGGGAGTTTGTTAAATATCGCTGTAAGTGTCTTAAACTCTGGCTGGATAGCTGAGTTGGCAATGATTTTATCAAGCGGAGAATGTTATTTTGGGAGTCACCAAATTTGAATCAATACAATAGTATGAAAGTGAAGATAGTTTTCTCTTTCAAACTGAGTATCCAACCAGCAAAAGGTTTAAATTTTTTAACGCAAGACCTTTTAGCGCATCAGATTGCTTTTTCTTGAATAAGATGACACCTGGTACTGGAATGTATTGACTGGAAAAGCTAAAAATCAATCAAAATCCGAGGGGTTTTTTCAAACCAGTGGTCAGCATTTCAATGATTTTGCCTTTTTCTTAGCATTTGTATCCAATAATGACGTTGATTCTATTAGAACCATGAGTATTTTGCACATTCTATAAAGAGTTTTAGGAGTTTTTGAGCGATCAGTATCTTCCCACACTGAGTAAACTGTTTTGATCCATTTAGATATAATTAGATAAAAATTCAATCACCAGAAATTATCATTAAAAATTGACAAACAAACACAAAGAAGAAAAAGATTTTTTTTTTATTTTTTACATTGATAAACAAGGCTATCAAAGTTTTCAAGAACCTAATTAAATCTGTATTTATCTATATTTATGCTTTTAGTCCACCCATATTCATTATATATTTATATTAGAT
Source organism: Morbakka virulenta (assembly GCA_003991215.1). NCBI lineage: Eukaryota > Metazoa > Cnidaria > Cubozoa > Carybdeida > Carukiidae > Morbakka > Morbakka virulenta. The sequence continues at coordinate 932,462 of RDPX01000051.1, forward strand.
AGATATAGATATATATATATATCTAGTCAGATCTTTAAATAACACAGACATTTGGGACTAACTGCCCTTGTGCTTGATTGGAAAAGTGTTTATACGTAAGATATTTTTTAAAAGACGATGTTTGTTGAAAACTAATATGTTTTAAAAGCATGGATGTAGGATGTAGAATATTAATTTAGTCTGCTTGTCGTATTCATCTATCTTTGAAGCAATAAAAGCGTGTTTGTTAACTATTCAACCAGAACTTCTGACATTACCAATAGAACTATTAAAATTTTTGTTTGTACAATCACTGAACAAGCAGTACAATCCTTTTTGAATGGTCTGAAAGCAATCAAAACAAGTAATGAAATCATCTTGACTGGGTATATGTGATTTAAAACAGGCAGACAAGGCTAATAAAAGCTTTTTTGGCTTCAAACACAATAATTCTGTAGCAGAGCAGATATCGAGACAACATTTGTTAATTTCATCAAAACTTAATAGATGATTTAGTTGTGTTGTACAATAGTTCAAGAACCATGGGAAAATGTGCACGGCTACATGTGACAGCTGAAAAATTGGCCATACTGGCGATACAAACAGTATTGACCTGCTTATTGTATACACTACCTGGTGCTAATTGAAACCAGAAAAAAAACAGTTACTCAACCATTGTCGAAAGGTAGTAAAATCAAATGGTAAAACGATATAACAGCTGATTTTGTACATAAAGCAATTCAATGTTTAATAAGACTTTATGACGATTTTATTCAGAAAACTCTGCAATGTTGATATCTTTCCTGATCGGAACATGCTATTTTTTTGACAAATACCAAGAGTCAAAGTATTTTAGCCGCAGTTAGGTATTATTTTTTAGTTTAAGAATATTCAGTTAAAATGTTATTTCGATTGCTAGAAGGATGAAGGATCAGGAACTTTAGAAGATACATGGGTTTTATTGCTTTCATAAAAGAAGAGATTTTCAATGCCTTCAATATTCACTGCATACAAAGTCGGACAATATAAAGAAAGAGGACTTTTCGTGGATTCTTGTTAGCAGTAACCACGTGTGTAAGCACATTCACAATAATTTTACTGAAAAAGAGAAAATGTGTTACACAGTTAGGAGAATTAATAGTTACTAGCAGGAAAGATCACATTTCTCCACTGAAGATTTATTGCTCTCTTCCAAAAGGTTTGTATTAATATTTGATATCGTATTGAACCTAATACAGGCAAATCCGATGTCTATCATCTTTTCGACCTACTTGAAAAAATAAACAGTGGCAAAGAAGAATTACAAGAAAAAGACATTAATCTGATTCCATGCTAATTGCGACCTAGCCTCATTATTGAACAAATTCCAACTTAATAAGTAATACGTTGGTCCCCAAGAATTAACCCTATTTTGTGTTTTAACGTAATTTAATTGCTGATCAACTACTTAGAAATAGAAATAGAAATTTTTGACGGAGATATATTGCAGTGGTTTTGGCCTCCAACAGCCCTTGTTGACCCAAACGGAGTTTTGAAAACGTTTTAGGANATCTTTTACAAAAAAAGTGCTATGAGTTAGCTGAGAACCTAATACAGGCAAATCCGATGTCTATCATCTTTTCGACCTACTTGAAAAAATAAACAGTGGCAAAGAAGAATTACAAGAAAAAGACATTAATCTGATTCCATGCTAATTGCGACCTAGCCTCATTATTGAACAAATTCCAACTTAATAAGTAATACGTTGGTCCCCAAGAATTAACCCTATTTTGTGTTTTAACGTAATTTAATTGCTGATCAACTACTTAGAAATAGAAATAGAAATTTTTGACGGAGATATATTGCAGTGGTTTTGGCCTCCAACAGCCCTTGTTGAACCAAACGGAGTTTTGAAAACGTTTTAGGAAAGGTTTGGGAAGGTTTCCGCCATTGTAACTTCTGAATTTGCAGGCTGATGTAGAAAAAACACGTTTTTCAGCAACCACAATCATAGCATACATTGTATTCAAAGTTTAGAGGAATGACAGGAAATCAGGACTAGCATACTATTATTTTATACTGACCATCTTGCGGACGTCTGTTGCAAGCTCTACAAAGTTTGTTAAAAATTTGCGTTTGTGGTTGTAATTATAGAAAATGCTTTCGAAAAGGGTATATGAAATGCTGTGGTAATACGTCTACTGTATTGTGTTTAATGTCATCATTTGTGATCGCCAAACTGACTGAAAAAAATTTTAAAGTTTTGTTTAATAAAAAATTGTAAAAATTGTTGCAAAACTTTCCAAATCAAAGAAATTCCATTTTTGTGGCCTTTAGATTTCAAGCTCGAAGCTACTTAACGTTTTAATTGAAGAAGAATGGAGAGAAATTAAGATAAGATAAAGTTATGTTACAATGTTTCAAAACCAATTCGGCAATGCTATCCATAAAAACAATACTGAAAGAGAATTCGAGAGTTATACGTAGATAATGTTAATAATCATCACCATAGTATAACAACAACTAGTACAATTCCATTTACTGTCAACAAAAAATAAAACCAATACTTGCATAACTTGGATAGATGAAAAGCGTTGTGAAGTGCAACAAGGCCTCAAAGCACATTGAAGATAGTTTTGATCTGATGTATTGCTGGCTAAACAATTATCTCTACATTGAGAAAAGCAATGATCCAGATGAATTAGAATAAAGCTCATAAAAACGCAGAAAAAAGCAATTAACCAAAGAACTACAATAAGAAAGCTTGACAGTATTTCATATAAACATTTGGCTGTTAAAATAGACAAGCTAGTCTCCTTTTACATGGTCAATAACCGTTAAAAACCATTGATAAAAATGTATGTTGAATTACATTAAATACCATTTTTTAAAATTATTATTTTTAAGGGTATCTAAAAGTTTTTAATAAATTGAAAAGAAAAGAAGAAAAACATTGATTGCCAGAAAAAACGTAATGTAAATCTTTAAAGATACATTTAAATATTAGTATAATATATATATTGTATATAATATTTATATATTTAAAGTTTATCTTTACGTATTTTCTCATACGTGCAGCATTCAAAAAGCTTGCTTTTGTGGTAAGCGGGTTATGAAAATAGGTAACTCAATTTGAATATTAGATAAAGTTGCTTGGTATTTTTTTGTTTTTTTGGTTCTAATGTAATTTTTCCCCAGTGATTCAAGGCTCAGGCGATGCCCTTCAAAGGGACTTTGTTTCAGCAGTGAGGGATTTCTTGGCCGGATGCCCTTCCTGACACCAATCAATGACTTCTTCTTTTGTAAAGTTCCAAATTCTCTTCGTTGGCTCTGGGAATCTAGCCCGGAACCTCTTAGTTACTGCACAACTGCAGTAACCATTAAGCCACTGCTCCTGTCGGCTTGGTAATACTGATTGAATGTGTTTTTGTAAAATAATCTTACATTCACACTTTTGCACTATATTAGGTTATAGTTTTTTCTTCTTCTATATCTGCTTAAGTGTCTCTTGCTCCTTAATCTGATAATTTTGTCCTTATTTTTATTACTATCATTATTACTTTTATTATAATTAATTTATTTTTCTTATTAGTTTTATTATTATTATTATTATTATTATTATTATTATTAAAATCATTATTATTTAGGCCTTACTTAGCAGCTTTAATTTACTAGTTTTAAGTACTGGGACGTTCATGTTGCTACAAGTTTTAAGTATTATCATTAAGGAACATCAGAAGTAGTTAGTTTGATTTAGGGTCAGTGGGACAATAACATCTAATGAAATGTCGAAATAACATAGGATTTAGACTCCTTTTTTTACCCTGAAGGTAAAAAATAGACAAAATGCGGGATGTAGATTTGAGGGACTGAATATTGTCTATATTTGGTATTTGTGTCAAGTTACTGTTATTAAAATATTTTGATTTTTTTATGTACTAGTGAGTCACCACACATCAAGGCTAAAAGCCACTCGAGGATGAGGATTAATAAGAATTTAAAATATTGGGAACTGGTAAAGCTATGTGACAGCATTGTCCTTATGATAGGCCTTTTACGCTTGGGCTGTCGATTTTGGTGCCATAGTCATTTCTCATTTGGTCTTAATTAAGGCTGGTGGGTGCTTCGTCACATGTATTGTTTATTAAAAATGTTATTACTGCTGGCATTTGGTCATCATTTTCTTTTTATTCTTCTTTAAATGCCGTATCCGCAGTGAACCTAAGCGATCATTTTCTTTCTATTTTCATTTGTAGACGTTTTACACCAACATGATCGATACCATACTCCTCCAGACGTTTTCTCATACTACTCATCCACATCACTCGCCTCCTGCTTCTGCTTCGTTTTCCTTCTATTTTCCCAGTTATTGCTATTTCTTCTAGTCCCTTCTTTCTCATGATATGTCCTAAGAAGTTTAACTGTTAAATGTGAATTTAATTGCTGTTCTTGAGTACTCTCTCGAGCTTCGTCGCACTTGTCTTTGCAAGGGCGATCCAAATTTTGATCTCTTGAACACATCGAGTGTCATTAGTTATCAACTTGCCTAGATGGTTAAAAGATGGAACTTGTTTTATGACTTCATTGTATACCTTCGGAGTACACACTTGACTCTCTTTCTTTTTGATATTATCAGGCATTCTGTCTTTTTGCTTTTGATGCTCAGGCCTTTGTTTTCGTCCTCTATAACCACAACACCCACTAGCTTCTAAAGATCGTCTTGCGACTTAGTCACGAGTACCGTGTCTCCTGCGTAGGTGACGTTAGAAATGTTGTAACCACCGACGCAGAAACCTCTCTCCATCTCCAAATGCCTCAAAATTAACTCGCTGTAGCAATTAAACAAATCTGGTGACATAACGCCTCCTTGTAGTACGCCTCGTTTTTTACCTGTGTGTATTTACTACATTCTCTTTTAATGCGCACACATGCTGATTGACTCCAGTATAGGTTTTGTAAAAGACAAAGGTCCTTACCACACTTGTCCAACTTGTTTAGGAGTCAGAGTTGTACATTCCAAACCTTATCAAAAGCTTTTCCATAGTCAACAAAGTACATGTACAAATCTTTCTCCATCTCTATAGCCCTTTCCTTAATTAAACGCAGGACAAACACAGCATTTCCTTCTTCGTTCCAGCATCTTCTACAAAATGTGGAAGTGTTACCTTCCTATCCCAGGTGATGTCCTTTTCTTGCTCTCATAACCAATATTCTCAGTGTCAGTTTTGTCACATGACTCATCAGGCTGATTGTGCAATGTTTTCCACAGTATACTGCTCCTGCCATTTTAGGAAGTAATATGAAAATGGATCTTGTCAAGTCATCTGGGAAATTTCCCCCTTTATAGATCTCGTTGATAACCCCTGTCAACTTTTATACACCATACTCATCTAAAGCTTGAATCATCTCTTGGTCACCAACTCACAGGGTCAGCTGTCTTATTTCTTTTTAGTTTTCTGATGGCGGGTTGCACCCCTGATGTCAAGATTTTGTGTCCATTGTTAGACTCCAAAAGAACAGGCATTGCTCCTCTGACGTCATGGAATAGTTCATCAATGTATTCCACCCATTTCCGCTTTTTCAACCACCATGGCTCTTTCATGCGCTCATACACAGCGAGATGTAGAACGGTTTGATTTTCTCTCACTTATCTCATCGATTCGCCTGTAAAACTCTTTGGTATCGATGGACTCCCTTTTAATTTCGGAGCACTTTCTCTCGACTCAAATTTCTTTGACTTCGTGACATTTTTGCTTGATAGATTTATTCAGTTCTTGATATTCTCGACTGCTTCTGACTTTGATTTTCTGTCCGCTACTCATCATTTCTAGTATATCATCTGTCATCCACTTTTCTCTGAGAGCTCGTGAGCTGCGGTGACGAAATCAAAGAAAAAACATCTTCAATAAAATTTCTTCAAGAACAATCATGGATAACCACAATTCTAATTATCAGGATAACGTTCTTAATGGGATTCCCAATTTGCATTCTATTGGTGTGGACAATAGAATGCAAATTGAAGAAATTGGAAAAGATCCTCGGGAAGCTTGACTTACAACAGCTAGTCAAACCCGAGGTCAGTAAGAGGTAAGAAAGTGAAGAATAGATTTGAGCTTCTAGAGGATGAGGACCATTACACCTGGTATGAAATGAAGTACATCTTAGTTAAATCAGCTCATGATTGTCTTCTGGAGAAAGAAAGAAAATGGTCATGATTACTTTATAAACTTTTATCAATATTTATATCAAAATATATATCAGTACTTTTCTTGATATAAAGAATTGTGTGAGAACAATCCATGTTTATAGTTTTAAATACGATATTATAACGGTACTGCCCATTTTTGTAATCTTTATTCCTGTTATAACAACAAAAACTTTCAATAAAGGGGAAAGTCAAATATTTGATAGTTGTACTCTTAAAAAAACACCTTGTACTGTAAGATTTTGGTATATAAAGAGGCGGCTCGTTTAGCTTTTTCCTGAATAATATATACGGACAGTAAGTGATAACTAACAGAATGTTAAGATTGTTCAAGTAAACAGGACTTTTTAAGGCTAAATGTTCGAAACCCTACAGAGAATGCAAGAAGAAAAAGAAAAATGGGGTTGGAAAGTTCTTTCCAGTTTAAAAAAACATTTATTTTATGAAATGAGGTTGAAAGCATGGATTTAGAAGCTTTATCATGGTGTGAGTTGTAATCTTTTTCTGAGTTACTAAAAGTGACAAAGTACAGCTGTTATATATTTCCACAGTGTAGACCTGAATTGCTTTTTTTTTCAAACAAACTAAGCACCAAATACCATAAGTCTTAAATAGATCAAAGCATTATACTCACAGACAACGATTGCTTTCAAGACATTAAAAAGGTCTGCGAGTCTTAAAAGAAAGTCATCACCAGGAACAAACCCCAGATTGACAATCAACTTAAGTTTCATTGGATTGTCAACCTAGTTAGCCGGATGGTTATCAAAGAGGAAATGCCTTTCCGCTAAAGGGTAGCATTGGTCCGGGGGAGAAAGAANTTCCAGTTTAAAAAAACATTTATTTAATGAAATGAGGTTGAAAGCATGGATTTAGAAGCTTTATCATGGTGTGAGTTGTAATCTTTTTCTGAGTTACTAAAAGTGACAAAGTACAGCTGTTATATATTTCCACAGTGTAGACCTGAATTGCTTTTTTTTTCAAACAAACTAAGCACCAAATACCATAAGTCTTAAATAGATCAAAGCATTATACTCACAGACAACGATTGCTTTCAAGACATTAAAAAGGTCTGCGAGTCTTAAAAGAAAGTCATCACCAGGAACAAACCCCAGATTGACAATCCACTTAAGTTTCATTGGATTGTCAACCTAGTTAGCCGGATGGTTATCAAAGAGGAAATGCCTTTCCGCTAAAGGGTAGCATTGGTCCGGGGGAGAAAGAAAATAATCTCCATAGCTGCAGCAATAAAGACCTTAAAAGTAATGAAGCAGACATAATTTGAGCAAAAGCAAGCCCGGCCCTAAAATACTCAAAAGTATACTAGAGGAAAGAGGCGTGCCATTAAGATCCAAAAAAAAATAATTCAATCTTCACTATATCATTTAACAAAGATTTCCTCAACAAAGCTGATTGAATCCAAACGTGCAACAAACATCTACTATCTACAGGAAACCAACTCACACCAACCAGAACTAAATTAAAACATCGTGCCATTCTCTCAATTCGTAACAATGTCATCAACGCTCTGTTTACGATACCAAAAAGCATTATTCAAAATACAGCTTACCGTAGAAAGGAAGAAAGATACCTGAAGTGTAGTTCATGCTTGTCTTGTCTTGTAAGTAATCTGTCCTCAGACAGGTTTAGCGCCATACACGCCATCCATCTCTATCCTCGGCTCTCCGCTTGATAACTGAATAATTTTCCATTCTTCCATTAACTGGCTTTTTGAACTGGTCTAAAAAAGTTATTCCTTCCTCTGCCTCGTTTTCCAGGCAACCGTCCTTCAATGATATCTCTTAACATACTCTGGTGTCTCAGAACGTGTCCGATCCATTTCCTTTGGCGATTTCGTATAGTTGTTATAAGCATTCTGCTCTTCTCAACTTGTTGTAAAACTTCTTGATTTGTCATTCTTTCTGCCCAACTGATTTTCTGCATTCTCCTCCAAAACCACACATCTCTGCACTTTCCAGCCTTTTGATATCTTCCTTCTTTAACACCCACGACTCTGGTCCATACAGCAGGACACTCCACACCAACGTCTTAATCATTCTCTATTTAATGTTCAGATTCAATTTTCTTGTTAGTAGTTCTCGCCTCGAATTGAATGCAGGTTTTGCCAGAGTTATTCGTGACTTTATTTCTCTGCTGCAATAGATAGGTTCCCCATTCATTTCAATTTTAACATTACCTTCGCCTCTTTTACTGATCTTCATCACTTTGGTTTTCTTTACATTGATTCTCATACCAACACTCTCAACTACCCTATTCAAATGGTTCATTATTTCTTGTAGTCCTTTCTCAGAGTTTGCTACCATGGCCTGATCATCAGCAAAACGTATTGCTTGGACTAGTTGTCCGCCAACCTTAACTCCTTCTTGACAGTTCTCTAGCGCTTTTCTTACCATTTCTTCAGCAAATATGTTAAAAGGGGAAGGTGACATTAGGCAACCTTGGCGTACTCCTCTACCAATTTCAGCTGGCTCCGACTCCCAATCTTTTGTTCTTACTGTTGCTGTCTGATGCACGTATAGGTTCTGCATAAGTCTTCTATCCCTCTAGTCCACGCCAGACTTTTTTAAGGATCTCCATTAGGTTTTTCCAATCCACCTTATCGAAGGCTTTCTCATAATCTACAAACAATACATATAGTTCTTGATCGTGTTCTATACTACGTTCCGCCAGAGTTCTCAACACAGCTATTGCTTCTCTTGTTCCCCGTTCTTTTGTAAAAGCAAACTGGTCCTGTCCAATTACATCCTTTATTTGGTTTTCAGATCTCTTGTTCAGTATTTTAAGTAATATCTTTGAGGCATGTGTTATCAAGCTAATCGTTCTGTGGTCTTCA